>JAJLSW010000015.1:0-208154 GCA_030567875.1 Wenyingozyma nitratophila
AATGGAAAAGTTTACACTACAACTGGTGAAATTGTCAAGACTCCAGAAGATGTCACCACAATCCCATGGACCGGCTCAACTACATTAACCACCACAGGTGAAATCACCTATACCTCTGATGGTAAAGTTTATACTACAACTGGGGAAATTGTTAAGACACCAGAAGAGATCACAACCATTCCATGGACTGGATCTACCACATTGACCACCACCGGATTAATAACATACACTTCTGATGGTAAAGTTTATACCACCACAGGTGAAATCGTGAAAACCCCTGAAGATGTTACTACAATTCCATGGACTGGAACTTTTACAACTACCATCACCGGCCCAATTACTTATACCTCAAATGGAAAAGTCTATACTACAACCGGTGAGATTGTTGAAACACCAGAAGCTATAACTACTGTTCCATGGACCGGAACTTTCACCACTACAATCACTGGACCAATTACTTATACTTCAAATGGTCAAGTATATACTACAACCGGTGAGATCGTTGAAACTCCCGAACTTGCTACCACGGTTCCATGGACTGGAAGTTTCACTACTACAATTATTGGACCAATTACTTATACTTCAAATGGTCAAGTATATACTACAACCGGTGACATCATTGAAACACCAGAAGCTATCACTACTATTCCATGGACTGGAAGTTTCACCACGACTATCATTGGTCCAATTACATATACCTCTGATGGTAAAGTTTACACTACAACCGGTGAAATTGTCGAAACTCCATACCCAACTTCAACTATTGGTGGTCCAATTGCTACCACTTTCACTTCTAATGGTGTAGTCTACGTTGAAACCCCAACTTCAGATCCAGTTGTTTATGTTACAGTTACAGTGGAATGTTCTTCTTCTACAACTTACACATCTGAAACCGTTTATGCCAACGCCAATGGTGGATCACCTGTGACTTCTACAGTTGTTGTTATTGGTGAGCCATCAGCCAATCCAACTTTGCTTACCACTACAACTAAGAGCACTGCTTCTTTATCTGCGACAGCTACTAATTATGAAGGTGCTGGTAACAAGTTAGATGGCGCATCCTCATCTTTCTTCATTGCCATCTTGGCTTTTATCTTCTTATTTTAAATTAGAGACTAGTCGAGTTTCAAGACACTGTGGCCCATATTTCTTGCCACTTTGAGTTTCTCCTAGGGTTTAGACAACATTCAATTTCGAAGACGTTGTTATCTTTATATTATATATATGGTCGTATTGTGTATCTTTCTAGTAAAGTATATATATATATATATTCAATCATCAATGACATCACGTTTTTAGTCGTAAAAATCCAATTAAGCATGGGGAAATGAGCGACGCGTCGATGGGATGGCACGTGACAAGCTACGAACTACTACGAACTACTACGAGCTACTACGAGCTACATGGGTAGGAGAAGGGAAGCCCACACTACACCAAGTAACACCGCGCACCGCTCACATACTCTCCCCCTCTCGCCATCACGTGCCAACCCTTGCAACCCTCCTTCTTCAACACGTGCCCACCATGACTTGCGCGACAGGATTCGCGCACACGCACGACAAAAGCCATCCCATTCAGTTACCCTCCCTCCGTCTTTCATCTTTCAACTAACCTCACCGCACAAGCCAATATCCTCCCTCACTAACAAATTCCATCTCTCTCTTTACCCTGTGGAAAAAAAGTGAAAAAAAATATTTCACTTTAACTACATGTTTAAGAATTAACTATTCATTTTAACCATACTAGTTATTGATTTACATTAATCTCTCTTATTCATTAAATACTCAAAGAGTATGTATTAAACACATCTATCCATTACTATATTCATCTATTCATTGTTATACCTATTTTATTATCATCATTTTCATCATATCCAATATCAGCAAGAAAAGAAAAAAAAAAGATATACAACCACATGGCCTTTCAGAATTAAGAATATCATTAAACTCAAAGAAATGAGCGTATTAGTATTATCATTACGCCTTATCCATCAGATTTAAATGAATCTATTTGATACAAGATTCCATATCTTAATAATCATGGGGGAACAACCATAAATCGATCGAACCAAAACACTCAAATAAAAAGGAAATAATGAAGAGAACGAAATATTTCAATCAACCATTTATCTATATATGTTCTATCTTACTAACTTTTCTCTTTACCTCTCTTTTAATCTAGTGTCTCGTTTAAATGAATATCAAGTAATTGGTAGAAAATTACCAACTGAATCAGTTCCAGAACCAAAATTATACCGTATGAGAATTTTTGCTCCAAACGATGTTGTTGCTAAATCAAGATACTGGTATTTCTTACAAAAATTACACAAGGTTAAGAAGGCCTCTGGTGAAATTGTCGCTTTAAACACCATCTCTGAATCCCACCCAACTAAAGTTAAGAACTTTGGTGTCTGGATTAGATATGACTCAAGATCTGGTACTCACAATATGTACAAAGAATACCGTGATGTTTCAAGAGTCGGTGCCGTTGAAACCATGTACCAAGATTTAGCTGCTAGACACAGAGCTAGATTTAGATCAATCCACATTTTAAAGGTCGTTGAATTAGCTAAGACTGATGACGTTAAGAGACAATACATTAGACAATTCTTAACTGCTGACTTAAAATTCCCATTACCTCACAGAGTTACTAAATCTAAGGCTTTATACTCATCTAAACGTCCTTCAACTAACTACTAATTTATTTAAGTATTATTATTATTATATTATATTGATATATGTCTTATTTTAAATATTTTATAACTAACCACTTAAAATCAAGAATTAATTAACTAAAAACCTTTAACCAAAAAAAGACACCCAAGTAAAACTTTTCCCTCTTTTTAACTATGTACATACATAGAGAAATAATCTTAGAGGAAGCGTCGATCGTCCGCCCCAGAATATCCGGGTCCGCATTCTTTTTAGATATTCTGAAATAGATAGGTGCATACATCTAATCAAATAAACATCTGAAGGTTGATTAAATTCTATTTCTTATTACCAAGAGGTCAATAATGATACTATAATCCCAAAATGGCAGCAGTTAGACCAAAGAAATTTTCAGGTTTACAGAAAGAGGTGCTGAATTTGTACAGACAATGTTTAAGATCGGTTAGATCGAAACCTGCCGTAAGTAATCAATCAATCATCATCCATCATCATCCATCTAAACCAGATCGGTTTCGAAAAAATAGGAGGTTTCTTTTCCTTTGTATACTAACTTATGAATAATTTCCAACGTAGGATAAACGAATCAACTGGTATAATTATATACATTCAGAATTCAACAAATATAGAGGTATTCCCAAGAGGAATTTTGCAGCTATTGAACATTTACTTCGAGCAGGTAACAAACGTCATGAAATGTATAAATCCGAATTGATTACCGATGTTCATTGATTGATCGATTACGAAAAATATATTCTTGTATATAGATATATAATCATGCTATTTTAATATTGAATTTTTCAACTTCATTTTTCATCTTCATAGGATAATCAAATCCTTATGATTACTAATTATCAACTCTGTTATTTCCCTCTTTGCATTGACGTCAAGTGCCTGCTTTTCAGGAACTTTACCATCATCCATGATCAAAGTATTCGAAATGACAGTAGCCAAAGCGGAAAGGTTCATCTTATTCTCTTTATCTTCCAAAACAAGGTTTAAATGCTTGGCAAATTGAAACAGTAAGAATTTATTTGATTTTGGTAATTCTTCATTCAATAATTTTTTCAATTTTTTCAACTTTTCATCTTGTCTTTTCAATTGATAAATGGAAATAAATAGTTCGTATTTCTCAGTTGGTATAACTGAACTTGGGATGTATCTAAGGTACCTTTTCAACAACCCAACGATAACATGGATATCAACCTCCATGGCACTATTGATAACCTCTAAATCTCTTTCTGTAATCAACCCATTATCATGATTTGAATCAAATACCCTTTCCAATTTCTCAACGGCTTGAGTGGATCCACTGATCCTGTATAACCCTTCATGGTATAACCCTTTGCTTTCAATCTTTTCGATACATTTCGTGAATATAAAAGGAACCAATCTATTTTCATAATTACTACGTTGTTGAATAGTCATATCATAAATCGACAATCCACTTGTATTATTAGGATTGGTGATCTTGAAACTTGATGAGTTGACGTTATTAACACCTACGTTATCTTCACCATTACCTAATCCACGCGTTAAGAAATTGGAAGATCTCGATTTGATCATAGATGAAAATCCATTAGGCGATGAACTAATACTATTGTTTATGGGTAATGAAGTAACGGGCTCATTATCAACGGTTCTAAAATTAGTTGGAGCACCAATACTTTGAATAGAAGGAGAACTAGTCATACCGGTTCCTGATTCTTCTTTACCTGCTTTCTTTGGAGATGCAGGAGAATTTCCATTGGCATTATTACTATTGTTATAACCTGCCGGGGTAGTATTTTCAGAGTTACCTCTAAATAATCTTCTCATCAATCCTCCCTTTTTCCCATTGTTAACTTCAACGATCTCTGCTTTTTGCATCATTTGAATTGGTTGTTGAGATTGAGGATGTTGTTGTTGTGGTTGTTGCTGGTGTGATTGTGATTGTGGTACCTTTGGAGGGTGTCTTAAATCCTCGGCAGATATAGATGAAAGTGATTTATCGTTGACACTACTAGGTACAGAATCGCTACTTTCAGAAACATGACTAGGGTATACCTGCTGTACTTGTATTGGTTGCCTCTGTAATGGTAATTGTTGTTGTTCTTGTTGTTCTTGCTTATGTGCAAGAGCAGCATCTAATTCTTTGATCTTAGTCTGCCTCTCGGTGATTTCCATTTCTAAAGTCTTCTTTTGATTGTTCAACAATTGAATGTCTCGTAGGATAGCAGCTTTATTGGCAGAGAATGAAGTGACTTCGCTTTTCAAGCTTCTCAATTGTTGCTCATAATGAGTTACTAATTCTCGACTATTGTTTAAATTAGAATCGATTGACCCAACTACACCATTCTCATTCTGTGAAATGGATCTGGTATGTAAGAACTGATTGTTGTTGTTGTTGAATGTATTTGAAGATGAAGCGGTTCTAGAATGAGGTTGAGATCTATTACCTGCACGTACGGTACTTGGAGAGGATAAAGCATCAAAACTGGAAAACATGGGTAATTCGGGAGTCTTGAAAGCGGTCGATTGATCAGAAAGGGTTCTACTATGAGCACTAGATTGACTTGCAGTTGGATGATGCGTTATGGTATTTGATATAGAGTTTGATTTCGTATGTGATTCTTCACCATTGATATCTGCCAGTCTTTCACCAGTACTACTTGCATTTTTTTTATGACGCCCAAAGAATTTTTTACCAACAGACATTGTTCTTGATAAGGTACTAACACCTGCGGCTGGCTGCTGCTGCTGTTGTATTTGTGATTGTTGTTGTGGTTGTTGTTGCTGATATTGCAAATTAGCACGTCCGTTAGCAGACGAATTTGAAGCCATTCTCGAATGATTTGGAGATTGAGAGATATTATTTTCACGATTATCATTGGGTATGGCAGAGGTACTTCCAAATCTAAAAGGTCCCGAACGAGATTGGAATTCTTCGGCGTTTATATCATCTGGAAGATGTCCTATAAATGTATCATCTGTCGTGGTTTCACTACCATTGGTGGATTGATCATCGTTCTCATCTTTTTGGGCAGCTTTCAATTTGTCATTCAATGTAGCACCTGCGATATTCAAGCCTTTTATTTGATGACTCAACAATCTATCCTCACTGTTGATACTCTTTCCCGGCGATGGGAGATCTGGTAATGGAACAGGAGGTGGCTTACTCGAAGGACTTCTCGATGATGATTTGCTCATTGGGGAAACAGCAGAGAAATGGAACTGATTTGCACTGGAAGGAGTCAGATTGGAATCCTCAATATTATTATTATTATTATTCAATGAAGTTGAAGAGTCATTAGAAAACTGGCCATTGGAGGATAATTGAGGAGTAGTTATATCCTTCAAATTTTTGAACGAACTTGAAGATACAATTGCATTTGCGGATTTCTTAGAGGATGGAGAGAATGATAAGCCATCCCCTGCATTAGAACCATTTCTAGTCTCTAATGTAATGGTCAATTCGTTGTCAATACTACCATCCCTTGGTAAGTAATCCTGACTTGGTAAATTGCCATAATCACTGATTTCAAATTGGCTTAGGGTATTAACGGGTGATCTTATTATCTTATCAGTTCTGGCGTATTGTATTCTATGATTCATCTCACTCCCACTACTATCATTTACGTCATTATCTATATTTGAAAGAGCCGAGGATGAGGTCTGTGATAAAGTTTCATAATTTGAAGATGATTTAGTCGTAGTGTTTGAACTTGTGGGGATAATTGAATTCATAGTTGATGTCTCAATGGATCTTGGTGGTGTGATACTTTCAGATTTAGACAATAGGGGTATATCTGTTTCCTTTTGATTATTGTTATTATTATTCGTGGTGGAGGTGGATGAAGCGGTAGGTGTAGTAGTGGTATTCGATCTTGTAGATTTCGAAGTAGTAGCAGCAGCTACAGCCGCTTCCTTTCGTGCCTTGTGAGCTTCATATTTCTTTTTCTTTTCCATTAGCTTATTATGACAAGGCATACAAAACAACCCTTTTGAAGTCCTAGCATACCGTAGATCATCTATTGGTTTCTTACATGATTTACACTTGAAACAAGATGCACAATATGCTTTATCACCCGTAAGAATAGCCATATCGTAAATTTTCTTACCACATGATCTACATGTATATGAACAATCGGAACAAACCAATGCACCTGTTCCCAATACCAAAAAATTGGAGTTTACTCCAAGGAATTTTGAACATTTGGAACATTTAAAACACTTAATATGCCACCTATCATTTTTCAATTCGTATGCATGTCCTTCTCTTATTGGTAATGTACAGCTTTTACAATTGAAAGCTACAAACTCATCGGCATTATCTGGATTTATATCATCGTCCGATGTATGACGTAAGTTATGACTATGACTTTGATGATCATGAACATCATGAGCATGATGATCGATCTCGGTTATCTCCATGTTAAAATAAATTTCAGTGTGGAAAAATTAAATTGCAAGCGACTGGGGAATAGCAGGTTTTTTTTTTCTTCTTTCCAAAGGAACAATGGCGTATAGTAGTAAATCTAGCAGGCTATAGTTTAGCTGCTTTGTAGAGGTGTCAAGAAAATCAAAAACACAACAAATCAATACCAATAATAATATGATAATTTAAAAATGAACGTAAAATAAAATTGTGTCTAGCTGGCGCAGTATAATTTTTAAAGAGATCGATTGGATCGGATGACGGAATGTTGATAGATAGACGAAAATAAAAGTACTACTGCAACAGCACACCAGGATTTGAGTGTGTCTTTCAAGAAATGCAAATGAAGAGAGTGGGTATCTAAAGCTTTGAAGCGATAGAGATGAAACGTACCCAAGATGTATACAATGGGGGATTGGGGAATAAAACGGTAAATCTGAAATCTCTAACGAGATGGTACTGTAGCACTGTTTCATCACCCAATTTGGCTCCCCCTGCCTGTTTAAATATAGATCGTCTCAAGTCGAGCCCACGACGGCGGGCCGCGGGCGACGCGTCGAGGCGTGACTCGCACGGGGAGTGATGTGCTGGGGCTGTTACATGGTTACTGGGGGGACCCAAAGCAGGGCAGCCGGCTACCTACTTACTGCTCTGACCGGTGAATAACTATATAGATACATAAGTCCGCATTCTACAGTCTACAGTCTACGCACCCACATACATAAAGAAGTTGTATATGTATTTCATGTATAAATACACCATATAAGAAGAATAGAAAGGTGTATCCAAAGTGCAGTGTTCCCTGAAAGGAGTCGCCGCGGGGAAGAAAACCAACCAATTCTCCTGCCCCGACCAATGGGGCACAACAGGTTTGTCATGTTGTATCTGCTCTCCGATTTTTCAATATTCTTTCAGATTACCTCAGCAGAAGATATTTTTTTTCTTTTTTGCTTTTTTTAAAAATTTTTTTTTTGGTGCTATCTGATTTAATTAATGAGTGTCTGGTACTGATATTAACATAGTTGACCTTATTATACCTATTCTTGGTTCTATAGATTCTATACTATCCATCACACACACACACATATATATATACACACACATACACACACACAATGTCTGACGAAGTATGTTATCTCTCTCTCTTTAACCCCTCCCATTCCACTCGTTCAATCGTTACTAACTGTGTTTTTTATTTAGGTTATCTGGCAAGTTATAAATCAACAGTTTTGTGCTTTTAAAATCAAGACCACCAAGGACCAAAACTTCTGTAGAAATGAATACAATGTCAGTGGTCTTTGTACTAGACAGTCATGTCCATTGGCTAACGCAAAATATGCAACGGTGAAAAATGTAGATGGTAAACTTTATCTCTATATGAAAACCGCCGAAAGAGCACATACACCTAAAAATTTATGGGAAAGAATCAAATTGAGTAAAGATTATAAAAAAGCTTTGACTCAAGTAGATGAGCATTTGATTTACTGGAATAAATTCTTAATCTACAAATGTAAACAAAGATTAACAAGATTAACTCAAGTTGCCATAACGGAAAGAAGATTGGCTTTAAAAGAAGAAGAAAGACACTATGTTGGTGTTAAACACAAGGTTAAAAGAAGAGAACAAACAAGAGAAAGAAAAGCTCTTGCTGCTGCTAGAATTGAAAAGGCAATTGAAAAGGAATTGTTGGAAAGATTGAAATCTGGTGCTTATGGTGATAAACCATTAAACGTTGATGAAAAGATTTGGAAAAAGGTTCTTGGATCAGTTGAAGATAGAGAATTAGAAGACGAATTAGAAGATGAAGACGAAGATGAAATAGAATTGGAATCAGGTGATGAATTAGAAGATGATTCAGATGTTGGTGAAATTGAATACGTCGAAGCTGATGAAGAAGACGATGAATTGGTAGATATGGAAGATTTGGAGAAATGGTTAGGACAAGATTCAGATGCTAGTGAATCCGAATCCGATTCTGAAGATGATTCAGATTCAGATGAAGATGATGATGAATCAAGTAAGAAACGTAAGAAGACTTCTAATAATCAAAAGGCAAGAAGAAGACCAAGACTTGAAATCGAAATTGAACATGAAAATGAACCACTTACCAATATCGCTACTTCTTAATCTTAATAAAAAAACAACAACAACAGCAACACTACGTCCCTTCCTCCTTTTGTCATGTCTCCCCATTTATTTATTAACTACATACAGCATATATACTCATTGTATTCATAGAATAACATTACTACTAATATAGTATAACTCAGAAAAACAAAAAACACTCTATTTGCTATGTTGAAAAGTACAACATTGCCAGTAGTTGGGCTACACAGCCCCATTTGCACCCCTACCCCTCCACCCTCCAAACCCACGCCTCTTACTAAACGAAAATGGAAAAATGTAAATATTGAGAATCCCGGTTTTAAAAATAATCTATTTCATGTGTAAATGATCTTATTTCTTTTAATGGATTTCATTTGGTAAAGTTAGTACATACCTCTGAATAGAGGAAGTGGTAACAGAGAATATAAGAACAGACGACTTAAATTAAGATGTTCAAGTTTCTTTGGTCATCGTCGTCATTGAGTACGGGTACGAGTACTAGTACCAATACAAAAAACAATGAATTGTCTAAGAAGAAGAAAACCCCATTTTCTATACCTGATTATGAGCAAGGTTCAAATGAGGATTCAATAGACTTACAGATCAAATCTTTGATCTATATGTTCAGAAGGTATAAGATCCATTTATTTGCACATTTCTTGAAAAGTAGTGAAATGGGGAGTTATGAATTCGATTGGTTTAATCATTCCATTGATAATACAAACAATACCGAGTTTATAAGCAATGATAAGTTGGATTTGATCTATAACAGGATGAAATTCCAACAAGTTATCCTTAATGATCCATATAGGATATTAATCGACTATGCTAAGAATAAATTTAGATCGATGTTAATACTCAGTGAAGAACCTTCGATTGATATGAGGGATACAATCCCTGAGTTCCCATATGAGAATTTCAAATTCATGGTATTGAGACCAGATAGTTCAATCAATGAGTATTTAGATACTTTGGTAAATAAATCGTTCATCTATTGTGAGCATAAGGTTGCAAACTCGATAAAAATCGAAATCTTGAAAAACATCTTGCTCAAATACTATAAGAAACCAAGTTCTAAGATGACAAAGGATGATAGATTCTTGATTATTCAGAATTATGTGCAACAGTTGGCTTTTTATATTCAAGTGGATAGAATCCATAAGGCCACTTTGAAATCAAAAGAATCCCTAGTATCTACTACTAATATTACCTCTTCACCTATCAAACACCACCAGCACCAGCAACAGCACCAGCACCAGCACCAGCACCAGAACTTAACTGCAACAACATTGAATGATATCTCAAATACCAATCACAACATCACCGTCACCGCCGCTCCATATTTACGACCAAAGACATCAACTGCAAATTTGAGACCCACCTCTCCAGTACTACGTCCTCGTAGAGATTCAAATGACCCTATCAATCAAAACAATTACCCAAGACTACGTTCATCGCAATCTATAGCCCAGTTGAAACATCAACCCCCGCAACCCAACCTTACATCAACCACAATCGCTAGTTCCTCTTTAAAATCGCCAATTAGAACTTTACGTGAAAAACCATCCATGTCAATACTCAAGATGGACAAAGTCTATGAGTCGACAAACAAGAAATCCCTTCACCGCAATGATTTTGCAATCGAAGAAGAGAACGAGACCTACAACAGCGCAGCAGTAGAACACATTTCCGTATCCTTGTCTTCTTCGTCATCATCTTCCGATGACGATAGCTTTGTCGAGGACGATGAGGATGATGATGATGATGACGATAACTCCTATTCTTTGTTGTCTGGGTTTGAGTCAAACTCCGATTTTTCAAGCGCAGCGGGGATATCAGATCGCAAATTGCAACAGCAATCAAATACAATCGTCCAATCGTTGAGTTTAGACGAAAAGAAGTTATTCTACGAACAGAGTAAATCAGCGGTATCAAGTAGGATCGAGAGGGAGAAACAGATCTTACAATTGATCGCAAAGAAATAGTTGAGCCGACATATGGGAAAATCATGGTATATGGAAACAAACTGTCAATCAATCAACCAACCAACCAAACAAACAAATATACAGATACGCACGCATATACTTTTGCATTATTTTTTAACAAATTCCTTCTATTACATTATACATGACATCTACAAAGGTCAACCAAGGGATATATAAAAAAAACAACTATACTTTTCTATACTTTTATAACCAAATGTATATATAAAGAAATGAATAAATGAACAAACAAACAAATAAATAGATTAATAAATAAAACGGATCACAATCGATCAAAATTGAAGGGCATCACAATACTGTTGACATAAATCACTCAAATAATCCAACTTCGAGTCACTTAGGACGTTATAACATAGGTTTCCCTCGGGGAACTTATACATTGTAATAAGACTCTTGATCTTAGTTATACTCGATGTGAACTTCATGATCAATTCATTACCGTCTTTCTCCTTCTCTCCTCCATTCTCTTCACCATTTTCATCATCATTTTCATCATCAAGGTGTTCAATCTCGATTAAAAACCCCTTGAATGCACCTTGTAAGAAACAATTACTGGTTCGTAATTGAAACCTCTCCATCTTCCCCGTACTCACCCCATTTGAATCTGTATTCAAACCAGGAATAGATATTATATATCCATAACCAGCTTCACCTTTAATAGTCTGTTTCAAATTCCATAAACTCTGTAGTTTACTCTGCAAGAAGAAATCAAATTGTTCCACCGATCGATTCACATTCGACCAGTTTGTACAACCACCTTTTTCAATATGGTTTCGAAGCCTTTCTGATATTTTATCGGTCGATTTATTTTCATTCGTACTTTGCGATAATTGCATACCATACCCTTGATCTTGATCCAATTTGCTCCTATCCGATTCTTGTTGCTGATCCGTGGAATTGGATGGTATAACCGTGGTTATCGATTTGGAGTTGTTGATGATACTAATCATTTGATTTCCAGGAAGGTACGACAATTGTAGAGTGTATAAATAACGATTAGGTACCATAGTTGAATTGACAGTCTTAGGTTTGGAATGCTTGTTATTCAAGAAGATCTTCAAGTCGAAATTCCAAGTGCCTAGTAATTGAGGTAATTCATTCGATATCATATCGTGGAAAGTTGTGATTGTATTTGTTCCTGCATTTTGTGAAAATAAAACTCTAGTTGAAATATCAAAAAGATTTAATCAAGTTAGTAAGTGGGTTTTCTGAAAAAAAAAAACACACACACACTATTGTTGTGGATTTGATGAATTGGAACTTACGCTGTGACCATTGCTTGATATGTCTATATATCTCTGGTTTGTACAGTCCACTATACGATACTACGTTATGTTAATATAATGAAAGATACATAGATTACATGTTTACCTCACCTCAAGCTCACCAAATATGAAAAGTATCACAGCGGGAGGTCGCGAAATCTTTACACCATCAATGTCTCCATTATCAACTATTACTTCTCTTCAACTCTTTAAATAATGCTACTTTATCATTCAGATAGTTATACACATACTCCTATATATATACATCAAGGCCACATTCAGATCAGTCGAATGGACTTGAAAAAGGATTGGATAGTCCGGTATTTTCGTCGAAATCATCGGGTAAATCGAGATCGACATCGAGTAAAAATTCATTGGTGCCCAAAGTATTGGTATTATGTTCATTTCCGTTGTTTGTGGTATCTCTTTCTTCTTCATCTTCATCATCGTCGTCATCATCATCTCCTACGATCTCTAGTGGAATATTCCATTGTTGACGCTGCGATTGTGGTTGTGGTTGCGATTGCGATTGTGCCTGGTTACTTAAAGATCTAGTCGAGCTGCTGAGTGAAGTCATGGGTATAGATACAGAAGCGGAGCCGGCTCTACTTCTGTTAGCAGTGCCTCCAAGGGTACTACTATGTGATCTTAATGTTGACTTTGATTGGGAATGGGACAATGATATTGAATTTGGGTTTGAATTAGATGCTTCACTTTGATTCAACTGATGTTGAGTCGTTAAGAATTCTATATTTTCTTCATCCGAATCAGCCAAATCCGAATCATCAGATGAGTCAGTGGCGGCAGATGCCTTTGATTGCCTCTTACTCTTACGTCTTGAAGCTTGATCGAAATCTTCCTCGTCTTCTTCTTCGATCACGTCATCTTGTAAACCTGGAACATAACCCGATTTAGATGCCAGCTGATACCTTGGATTGGAACTCAAATTAGGACTTTCAATTTCATCAGGGTCGTAATAATTCTCTTCATCCATGGTGACTAATTTTGGAGCACCCATCTTGACTGCCATATTAATGCTATCCTGATGAAGTGAAGCATCTTCTAAATCACTGAAATATGTCTCCTTTGAGAAAATGGACATTGCCTTATTAGAGGCATTACCTCTCTTCATAGTACTATTATTACTACCACTAAAACCACCTATTGAATTCTGGAGTCTTATATTATTACTGCTGTTATTGTTAACCCTGGTAGTAACACCGGGGATATATGTGACATTGATGACATTGGAAGCCTTGGTAAATACAGAGTTTGCCACCGTAGTCAAAGTTCCTTGTGATAGTCTTCTCTGTCTTCTTTCGAAATCGTTGTTGTTGTTGTTGTTGTTGCCATCACTGTCTAGTCCTTCTTCTTCTTTATCCAATAAATCGACTTTGTCCTCATGGTAACCATTTGGGTATCTCTTTCTATACCATTTTCTATATAACAAGTAACCAACGATACAAGCGGCTAAAAAGCATACACCTGCAACAGCTCCAGTGATACCACCGATTTTGGCAGTCATTGAAGATGAGGAAGGACTAATGTCACTGGCACTGGAACTTGACGCTGAAGAACTTGAACTAGAGCTTGAAGAACCCGTGGAGCTTGAGCTAGTTGAATTTGTAGATGATGAACCTGAACTTGTTGAATTCGAACTTGAACCACTGGTTAAGGAAGAAGTGGCGTTTTTACAGTATGTGATAGGACATTCAAGACATGTTTGAATAGTCAAGGCACATTCTTCATCATCCGAACAAGCGGGACAATCTGGCGTAGTTGAACAAACGACACAATTTGAAGAAGATGAATCTGACGAAGATGAGCCTGAAGATTCGGCTATAGAACTTGTCTTTGTCTCAGAAGTACTAGATGAATGGGATGTGGTTGCAGTAGTAGTAGCGGTATCCTTAGATGAAGTTGAACTGGAAGTAGCCTTCTCATCCGAAGAATCAGTGTTGATCCCATCTCTCTTTTGGAAATGCATGTTGAAACCATCTAGTTGAATATTTGATTCACCATCTCCAAAACTTATCAAGCTTTGAAATGCTTCGTCACTAGCATATAAATTATGAATCATGATAATAATGTGTATTATGATCTATGTGTCCACGTCCATCGACTTAATCGATATATGTATATGTATAGATCTCTTGTATCTGCGATCGCTTTTGGAAAGATATAAATCAATTTTGAACGCTAATTATAATTCAATATATATATATTGTATATATATATTTCCCCTACGCGATGTGTGATTTTTTTTCTCTTTGTTTGCTTGAGCCTCTGCCTCTGTGGTAATTTTTTATTTTTCCCTTGAAGCGTTGATAAAAGGAGTAAATGTTGCTATAGAGAGTAAACCTAATATGTATATATAAAGGGACTTTGGACTATCATATATATATGTATATATACATATATTCGACAAACTCGGGCGCAAAAAGAAAAGAACGTGTACTAACTGCTACGGAAACGATCTAGATCTAGGGACATTCGGTACCTCGCAAAGGAGACGAGATCACAGAAATATGTCACTTCTAAAATAGCATTCTCTAACACAAAATCCCGTTTCTCTTGGTCCCCCAACACCCGTGCACACGTACTGTATTATATAATATATATATCTTGGGCAAGTTTGGGCTTTTTACTTCTCGTACATCTATGGTTCGGAAAATAAGTAGAAATGACATTCTAGATTATAAATACATAAAAGACTGTCTAATTGAAAGCTAGCAGAGGAAAAACATAAACATACATACTCGGTACGACGAACAACAAAAAAAAAAAAAAGCAAAAGATAAAATAATCAACGTAATGTGGAAAGTGAGTAAAATAAATAATATATGATTAGAAGTTGTGGAAAGAAAGCACACACAAAAACGACTAATAACCGATAGAAGACATAATACCATAACCAACGGTAATAATGAATGCAAAGAGAACGATTGAGGCTGGAACACCTCTCGAAATGAATAAACTTGTAGAAAGGTATCTCTTACCTAGATCATCAGTCATAGAAATGGCGATCGAATTGGGGAAACCAGAAGAAGGTAAACCCATTGCAATCGATGCAATTAATGCAATACCACAGACTAATAAATATTCGTGGTTTAATTGAATACCAATACTTTGAACCAATGGAACCAAGATAATAGCCGAGACTGTATGTGATACAAATGTGGCAAATACAAGACAAAGACAACCAAAGATTGCCAATACACCAATTGCTGGATAAGTATCGATTCTATCGCAAAGAGAAGTTGCAATGGTATGTAATAACCCAGAATTAGAAACGGCACCACCTAATGCAATACCACCCATGGCTAAGATAACAATTGACCATGGATAACTGTTGATATCATTGGCGGTTAAAATACCTGTACCGTAGTATAAAGCAATTGGAATAATTGAGATGATACCAGAGGAACCAACAGAACCGGCAATTTGTGATTCACAACACCAAAGGATAATAGTAGTGACAGCAACAACGATAACATACCATTGTTTCAAAGTGAATCTTTCTTTAATTGGCTTGATTCTTTTGATCTTGACTGTATTAATTTTGAAAGTTAAAACCATTTCACCCCAAATGATGAATAATCCAATAACGGCCAATGGGATTGAAAAGGAAAACCAATTACCCCAAGAAGGTTGTGGATCAAGTGCTTCAATGGCAATCATGTTTTGTGGTGATGAAATAGGAGATGAAAGACCACCTAAATCACAAACCAATGCAATACCTAAAACTAAAGCTTGGGCAAACCCGGATTCTGTAGGTAAAGTTTTCAAGATTGGATTGATCAAAGAATAAGCCAATACTGGAGCGGCAACGTTAGAAATCCACATGGATAAGAATAAAGCAACACCCATGATGGCTAAAAGAATATTTCTTGGTTTATCACCAGCGGCAAATAAGATATACGATGAAACAACTCTAGCAACGTTATATTTAGAAAGAGCAGCGGCTAAAGTGAAACCACCTAATAACAACATGATTGTGGAAGACCACATTTCTTGAAACATAAATGAAGAAGCTGATGAAGCTGACATCACTGAACCATCGGTGTTTTTCAATACTTTACAACCAACAACCAAGATAGGAACCAATAAAGAAGTAGCGAATAATGGGATAGCTTCTGTAGCCCAAAGAACGGCACAACATGCAACAACGGCAAGACAATTACCTTGTTGTCTATCATTCAATGTCTTAACACCTAACAAAACACCAATCACAACAGCAGCAATATAAATTTTAATTGCTCTAGAGTTGAAAAATAATTTAGGGACTTTTAAGAAATGTACATCGGTGTAAAATGATTTTTTCAATTTAAAATTGTACCAAATTGGTAATTTGAATTTAAATCTGTCTGGTAATTCATATTGGTAATATTCTAATTGATACAAGTTTCTAATTTCAGCTTCATCACCTGTTAAACCTTTACCACCGATTTCATAACTGGTCTTTTCGATACCAATCATATCCTTCCATACGGTGTTTCTTTCAAAGACAATATGGTCTCTAAGGTATGATCTTAATTGAGATTTGGATTGTTCAGTGGTAGTGTTTGTTATTGATGAGTAGACTTTGGTCAATTGATCCAAATATTCATCAACTTTTAAAATGGTTGTCTTGTTAAAGATATATGATTTATTGTGTAAACTTTCCAAATATGATTCTTTGATTGATTCTTCCAAGACTTTATCGAATTTCTTACAAACTTTAGAAAATCCAATCTTGTTTAATTCGATATATGATTTCAATTGTGATAATTCGACAAATATATTGGTGATTCTCATTTTAAAAGTAATTGTATGTTGGTTTGATAGGTTGAAATCTCTATCACCTAATAAAGCGGTGTATGGAGAGTCTTCATCTTCCTCAATTTCTTCTTCTTCTTCTTCATCATCGTCATAAAATGCAGAGGCACCAGAAGTGATAGTGTTACCCTTTTCTAGATCTAAATCGAGATGTTCATGGTCAACTTTATGACTCAATCTACGATTTTTATGTTGATCTAAGAATTTAGAAGTTTCATTTGTTTTAACTTTTGATAATTGATAATGGTTTTCATCGTATTTAGTTAAATCTTTTAATAATTGTTCAACTTCGATAAATAATTCATTTTCCTTTTCGGAATAAAACTTATCAATGTTTAACAATTGTTCGTCTAATTTCAATTTGAAATAAGTAGTTGGAGGATATTTAGAAAGATTTAAACTTGTGAAATCCAATTTCCCACTGTTATGATCGAGGAAATTGGCTTGATCTAAATCTTCTATTATAGATTCATTTGTCTCATCAAAGATATTAATGGTTTGAGTTCTAACCAAGTCATTATCATCATTTGCAGTATTATTATCACTTAAGGAGTCGGAATCTCTCTTCAACTTATCAAAGATAGGATGAGAGAATTTGGATTTGAAAGTAGATAATTTGATATCATTAGAAGCACTACTACTTGAACCTTCATTAACGGTGGTACTTAATTCTTTTGCAGCTACAGCTTCTTGTAAAGCGTAGATGATTTTTTTAAGGTTTGAATAATTGATGTAATTATCCTTCCATTCGGGAACAGAATTAAACTGTAAAGAATGAGAGAACTTCATTTAAAGATCAAGTATTATATTGTCCAAAAATACAAAAAATAGGTCACACGATCAATTACTGAATATGTCTAAGATATATATATATGGGAAAACACAAATAAGGAGAGTAGTCACAAGACATAAAGTTGAAAAAGGAAATAAAATATCATATATAAAGTTTTAATTTTAATTTTTACATGGCGGCTGCAAAATTCTGGTTTCTTTTTTTTGCTTTGGCGCTGCCAAATTGGCCCTTGACTGGCGTTTAGAAGGTAAGTTTAGTGGGTTTAATAGGAGGATATGTGATAGAAAAGTACACGTTATTGGTACTGGTAAATAGAGAAATCTCCCTGGAGTGTAATGGTTACTGAATGGAGTCAATATGTGCTATATAGCCCAGGCACATGGCCAATCACTGGATACGGAGACGAAGAGCTCAAGTGGAGAGAGCTAAGAGATGAAATTAATTTAAAAAAACAGAAGAAAATGGCCCACGTGGGGGTCTTGGCCTCGTTTTGTTAATTTCAGTGCGTCGATCGGGTTGGTTGGGTCGCTTGGGTCTCTAGAGGGGCAGGGCAAGATCAGATCGTCGATCGTCGATTAATGGGGGATCAGTGGTGCACGGGCGGGGCGCGTTGAGGTGTGCACCGCCAGCATCAGCCATCAGCCATCAACCATCCGAGTAGTGGTGCGGCTGGGGGTGTAACGTGACAGTAGGGTCCTTCTCACTTCTCATTTAGTGGGTGGGGGTTTGTTCAGTAGAGCTTGAGGTTGGTTCTAGTTTAATAGGTAATCATGCCTAACCGGTGTGCCATACTCGGTGCAATTGGCCAGTTGTGCAATGTGCGGTGTCTGGTGAATCTGCAATTATCGGTAGTATACATATACATATATATATATACACACATCCAACGAATCGGATTTACTTCAGCACCAGCCCAATCGGCTCATGTCTCGGCTTTTTCAGGTGAAGAAAACAGCACAAGCACCACGCCCGTCTTTTCCACACCCGGTTGTGGGCGAGATCTGATACGATAGGAGAGAGATAGTAACTAAATATAGATAGCGGTATAACGGTATAACGTGTAACGTGTAACTTGTAACGTGTAACTTGTAATGGTCAACCTCTATACACACACACAGTGCCACCCACTTACTCTTACGAGAAACACCCACCCACTTTACAGCAAAATGTCGCCACCTTGAAAAATCGGTAGCAGCAAACCCGCACCTCTACCCAAGCTTTAAGGTGGTGGCATGTTAGCTGCATGATTGTCATCTCATAATTTGAGATTCCCCTTTGCAGTAAACGCTTCGGACTTTTACCTTCAGTTTGATGCATCTAATGCATGTTACTATGTACAGCCAATCTCTACCTTAGGTTAGTCGGGTCATTGACGCTATATGCTCCTTGATTGCCTACCATCCATTCTCTCTACCTTCAATTCATTATAAATATCCCTTCATTTTTCCTCTTTGTTTCGATCAACTAGGATTCAATTCTAAAATGTTTTTTTTTTCTCTTTATCTATCTATTCAATTCATTCGATAAGTTCAATTGTCTTTATCTAATTCAATTAATATTAAACAAGAAAACAAAACAAAACAAAACAAAACAAAACAAAAATGTCTCAAATTCCAAAGACTCAAAAAGCTGTATGGTTTGAAACCAACGGTGGTGAATTACACTACGGTGATTACCCAGTACCAACACCAAAATCAAATGAAATCTTGATCAATATCAAATACTCTGGTGTTTGTCATACCGATTTACACGCATGGAAGGGTGATTGGCCTTTAGATACTAAATTACCTTTAGTTGGAGGTCATGAAGGTGCTGGTATTGTCGTTGCCAAGGGTGAAAACGTTACAAATTTCGAAATTGGTGATTTAGCCGGTGTTAAATGGTTAAATGGTTCATGTATGAGTTGTGAATTTTGTCAACTTGGTGCCGAACCTAATTGTGCTGATGCCGATTTATCCGGTTATACTCATGATGGTTCTTTCCAACAATACTGTACTGCAGATGCTGTACAAGCTGCTAAGATTCCAGAAGGTGCCGATTTGGCTGCCATTGCACCAATCTTATGTGCAGGTGTTACAGTTTACAAGGCTTTAAAGACCGCAGATTTAAATCCAGGTCAATGGTGTGCTATCTCTGGTGCTGGTGGTGGATTAGGTTCTTTAGCCATTCAATACGGTAAAGCAATGGGTCTTAGAGTTGTTGCAATTGATGGCGGTGAAGAAAAAGGTGCCTTGTGTAAAGAATTAGGAGCTGAAGCCTATGTCGATTTTACAAAATCAAAAGATTTAGTCAAAGAAGTTCAAGAAATCACCAAAGGTGGTGCTCATGGTGTTATTAATGTATCTGTTAGTGAATTTGCCATTTCTCAATCATTAGAATATGCAAGACCTTTAGGTAAAGTTGTCTTGGTTGGTTTACCAGCAGGTGCTGTTTGTAAATCTCCAGTTTTTGCTCACGTTGTCAAATCATTGGAAATCAAAGGTTCTTATGTTGGTAATAGAGCAGATACAGCAGAAGCCATCGATTTCTTTACCAGAGGTTTAGTCTTCTCACCTTTCAAAGTCGTTGGATTATCTGAATTACCAGAAGTCTATAAATTAATGGAACAAGGTAAGATTTTAGGTAGATATGTCTTGGATACATCTAAGTAATCTGCTTCAATTGTCTATTTTTGCTTCAATTAATTGCTTGCTTATTTATTTATCATCTATTTATTTATTTATCTTATTTATTTACTTATTAATTCAATTATTATGAGTTGCTTATTATTATTATTATTATTATTATTATTATTATTATTATTACCAATACTCTCTTCATCACCTGTGTAAAACTTAATTTGAGAAATTAACTTTCTAGCGATAATTAATTATTTCATGCCTCACTATTTTTTTGTACATGTCAATGGGTACCATATTAAAACAAACAACCCATAGTTCCAAACTGCATATCCTCTGCTATACACAAGTGGGAAAAGAGACACTAACTTGAAGATAGGTAGGTTAACAAGTCGTTCTTAAAACAACGATGGCGCCAACGCATAAACCACAACATCAAATATATATATATATATATGTATCTATACATTACAGCCTGGCCCCTTTAATAAAATAGCAACAATGGCTATTTGGCAATGTGTTTCATTCGACATTGACTATATTTATTATACAATACATTTATATACATACATAATTTGTTATTCGATGCCTAGACATCGTAGATTTTCGTAGGTTTCATAAAGTTTTTCTTCCATTTCAACTCCATTGATCCTCCAATTTCACAGGAGGTAATGGTATTTGAGCATTGAATACCTCTTGTTGAACTTGCTGTGAGGGTTGATTGGATTGTTGTTGTTGTCGCTGTGATTCTTGCTGCTGCTGCTGCTGCTGCTGTGGTACTTGGTGTTGATGTTGCTGTTGCTGTTGCTGTTGCTGTTGCTGTTGCTGTTGAACTACAGCCTGTGCAGCTTGCTGTTGTTGCTGAAACTGTTGATATTGTTCTTGTTGTTGATCTTGCTGTTGTTGAATCAATTCGTCTTGCGAATCACCGTATGGGTTTACCGAAGTGGTGGCAACCGATCCACTGGTACTCTTCTTTGGTTTCTCTTCTTCTCTAGGCACTATATCGATTAAGAAATCAAACATATCCGATTTTTGAAGAGCAGCAGCAATATCTGATCTTTGTAACGTTCTTCTCTTATTTTCTTCGGCATGAATCCATGCCCTCATGGTTAATTCCGTTATGAAAATATCACACCCTTTGGCAAATAAAATAGGCGCTTCAGCACTAATCATCTTAACTTCTTCATCTGTCTTCATTACTTTTTTAATTCTTGCCAATGGTAACTGATGATTTTTGAAATCATGATCATCATGTTCTACAGAATTAATCGTTTCTTGCCAATATTGCATCATCATATTCTTATACTTCCCTAGTAAACCTTGTCCAACATTGGCAAATGCTCCACTGGGTCCCATTTCATCATCTTCATCCTCCTCCTCTTCTTCTTCTTCCTCTTCTTCTTCTTCCTCTTCTTCATCGTATCCTTCTACAACTTCTTCTCCATCAACTAACCCCACTTCTTCCCCATCATCTTCACCATCATCTTCTTCTTCTTCTTCTTCTTCCTCTATTTCTTCGTCACCATTTTGATTCTGATGGGTATTACTAGAGTTATTATTACTTTCGGCCCTTGCTCCGGTATCTCCATTAGAATACTGATCATTACCATCGGCAACTTCATTTACATATGAGTCTGCAGGATTAACATCGTCGATATGTTCATCATCACCTCTATGAGTATTCAAAAAAGACGAACCATCGTTATTATTCGAAGTGTTGGTATTGACGATTTGATTTGATCTAGCGATTATATTTTGCTCATTCGTAGTGGTGTTGACATTTGACTCATTATGAGAGTTATCGAATGATATATGTTGTAAATGAGACATGAGCCCACCATTTCCAGAACCAACAGATCCTTGCTGTTGACCCTGTTGTGATACCTGTTGTTGTTGAAACTGTTCCTGTGGGATATTATGTAAAGGTATCTGTTGTTGTGATACCTGTTGCTGTTGTTGTAGTTGCTGCTGCTGCTGCTGCTGTTGTTGCTGCTGTTGTTGCTGATATTGCTCGTAATCTTCGAATCTAGTGTAATTGTCCATTTTGAGAGTATTGTATAACGACCTAGGTGTAGATGTATGTCTGTATTTACTGCAATAGGATAAGTGCAGTATATATATACGTAGCCCTACGGGTGTGCTTAAAGCGGGATAAATAAATAAATAATATAAAGATGCTACTCGTCTCCCTTTAGTGACGCCAATGGACTCGACGACTTTGCCCCAGCCGCATGGAGATACATATACGTGGCGGGTGCTGTGGTGCCGTGGTGCGGTAAAAAGGTGCAACGGGTACATGTGGCGGGTGCAGGGGAGAGAGCCAGTTGGGTGGTGATAAAGCGGTGGGTGTATTGTATTGTATGGTATGGTAATGGGTGGGTATCTTGAATCCTGAGCTGAGATAGTAAGTTGCAAACAGTACGCTTCATCAGTCTTGCAATGCCTACGACAAACCCATTCCAGTCGTATACCCCCTCGGTAGGCCAGAGTACTCCTTCGAATAAGAGACCAACAACAAGGGAGCATAAACAGACGTTTGACGAGATTTATGGAGAGCCTGAGAATTTCCTTGAAATTGAAGTTATAAATCCCATAACTCACGGTAATGATGGTGAAAGTGGTGCATTTACAGATTATGAGATAGTTTGTAGAACAAATATACCTGCTTTTAAGAAAAGATCGAGTAGGGTACGTCGTAGGTTTAGTGATTTTGTATCGTTTAAAAGGGTATTAGAGATTGAATCTACGAGGGTTATTATACCTAAATTACCGGATAAGTCATTATTATCATACTCAAATAGATTTAACGATGATTTCATAGAGGATAGAAGGAAAGGGTTGGAGAAATTTTTGAATATAGTTGCAGGTCATCCTTTATTACAAACGGGATCTAAATCCTTGACTAGTTTTATCCAGGATGATAAATGGGATAGACGTAATTTCCTCTAAGTTTTACTCCAATATATATATATAAATACACATATACATGCAGATATATACGTATCTTTCCTTCTTCAAAAATCTACGATTCATGATTATAGTAGCTCGTACCACTTACGTCTCACATAAATCAGTAAATTCGGGTCTCCCCACATTAAAAGATATTGAATCGCTAATTGGTTATTTTTGGCTAATAATGGCTTGTTCCGCCGGGATTCTTTCTACCCTTGTCATCACCAACAACAACAAAAGCGACACCACTACCACCACCACCACTATCCCACCAACCCTGCCTGTATATAAGCCTTTTCAAATCTTCCCAGCTCCCACCCATCAGAAGTAAAGTAAGCCCACAGGTGAGAAGCAGGAGGAGGAGGAGGAGGCAAGCAAAAGGAAGGAAAATGCGCAGAAAAATCTCAATTTTTTTTGTTAGCAAGGGAAGAAAGGGAAAGGAGCTGATTGTAAAAGCAACCCTTCAAAATCCTTCGTTTCATTGACAAAACTTCTTCTTTGTTTCCCATGTATTATTCTTTATCGACTTACCGTACACTCTACGTTAACTTTGACTCGCAGTAGCTCGTAATCCGTGTACACAATACAACGTAGTTCATCGAACGGCTTTACTATATTCAAATTTCGAACAAAGGAAAAAAAAATAATTTTTTTGAATCAACAGGGATTTTATACGGAAGGAAAAAAAAAATCACATCATATCATTACTTCAACAAGGGTAGAACTGAATATAATTTTAAATATACAAAAAAATTGGACTGTTCATTCACTTTCATAGTATTAGATCATCTCTTTTATAAACCCATTTCTATTGTGTAAATCCTTATGTCTCTTTTCATCAAAAGAAGTATATTGGATCATAGTAGTTTTACAGCATTTAAACAAATCAGCAATCAGTTTTTAAGAAACAGCAACAACAGATTCAATACTCGTATCAACATGTTGAATCAAAGAGGTTTAGTTACCATCTCCAATTCCATCAAGGATTCCTTAGTTAAACATGAGATCATCCCAACTGTTATTCACGATAAGACTTTTACACCAAAGGGTTTATTAATCATTTCATATGGTGATGATAAAGATGTGGTAATGGGTAATACTTTAAAAGTTGAAGAAACTCAATCATGTCCTGATATTTCATTCACTTTATCATCCGGTGATTCTAAAGAAGATTTAATCATTACCAATGAAGATAATTTCACTTTGGTACTTACCGATCCTGATGCTCCAACAAAAGGTGATGAAAAATGGTCAGAATATTGTCATTATGTTAGAAAAAACATTAAATTAAACAGTAATGTGAATGAAGAAAACAATAAGATTGAAGATCAATTGACTACAACATCCATCGTTTCTAAATCCGGTAATGATATATTACCATACGTTGGTCCTGGTCCACCTCCCAAGACCGGTAAACATAGATATGTGTTTTTATTGTACAAGCAACCAAAGGGTATTGTAGATTTAACTATCCCAGAAGATAGACCATGTTGGGGTACAAATATACCCGGTTCAGGAGTTGCTGAATGGAGTAAGAAAAATAATTTGGAATTATTAGCCGTTAATTTCTTCTATGCCCAAAATAAAGATAATTAATCGATCAACCATCCCTCTGTCTTTTCTTTTTCTTTTACGTTCTTTTGTCTATATTGTGTTACCCCCCACCCAACTCCCGATCTTTCTCATTTTTGATTCATCTTTTGCATACATGAAGATATGAAAATCAAAACAGTCTTTTTTCAAATATATATATATATATATATATATATATATCTATACATATGTAAATTTGTTATATATATATATCTGATCAAAGCAACGACTTTTAAACCCATCATTTCGAAAATCTATTTCAATTCAGCGACTAATTCCAATTCTACCAATAATTTGGAATTGGTCAATTTGCAAACTACACATGATCTTGGTGGTCTTGTCTTGAAATAACCTTTGTAAACTTCATTTACCTTAGGACATAATGATTCATCAGCAACAAAGACTAATACTTTGACGACATCATCAATACTGCTACCTGCTGCATCTAAGATAGTGATCAGGTTCTTGATTGCTATTTCAGTTTGTTCTTCAACTGATTCAGGGATTGTACCATCGGGACGAATACCAACTGATCCTGATGTGTATACTAAACCCGATTTAGTAATTGTACACGCATCGAGGATTGGTGATGCTGAAGGTAATCCAACTTCTTCCCATGTTAAGATCTTGGCCATTTTTGTGTTATTGATTACGATAATAAGTTGATGTAAATAGACAAAACCATAAATTAAGAAAGAAGCAACAACGGATATATATATATATATATATATATTATGAAATATATATCCAGGGCCCGAGCTAGATCGAAGATAAGATAACACTGGCGAGAAGGATGAAAATGGCCTTTACCGCCAGCGGCTCTCAGGGGTGGCCCGATTGGGTAACTGGGTCCTTGTTGTGTGTCTGTTCGGTTGTTGAATTCTTTGATCTTATGGATGGATGTTGGGATATATAGACGATGGATTATAGTGAATGGTGGTAGTTATGTGGTATATATAATATACATATTTTCTACCTTGTATAGTCATCAAATATCAGTTTAAGTGGAACGTTTCCCCAAGTTTTCACCATCTACCATACCTCGGGCGGTGCACGGGGAGTAGAAACTTAGAGAATACCTTGTTTCTTCAGTTGATTATAGATCTTTTCACTCATAACATTCCCGTCTTCATCTTCAATCTCCACTGAACTATCCTTAAATTTCAACTCCTCCCTATTCTGTCTCTTCAATACATCCCAAAGAGATACAGCATCGTTAATAATAGAAATATCTTTGAAAATATGGAATTTATCAGATTCAATTCCAAGACACCTTAATCCATGTAAATGTCTATCATTATTGAAATGTAATTCGAATTTTTTACGGCCTTGATAGATATGACCCCCACAGATCTCACATTTAAACTCAGATCCAAGTCCTTGAATCTTCCATAACCAATAGGGCATAGGCTTCCCATCTGGTCCCATGGGTAGTTTTAAAGGATTATATATCTCTCCATTTTCATCGTCATCATCGTCATCGTCTCCATCGTTATTATTATTATTGTTGTTGTTGTTGCTGTTACCTTCATTATCATCGCTTTCAAAATCATACTCATTATCAGAGATATCCAATTCATCCTGCTGTTCTATTAGTCTCTCTCTTTGTGTTAGTAGTTTCTTTCTTTCAATTTCATTCTTGGTATTCGTTATTTGAGTGGTTAATAACTGGGACAACTCGTAAATTTCATCTTCTAGTATCGCTATCGATCTGACAATAGTATTGTTATTCTTTACCATAGTCGTATCACTTGATATGGACTGCGTTTCATTCTTTTTCGTTTTTTTTTCTAAATTCTTGATATGCTTTTTACCCGGCAAATGTGCTTTGTATACTGTATCCTTGGCAAATTTCTTTTCACAAACCGAGCAGAATATTGATCCATCCTCTTCGACTTTATCGATGGATTCACCGGGGTTTTCTGTACTTACGGATTTCACCTCTGTCTTAGTTGAGCCCTGTTCTTCATGTTGCTTCAGATTCTTCTCTACCTTTGCCTTAGACTCTTGCTGAATCTTGTTGAGTGATACCTCTGGTTTCTGCAACGGTTGAATCTTGATCCAAAACTCGCTGAGATACAAGAACAGCACCTGCAAGTACCTCAAATACTCCATGTTATCTCTTTTAATATACTTGGACTGTTTGTCGAACTGGTAAAACAATGTGACGAATTCTAAATAAGTTGGTAAATCGTCAAATGATAAATTTGCATCGGTTTTAGGTAGCGATAACCATTGTTTGAACAAGTCGTCCAAGTCTAAAAATTTACCCATCTTTTCAAATTTTGTGAATATGGATGACAATTTGAGATCCTTGGCAAATGAACTAAACATTCTTTTTTTACGCTTGACAACCTTACGCCTTTTATTACCAGATTTATTCGATATAGATTCTTTTTCAACTTTATCCTTTGTACTATATTCATCACTTCCAAACATCTCGTAAACTTTCAATATATTATCCTGATCATTGTTATCAAAATTGTTCATACCTTGTACTAATCTCTTATTACTTTTGACCATGATTTCCCTGTACAACGAATCGAATTTATCAAACGTGAAATCAGGGTCATTCAATTCAGATCTAACATCTGTCTTCCTAGCGGCGGGTTGGTCTCCAATATAAGAGCTCAACAAGTTCACTATCTCATCATGTCTGGCCAAGAGCCTTGAAACTTCGTGTTGCAAGGATAACACTTGGCCTGGTGACTTCTTAGCAGTACCTAGAATACCATGGTTTCTAGCCTGAGGTACGTTTGAATGGATCTGGGGCACCCTTTTGATTCTCTGTGTGACGGCCCAGTCTATAGCCTCCAGCTCCTCCAACAGGAGCCTCTCGTCTTCCAATGCGGTTGCCATACTCTAACGCGTATACTTAAAAGAAGAAGAAGAAGAAGAAGAAGATAAAGCCATCCCATATAATTTAGACAAGATAAATATGAAATAAAATAAAATAAAATAAAATATCGACCCGACGCGACGCCACAAGACGACCGACGCGACGAGAGCAATTGTTGACAAAATTTTCTCGTTTTGTTTGTTTGTTTTTCTTTCTGTGGTGAAAAGTAAATAGAGTCTACTGCCTATCTCTACATACACCACACCTGTTATTTCGTCTCATCTCCAGTTTAAGCACACTCTACTGCTATAACGATCGACAATCAATCCCAGATCTACACGTTCTGGCATATACCCCACCGTTTGCACCTTTAAAGCAGATTAGTCTTATCTTTTTGTCCACCTCCCTTTCTACCAAAGGAATATAATCGTCCAATCAACTTGGACTATATAATATTCTTTCTTCAATAAGTGGCTCCCCGCAACTGTTCTATTCAAATATACACGATAGGGTAGTACAATTATACAATCAGATCAATAAAGAAGTATTGTTATCTATTTCAACAATCTCCTGTTTTTTTTTCTTTCTTCTTCTCTGTGTCTGTCTATCAGCGTGAGTGAGTGTTAGTGAGACCGACCCCCCAACAATATTAATCAATACGTAATTGAACGGCTGTACAGTAGATTTAAGTTACCTAACATAACATGGCTCCAGCAAATAATAGAAAGAGAGGCATTGAGGGCACACTTCAAGGTGCTCAACCTCCAAATTCGGAAATGCCATATGATGATGCAAGTGATACAATCAATCAGGTCATATTAAATTTAACAACTCCTCCAGATAATGAACCCACAAATGTATCTCAAATGTACAATAACTCTAAAAATCTACAGAATGAAATCCAAGCCTATGCTAAAATTGCAGGTAAAGATTGGACCTATTATGTTAAAGGTTTAACAATAAGTATTGGAAGAAATACAGACTCTCATAACAATAACCCTGAAAGCTCGACAAATAACGATAAAGTCGTAGATATAGATCTAGGTCCATCAAAAGTAGTCAGTAGACAACATGCTTTCATTAAATTCGATTTCAATGCAAGAAGATGGGAATTGTTAGTGAAGGGTAGAAATGGTTTAAAAGTCGATGGTACAAGAGTTGGAGTTACTACCGAAAGTTCGGAACCTGTGGTTTTATCTTCGGGTAACGTTATTGATATTGGTGGAACCCAAATGATGTTCATCTTACCAGATTCTGCTCCTGCTATTTCAAATGTGTTTTTAAGCAATTTGAAAAATTCTGCAAATGGATCCAAAAGACCAAAATCAATTATAATGAATGGTAATAACCATCAATTCCATAATCAAGGAACCTATGCAAATGATGTATATAACCCTAACGTCCTAAAAGGATTCCAAATGTTTTCCAATCCAAATGCTAATGATTTAAACTATGGTGGTGGCTCTTTGAATAAAAATAACGGTATAAACAACAGCGGTGCCATTAATCTACAAGGTGGTAATACTGGTGGTAAAAATGGTAAAGGATCCAACTCTGAAGATTTCTTTGACAATAATAATGGATTCGGTAATGACGAAGATTTATCCAAGGATGAATCAAAAGATTTAAAACCTCCTTATTCATATGCTACAATGATTACTCAAGCCATTTTATCAAACCCATCTGGTGTTTTATCCCTTTCAGAGATTTATGATTGGATTTCGAGTCATTATGCCTATTATAGACATAGTAAGCAAGGATGGCAAAATTCTATTAGACATAACTTATCCTTAAATAGGGCCTTTGAAAAAGTAGCAAGAAGACCCAATGAACCAGGTAAAGGTATGAAATGGCAAATCAGTGAAACTTACAGAAAGGAGTTTCTCAACAAATGGGAAAGTGGCACTCTGAATAAAGTTAGAAGAGGTAGTAGTGTCTCAAGACAATTACAGTTGTATTTGAGTAAGAATCAAGAATTACCAGATTCCGGTAGATCATCATTTCAAAGTAATGGTACTTTAATGAATAATGATATTACCAATAAGCCTCCAATGCATCATCAACCTTCTCAACTTTCACAACAACATACAATACAATCACAACAACATTTGCCTCCACATTCATCGTCGCAATCGCAAATACCCATACATCAACAGCAAATGCCACCACAGTACCAAGGTACACCTTCAATACCTTCTACTGCTGATAATTCTAGTTATATGCCACAATCATCAAATTCGTCTATTATATCACAACATTCAAGACAATTATCGGGATCTTTTATACCACCTATATCTTCGGGTCATTCACCACAAAGATCAATTCATCAACATGATGCTTTGAATTTTATAACTACCGCAGCATCGGTAACGAATGGTCAACAATCAAATATCCCACCTACTTCGCAATCATCATCGGGTGCTGTTAAATTAGAAGTCACTAATAACAACAATAATAACACCAGTTCCCATAGACATACCGAAAGTGGGGAACTATCATCTCCTTTGAAATCGATGGGTTTATCTGATTATAGAACTAACTTCTTACCACAAACAACTCAAATGTTATCGACTAGAGATGCTTCTCAGGAAAGATCAACGGTGATTGGAAATGAATCATCATCATCGACCAATAACCCCACTACTAATACTAACACTACTAACAGCTCTGGTTTAACTGGAATCCCAAACCTCTCTGCTACCAACACTAACCAAAACCCAATCGAATCCACCACCGTCAATCAAAACACAAGTACAAATACAAGTCCCAAGAAATATCCAGTGGAAGCATTCACCCCCGATCGTGGTAATAGAGGTGCAGATTTGGGCGATGTACCAGGTAGTGCCCAATCGACGTATTCGTCACCAGCTTTGTGGAATTATGTCCAATTTTCTACCCCATTAGGAGGCAGTTCGAACAATAGTAATAGTAATCATATCAACAACACAAACCCAAATTCTAACAGCGCTTCATCGAATGAATTGATGAATATGGGGATGAATATAAATCTCGGTCATAATTATACCAACAACAGCAACAACAATAACAAGAATTTAAGTGGATCCCCATTGAAGAATCAACAACATTTGGAGAGTCCAATAAGGAGCAATAGTGGTAATTCTAACAATAACAATAACAACAACAACAACAACAATTCCGATTCAATTGGTGGTGGTGGATCAAGAAGAAATTAACCATCTTGTACGTTTGTATATACATATATATATCTCTGTATCTAAATTGAATGCAATGTATCTCTCTACGTGTTTAATTATGCACCGAAAATTTAGTTCTCTTTTGTTTTTACAATGAAATTAATCAGCTTCTTTTTTATTTCCTTTTGGGAATATATCGAAAATCATATTATTAGTAAAAATCAAAAGGTATCAATTTCAAATTGTACCACTAACGAAAAACAAAAGACAAAAAACAAAAGACAAAAAACAAAATACAAAAACTAAATACAGGTTAAGCACACAAAAAACATGCAATGAAAACAAACAGGAAAAAAACACACAAAAACCAAAAGCACAAAAGCACATAAATCTCAAACCAATTCAATTTCATTTAAAAGAGGTTGTCGTTGAAATTGTACCAAAATCCATTTCCTGTCGCATTATTCATACCAACCAAACCGGAACCACCACCTCCACTTACATTACTACCATTAATGTTATTATTACTATTATTGTTGTTATTGTTATTGGCAGTGGAGTTAGGATTTGAAATGGCATTACCACCGGGATTTAAAATGATGTTGGTAGTCATATTTGAAGAAGGCGTAGAGTCAGCAACTAACCCAACAAAAGAATTCACAAATCCTTCATCTTCAACCATCCCATTCAATGAAACTGGATCGACTATAGATATAGGGGATTGGAAAAGGTTTATATCTTTATTAGTCATAGGTTGATGAATATCTAAGAGATGATTGGTATTCATACTGCTATATGGAGTAGAACCACTGACACTCGTATTCCCACTACCACTGGAATCTGTTGTGATGAGATTGCTCGATGTTCGTTTACCGTTTGTTGATGCAGCGATGGAATGATGGATTGTAGATAATTGGTTGTATCCAATGCTGGATCTACCAATACTGCTACTACTACTGATAAGTGCCGCAGTATCATCCATTGGACTGAGACCAATTCCATTGTTGTTATTGATATTTCTTGGCGTTAATCCAGTGGCACTGAATGAAAATGAACTTCTTGTATCACCGTTAGAAACACCGGTATTCATTATCTTAGAAAAGGATAATTGATCGACCAAACTATTACCCAATGAACCTGGGGTATCATAACCTATATTCAAAGCAAAATTGGAGAAATTGGGTGTTAATGGGAACGCATTTTGGAATTTGGAAGAAGATTCATTCAAACTTGAGTCATCATCGTCTTCATCATCGTCTTCATCATCATCATCTTCATCGTATTCATCATCTACGACTCCTTTATTTTCATCACCACTACTTTCAGAACCATTCAATATTGGGTTATGGTCCGCATTGATAGGCTTGGAAGAATCGATAAAATTAGCAGGCATGTTGAATATACTTAAATCTTCAAGTGCCAAGTCAGCAGCGATTTGGCTTAGGTTTAAACTAACAGATGGTGTAAGATCAATATTATCAGCAAATAATGGAGCTCTATCCGAATGGAGTTGGCCATTTCTAGAAGCAAAAGATCCAAATAATGAGGTTTTGGTCTGTAAGTTTTCATCCTTGGTGGACAAAGCAACTATATCTATTCTGTTATCAACAACACAAACTTCATCCTTCGAGACAGCAACTGTTATTTTGGAATTATCAAAATCATGTGTTGCTTCTCTATTCAAATATAACATGTTATTACTGGATTTGATATTTGTATGAGATTTATTACTTGCCAATAATTCCAAATTCTTTAATACTTTGGCAGAATTCGAATAGGTTGATTGGATCACTTGACATACATTTGCACTCTTTAACAAATCTTCTTTCTTATCCAAGTTCAATATGGATTCCGGGAAATTACTATCGGGGAAGTCAACAACCACTTTAGAGTTATTCGATATATCAATATGACCTGATAATTGACATAAAGCGGGTCCAGGTGATGGCCTTCTTGTTGTTAACCTTTCAAAAATGGTGAATAATTTAGAGACAACTTGTTTCAACCCGTTTCTGTGGGGTAAGAGCTTTGTTGGATGTAAATGAATAACGGTGTTGAAAGATATAAAACAATCTCTAAACATCAGAATAGAATATGGAGATGGGTACCTCGATTGTTGTTTATTAATAACATCATACAATTCAGTAGATCTACTCAAGAACCTTGACAGAGAGACCAATAATAAATCTAAATCGGATGATAAAAGAAAGGTGATCTTAGTAGTGACAAAATGAAGTACCAAAACATTAACCAAATGGAACATTATCTTTCTCGAACGTTCCGTTCTATTCTCTTCAGAATCCGAACCAGTTTCTTGAACTTCTCTTTGGTGATCATCATGAATATCTTTGATAAAAGTCTCTACTCTAGAGATCAAAACATAAGCCTCCTGTAGATAATTCATAAGTTTAATCCTTAATTCATAGTATTTTTCTTTAGATTTTGAATTGAGGTCTAGATTGATACTAGTCGATTTTAAAGACGTATATTCAGAAGAAGCGACATCTGAAATCTCGTCGAGTTCCAATTGAGCTCTATTTACCTTTTCAATTATATCCAAAAATAAAAAGTACTGATCACATTTCAATCCATCTGATACTTCATCGCCAATCTTATACTCCTTGTTAACTTGAGCAAAACAATCGATTATTGGTCTTTTGAAAATCAAACATTGGATATAGTAATATGATTTGGTAAACTTCAACAAGAGATAGAATTCGATCTGAAGTTCGTTGTCCAGTTGGTTAACATATTTCTCTACCCTCCCAGTATCTTGCATTTCGCCGATACTTTCGAATAAAATCGCCCAAGCCTTGGTAGTTGTCAATTCATTGATGTTCATCTCCAATTCCATTAAATTTGCCTCTAATTTGAATATCTTTGAAGTGATGTATGTTTTAGAATGGTTATACCTGGAATAAAGATCGAGATATGTTGCCTGTGCATCTTTCGTCAATCCAGAACTCTCACAGTCCTCTTGAGTGAACGTCTTCAGGATAAAGAGGCAAATCAATGAAACCATAGTTGACGCTTCCATCAATTCATAGGAGGTCATCTCCTCTTTTGAATTTTGAGAAGAAGAAGCAGCAGAAGATGATGGCGTGGTCTCCTGGATTTTAGTATACTTGTATCCTCCACCTTTATTAGATTGCAATTCTTCATCTTCTATCTTTTTAGTGAAATAGTCTACCAATTTGTAGGTGATTCTGTTAGCTCTTATATAAAAAGGTTTTAAAGCAAAGAATCTATCCAGCAGAGCGCCGATTATTCTGATATTTTTTGACTTATTTTCGCTCAAAATTGGAAGTTCAAGGGCTAATTTGTTAGAGATAATATACTCATGATGAATGGTATAAGTATTGAATAGTGGTCTACATTCAGCAAAATTATCCTTGTAGATTTCGACATTGACCTGGAAATTATTCTGGGAAATTTTATTAATGTTCTCAAGGGCAGTTCTATGACGCCTATCAGTTTTAATCTTTCTTTTCAACAATTTATTTTCAGTTTTTAAGGCTTCAAGTTGTCTCATAGCGGCTTCAGCGGACATTTGTGACGTTGAGGATGAATCTGCTGCAGGTGATAACCCACTATCTTTGGCAGGGGGTATATTATAATAGATGCGTTTATCTGTCGTTTCTAAGGACAAATTAAGGGAATCACGTTTGGCAATCCCCGAATGACTTTCATCTCCTTCATTCTCTAAATTAACACACGATTGTTTTTCATTTAAAATACGACTGATTGCAATAGATCTAAATTTTTCTGGATATGTACATTCAGTACCTTTTCTAGTACATGAATAACAAGGTTGAACCCTATCACATTTGATCTTTCTACGTCTACATTCAAGACAAGAAGCTGGATATTTGATAGCTTGTTTGGGCTTTATACTTGAGCTAGCAGTGGTAGTGGTTTCAGTAGAAGATACTTCCTTTCCACTCCTCTCAGCTAGATCTAAGATTCTCTTTTCGACGGGATTGATGAATTTGGGGATATAAGCAGTATCATCATCATCATCTGCATGAAAGGAGTAGGGCTTTCGCTTCATAGGTGTTGTCATCTGAACGGGGGAAATATATATTTGAATATGTATATGGGTGGATCAAAAGCTTGCTAAGGTATCTTTTTTAATACGGCTGGTTATTAAAAATTTAAGATAAGGGAAGTAGGCCAGACCTTTGTGCCATGTATGAGTTTTTAACGTGGGAGATAGTAGAGGTATGAAGGGATATCAATAATCAGATATCAGAGAGAATATGATCAATAGAATTAAAAAAGATGTTGAATACACAGACTAAAGGGCAAATTATCAAGGAGCAGAGGAAAGAAAAAGGCGTAGGTTAAAAATATGAAAACAGCAGAGGTTATAGAAACTAAACTAAGACGATCCAGACAGCGTAAACCTAAGGCTAGGACAATAAATAATTCAAAGGGTAACAATTGAACGATTAGATGCATACGCAATCTGGTCAAGGTTAATCTTCTTCTTTGGCCCAATGGTGGTATTAGTCAGTGGAACAATAGATCATTTCAAAGCACGCGGCGTAATTCTATTCTTATTCCCTTTAAATCCACACGCCCTTTCCGATTTAAGCTTTAATACCCTTGACTTCGCAACTGTTGCCAGGGAGTGGCTTTTCTGTTATTTCCCATTACATAGCCGTACCCACCAGCGGCAGCACTACTGTTACATCAATATCTGTATATATATATATACGTATACACTCTATCCATCATTCTTAATGAAAATGCGCATGTTGGGCTCATAATTTCAGTCAAGAGCTGAAAGATGAGCAATATAGCAGCAAACTCCGGCTGTCGCGGATTTATTCGGGCATATTACCACATCGGGAGAAATTATCTCCGCGCTTCGGGTAAATTATTTACTTTTCTAGCTTTTTCCCTTGAATCAATTTTTTCTCCAGCGGCAGATGTGTGATGGCTGAGTCAAGTGTAATTAATCGATTAATTATTTATTTGGAGCACTGTTGATAAGGGCAGTTCTCAATAGGAATAGACATCATACAACATGGATATATCGCTTTGCGGGCAAATTGACAAACTAATATGAGATAAGGGAAACACCGTGAAGACAAAATTGATCCGGCGCACTAATATTTGCCACCCAAATTGATGCCTTGTTTGTCCTTGCAGGCGCAAGAAGCTAAAACTGTAGTTTAGGATATCGTATCGTATAGCGTTAATGTATTATATATATATATATATATATTCTTATACTCACTTAAGTTCACAGAACCCCTGATTATCACTACTACATCAGTATATATTCAATTGACCCAATTGAATAACTTTAGAAAAGTTTATTTGATATGAACCAATGCCATCTGAGATTGAGCTTTTGGAAAATCGTTTACGGGCGGGAAATAAAAACAGGTACAGTTCGTACCGTTCACTGTACAAATTTTATAAGCATTGTAAATTGAGTGAAGCCAAAAAAAACCTGATAACATGTATGGTTATTCATGCATCTATAACCTCTACCTATCTTTGAAATGCCCCACTATGTAGTGGGTTTAAATGGGTGCTCGGGCATCACTTGTATTACTCTTGAGAATCTTTGAGCCAGTTTTTTAGACTGTATATATATACTATTTATTTCTAGTTTTCCTGGCTGTTAGACAAAAAGAACATGTATCCAAGTAACTCATATTTGCCACTGTAATGCTTAGGACCCTTTCTCTTCTATATCATATCATTCTATGATTCTGCATCATGCACAAGTCAATTAATGCACCAATTTGTTACCATATCAACAACCGGAGAAGCGTGATACTTTGAAGACGGACTTCAGATCAACCCACGTGACCGTGTAATTCCCCACGCGGGGGACTAAATCTTTTTTTTTTGCAACGTCCTCTCGTAATCACACCTCAAGCCTCACGGACCTTTCGAGGACATCTTTCACAGTGTTTACATTTTTCCCAAATGGGATATAATTGAATTTCTGTATAGTAGTTTGAACCTGAATCTTTTTCTTTCTGCAATGGGTTGTCCCTTATTCCTAAGCGAAGGTGAACAAACAGTCAAGCCAAATTGCTCTATGCGTCTTATCAATTAGCGTATATGTTTATCTTTCTTTGTATTGCTTTGTATTGATTTGTGCTTTTGCTTTGACGTTTTAATTAATTACCTAGGAGTTCTACAGATTAGCTTAGGATATGTTGCTGAACGGTTCATCGATATCGCTGCAATCTGAAATCTCATCATCAACTGGAAGTTCGTCTACAACGTCTTCTAGTTCCATATTCAGCAACTTGAGAAGACCAGGCCATGCCAGAGGAAGATCGGAAAATTTGATCTCTACTTTTTCGAATACCTTCAACTCCCAAAAGAGAGGTCGTAGTGTATCACCTGTTAAATCCTTTATCTCGGATCAGGATTCTTACACTTCAATAACTTCATCTGAACAATTTGCTTTTAATCGTAGATCATTGCAAGAATATGATGACGATGAAATTTATTTCAGACCTAACAATCTATTGCATAGAATATCGAATTCTCCTATTCAATCGTCAAAATCGAGTCAGGAAAATTTCATAATGGTTAATGGATTACCTTATCCCTTACAGATAATCTTTCCACAAAAGATATCTAAGAAGAAGGAAACACAACAGAAACAAGAAGGGCAATTAGGATCCCCCAGGACTCCAGCGAAGAGTTCCATCGTCAACGATTCAATAATAACCAATTTTAACTCCCCATCGCATACCCCAACTCGCTCAAGCTTTACTGCTTTAACTCCTCTGATGCTATCACCAAATTCTGAAAGATCTACATTACCCCATTATACAAATTCAAACAGTCCATTACCTAGTTCTCCCTTGGCTTCACCCGTAAGCTCCATGAATGGTGATTCTTCGCTCAAACCATCGAGAAGTCCCAGAACATCGTCGCATAAGAAATCTAGGTCACTTGGATCTATCTCAGCTTTGGCTCAAGTAAATGATTCTTCTCCATCTCCTTCAACATCAAGAAACAAATTTCATAAAAAACAAGACAGTAGAATGCTCTCTACCGTTGTTGAATTAGATCCATATCAAGATGAAGAAATCGCCAAGCCTACTAGAACCCCATTATTGGAAAAGAAATCAAGGCTAAGACTTGTAGTTCCAAAGCAGAATCAAAAGGAATTCCAAGATTCCAGTGAAGCAAAGAGAAACTTTAGTCCTTTTGGTCTTAATTTCCTGATGAAAAAGAGTGATTCGTCAACTAGCCTAGAATATGACATCATTGGAGACTATTCCACAGAGCATCCATCTCCGTCATCAATATCTATTGGCCAGACCGCTCCCACCCAAGATGGGAAAAACCCTCAGCACCACTCTCAGGAGAACTTATACCCACCACTTCTTCAAAGCACAGAAGTGGATCAGCATAAAACTATAACATCCAAGTGTATAGAATCAGAATCAGAAAAAGAGATGGCCATCGAAAATTCAGTTGAAGCAAGGGATACTTTCAATAGTAGTTTACCAACATTGCAAGTATCAAAGAAGAATAGATCCAGCCATTCTACTAATAGAAAGACAAGTTACGATTATGCACCATTATCCGTTTATTTCTCCTACATGGAAGAGCAAAGACAAATTTCATTGAAAAAACAGTATCCTTCAATCGATTGAAATTGACTTAAATCAATGCATCAAGAACTTCTGCATTGATTTCTCTTATACCGGATTCAAAATGCATCCTACAAAAAAGTTTCAATACTATTACTATTACTAATATTATTACTATTATTAATATCATCATTATTTATTATTATTATTATTATTATACATGGATTTTATACAGAATAAAAGATATATATGGATGGATTTTTCTACAGGTAAAACTATCTCGCATTCACGACTGTTCAAGTTTACTATTGCTCTCGCTTACATGTGAAATTTCTGTAATCGTTGTCAACAGTACATCCATCGAACTGGATTTAACAATAGTACTAGAATTAATCCTTGCATTACCTGCATCAGATTGTAAATCCTTAGAAACCGATGAGTTAACCTGTCTTGTATCAACAATATCATTTGTGTTTGAAAGATCCTTAGTACCAGGTATCATAGTCTCTTTGAAACTTTCCCTATAACTTAGACTTTCATATGGATGTCTCTTATGTGACCCACTCTTAACAAGTCTTTCTCTTGTGATGCCATTTTCTACAGCGGCATTTTCGCTATAATTACTCACGTTGCTTCGCATTGAGCTATTTCTCGATATAGGCTTGAATAGAGTGATTGTCTTGTCATTCATTTCGATTCTATTCCCACTTGAAGTGGCCCTTAACAAAGGTTTATGAGATGTGGCAGATTTCAAAGATCGTAAACTATGTCTACTTCTAAAACTACCCTTTGGTGATAAAGCTGTAGATTCTTCGACTGATATAGTAGGTATTTTTTCATCGCTTTCAAAATCGTAATCTTCTGGAAGCTGATTTATTTCATCGATCAACGAATCATCGAATCCTTTGTATTCATCAGTTGGGCTGGGGTCATGACTAAAATAATCACCAATTACTGATGTAAGACTATCTTTGCCACTTTCTATATTATCATCGTCGTTCTCATCTGGGAACCAAGAATATCTCTTCTCCAAAAATTCAAGATCATCATCAATAGTCCCATCGACCTCATGATACTTGATGCTGGGTTTACGTGCATTTCGGGGCCTGATACCCTCTTTTCTGTTCAGAATTGGATGTGTTTTCAAAGAGATAGTGTGGTCTGGCCCAGTGTATAGCATGGTAGACTCCGTTTGCGTTATTATAGAGTTAGATCCAGATCCAACCACAGTAGGTGTAGTATCCCTACTTGCTACATTCATCACAGAGCCTGTTTTATCGTCAGAGGCTTGAAGTTTTAGGAGTAATCGCACAAGATCGCTCGGGGCATTTGAAGTAGTAGGTACCTCAGATGGTGGTGAAGGAGACTTGCTTTTATTGGCAGATATATTGTCTCCCTGCTTCCTCAAAGAAATATTAGTGTTTGAGTCGACGGCAGAGTTATAACTCAGGTCATGTGGCTCTTCTTCATTTCTACTTGTTGCTTCATAGTCTTCTTCTTCACTTGCACTGCAATCATCAATCTGCAAATCATTCGGGTTCTCTTCAAGGTCATCCGAGTAATTATCGTCCAACTCATGCTGATTATCAAGATACTTATCGTCATCATCATCGTGGTGATGATCTCCTTCTTCTTCATCACTGGAGAATAACTTACGATTGAAGAGTTCCTCTGTCTCGTCGTGTTCATTGAAGTCAACATAGTTCATGTCCTCCTGTAACTCATAGTCTTCAGCACCCGTTTCTTCTATAAATCGTTTGTGAATTTCCACATCATGCATATGTGACTTTTCTAAATTCATCTGATCCTTTGATTTATAGTATTTGATAGAAGCATTTCTTCCTGCCCTGTTATTCGTTTGGAAAGAAAATTGAGAGGAAGCCCCCGAATGTATAGAAGCGTTGCCTTCTTCGTTATCATCATCTTGATCCAGAGTATCTTTCTTTTCTCCCTTATATGATTTTTTGTTAGCAATACTCAATACCTTGATGGAGAAGTTGTCCAGATCATTCCTCGAGTCATTCGAGTCAAGATCACTGGAGACAACACTGTTGCCTGCTCCCAATAAATGTGTATCACTCACAACACCAGATAGTCTTCGTATTTTGGAAGCTCCGACCGAAGATGGAGATGTAGCTTCTTCACCACTTCTTTTGGATGAGGATAAACTATCAAATGATATCCTAGCGTCCTCATCTTGTTCTTCGTGATTAGAGAAGTTGATCTCAAGAGGGGTATTGAAACGTGATCTTGACTCTTCATTGATCCCACCGAGGGAGTTTTTGGAATTTGCAAATTCAGTGTTTATGCGCAACGCTCTTGGACCTTCATCAGAACTCCAATTGTGAGTCTTGGTACCAAAAATAGTTGGAGAAGACGTACTTCCTTTGTTTTGACTGTATGAAATTCCGTCGTACAATGACGTAGTACCGTTGACAAATGGCGATCCAGATGCTTTAGAATGTTTTTTGGAGGAAAGACCCAATGTAGATAAACTGGAAAAACTTGATTTTTGTTTCAACTTTGGTGAAGGTGCGATCGGGGTATTAGAAGGTACAAGGTGAGGAGCAATTGTCGCTACAGCACCAGTTGGAGAAGAAAGTGTTGGTGAGCAATTGGAAATAGAATTTTCGTAGTTGGCATTGAGATTCAAGTTTGTAGACGATACTTTTTGTTTTAGAAAGTTTTTTATTCTTGATGTCTTGCCAGATACTGGTGAGACTTGCTTCAATTCAGGAGCGGTACCATTATTAATGTCACCCAATGGCTTGTTGATCGATGCTGCTGCGTTACTGGTTATCTTCGTAGGGGATATTGACAAAGTTGGTCGTTGGTTATTTGCATTATCTGACGAAGACCCTCGTCTATGTGATTTCATAAACGATCTCATCTTTTTTGATCAAGAAGTAATTATGATGATGAGAATATCACTATTAGAACCTCGATTTGAGAGTTGAGAATTTCAAATAGCAATATATGTCAGCAAATCGTCTCAAAGAGCCACCTTATATAGCTTGATACAGCTTTTGTGTCTATTGAAAATGAAAACAAAGGATAAAAGCAAATCATCAGGTATTTTTAAACCTTTGCATTATGCTTATGCATAATCAAATCAGTGACTTCTAAGCAGCGACGCGGCGATCCCCTTCGCAAAGCAAAAAATGGTGCCCTTTTTCTTAGTGGGGTGGCGGTTAGGGAGTGTTTTACAACTATCTTTCTTATTATTGTTTTCTTATTATTATTTTAAAGTTAAATAATATATATACTAAGGAGTTAAATAGAGGGGGGATGTGGATGGAAGCAAATCAAAACAAACAAAACTAATTATACAAAGGATAGAAACCTGCTGATCATATATAAGACTCGAAAAGATTAGACTTAATTTCTTCTAGTACCAGACACTGAAATAGCAGTTCTTTGTTGGTTACCATAATTGTTGTTGCTGTTCTTTGTGTTTGAACCAGTGACGACGTTATTTTGATGTCCACCAGCGGCAACTCTTTCGTTTCTTTCAACCATTGAGTTAACCTTTTCAACCAAAGTCAATGCTAATTCTTGTAATTTGGATACTTCACCAGTCTTAGCAAATATGATGGTATTAGAAGCGTTATTGAAACCAGCATAGATATCTTCACTATAGATCATCTTTGAGATGATTGATCTGACTTTTTCTTCTGGTAATTCAAAGAGACTAACCAAGTTAGATATTAATAATTTATCATAGAAATATCTGTTGGAGAAGATGTAGGTTCTTAGGGCTTCAACTTGTAATTTTTCTCTTAACATCACTTGAAGGGTTTCAGAGTTGCTAAGTAATCTCCAAATTTTGATGGATTCTAACAATTCACTGGCCTTTTTCCAGTCTGATTTTATTAATGCTCTTGCAGCACACATTATGAAGTCACGGGTGTTTTCTGGAGGACCATCAAAGAATTGTCTTTCATGGTATTCTAATGATCTTCTGAATGATTTGGATGACTGTTGACGTCTCTTATTTTCTGGATATTGAACAATGGTTGGAACTTCAATCAAAAGAGAAGCAGTGAAGAAACAACATTCTAATAATTCAAGGTTGATATGCATATGGAATGGTAATAAACGTTGTCTATCAGCTTGTGACTGCTGCTGTTGGAATCTTTGGACACCTTGTCCTAATAATTCTTTTTGTCTTGGAGAAGTAGCAATTTCTTGTAAAGCTTGGTGACATTCAACAATTAAACCATTACGGAAAGCGGATAAACCTAATTGGACTAATGCTCTGTTGAATAATACTTGTAATCTAACATCAGAAGTATGAATGGTTGATTGTAAATGTGACATCAATAACATATCACGAGCTTTGAAAAATTGGTCATTGAAAGCATAATAGTAGATATGATACAAAACAGCTCTCTTACGATAGATAGAGTTATCTTGTTTGTATAATAATGAACACAAGGCATCCATAAGACCGTTAGAGTATTCAAGATCTTTGATACCTGATTCTTTGGTTAATTTTGGATATACCTTAGAGTCGGCACTTGGACTAACTGATTCCCAAGCTTTGGTTTCTGTAAATGTGATTAATTTTGATGACTTGAAATAGATACTGTCTAATCTCTTTAATGTGACTCTTGCTAATTGATCACCCTTTTCTGAGTAGTATTGGGATTCTGGGATAATACGTTCGTAATAAATTTGACAACGAACTAATAATTTATAGATAGCGGTTTCGTCGGCTAATCTTTCAATATATTCTGTAGAGTGTGGGTCGATAGCTTGTAAATGAGATGATAATTCATCGGCTAATCTTTCGGCAAATGAAGCGATAGAACCAATGATTTGTTTCTTACCATCTTCATCGGCAGTTGGTTCAACGTCAAATTCGGAATTTGGAGGAGAGGTTTCAGTGACAACAAATTCTTTGTTATTGTCCAAGACATCTATTAAAGCATTGATATCTCTAAGTGATAATTTCCATTGAATTAAAGGCATGAAAGCGGCTTTAGCAGTAGAATCAAATCTAACACTGATCATTAATAAGTAGATAGAGATTAATGGGAATGGGTTTTTAGCCAAGGTAGTTAATTCTTCTAATTGACTTAATTGTTCATTTTGATCGATATTCTTTTTACCACGTGTTTCAATGATGGATCTTAAAACTTCAAAGACTTCAGAGTTGGAACCAGTGGATTGTCTTGGAGCTTCAACAACCTTTTCTTCAACTGGAGCAACGACTTCGATGGAGTAGGCTTCTGGGTCTTCACGGAAGAGATCTAATTGATCTTGATTTTCCTTTGCAGTTTTCTTTACACGTTGTCTAACAATGTTGAAAGATTTAGACTCACTTGCATTCAATTTGGCTTTATTTTCAGAACTGTCTGCTTCTTTGATGGTATCTTCTAAAGTTGCTAAGGCCTTGATGAATAATTTTGGAATTGTAATATGGTATTGAGTATGACGCATTGATAATCTTGTTAATTTATCGAATTCAACGGCAATCTTAACCCAATCTTGAACCATTGAATAGTTTTCAATTTGATCAAATAATGCGGCAATTTCATCCAAGTATTTCTCCTTGGCACTCTTGACAATCTTCTTTTCATCTTCATCTGAATCTTCATCTGAATCTGAATCATTACCTGCTGATCCTTTCTTTAAAAAGTATGAGGGTCCTTTACGACTTGGACCGTCATCATCACTGTCACTGTCATCGTCATCATTATCCCATTCAATGGAGTCGTCACTTTCGTCATCATCTTGTTCTTGTTCTTGTTCTGATGCTTCATTGTCACTGTTTTCAGAAGAGTTATCAGATAACATTTCTTCTTCGGAAGATGACATCATGAGTTCATCTTCAGAGGAAGATCCTTCTGAATCGGAAAGAGATGGTGCAGCAGCAAAGAATCTAGACATTTTCTATGCTATATGATGCTTAATGGCTTAATAAATCTAAGTGGAATAGACTCTTAATGTTAATTGGAACCTGATATACCACCTTAACTTCAGATCCTCTTCACCATATTAGCGTTGATTTTTTTTCACTTTTCACAAAATTTTTACTGTCAAGCGCACGACAGAAGAAGGAAAGGAAATAAGAAAGGCGGGTAATTTTGGTACTGCAACATAATATATATGTTGTAGATTATATATCTTTGCTTAGACGATCGACGCAGAAGCTGGGCTGGGCTAGGCTAGGATATTTTTAATGTTAAAAATTTCTTTTCAAATCATGTAAACGGTTTATTATCAAGAATGGCACCTAGTTTTAAGCGTCTAAACAGATTACCCAGTTACAAACCTGAAACACATAACCGATATGGTGGAGCCAAAGAAGAAGGAAATCAAGCTTTCTGCTCTCTGTGAACTTTGCCATGCTAGGAAAGCCGTCATGAAGAGACCAAAGAATTTGCAGAAATTATGTAAAGAGTGCTTTTTCCATGTCTTTGAAACTGAAATCCATTTAACTATAGTGAAGGAGAACTTATTTTACCCAGGTGAAAAAGTGGCCATTGGCGCTTCTGGGGGTAAAGATTCTACAGTTTTAGCCTCGTTGTTGAAAACTTTAAACGAAAGATACAACTATGGACTTCATCTTGTATTACTAAGTATTGACGAGGGGATAGTGGGATATAGAGATGATTCCTTAGCCACTGTCAAGAGAAATCAAATCCAATACGAGATGCCACTGGAGATCATATCCTATAAAGAATTGTACGAGTGGTCGATGGATGAGATCGTTGCCTCTGCTGGTATCAGATCAAGTTGTACATATTGTGGTGTTCTAAGAAGACAGGCTTTGGATAGAGGAGCAGCTAAATTGAACATTAACCATGTTGTCACAGGTCACAATGCGGATGATATGGCTGAGACTGTATTAATGAATTTGTTCAGAGGTGATACTGCTAGATTAGAGCACTCTGTTCAAATAACTACAAAATCAAGTGGTTCCCCAATCAAGAGATCAAAACCATTCAAATATTCATACCAAAAGGAAATTGTCCTATACGCACATTACAAGAAGCTCGATTATTTTTCAACAGAATGTACTTACGCCCCAGAAGCATTCAGAGGAACCGCAAGGGTTCTCATGAAAAATTTAGAAGCCGTTAGACCCTCTTGTATCTTGGATATTATTTATTCCGGAGAAAATTTCAAGTTGCAAGAAAAGAAGAAGACTAGAAATCTTGAGAATTACAAGAAATTGGGATCGAAGAAGGGCAAAAAAATAGAAGACGCCAATGATACCGGTGTCAATGAGAGAGAAGTCGAAATCAACGCCGATGGTTCTGTAACTTTGAATAGCACCATCATCAAAAAAGAACGTGAAGACGGGCACAGATGTGAAAAATGTGGATATCTCTCTCTAAATCGTATATGTAAAGCATGTGTTCTATTGGATGGTCTTAACCTTAGCAGAGCAAAACTTTCTATTGAAGGTAGTCAGTTGAAAGTTGACGGTGCTGCCAGAATGACCAAAGAGTTAGAACAGCTTTCTTTCTAACTTTATTCGTTTACTCTGCATAATTCATAATATATAATATATAAACCACCTATTTATTATTCAAATTGATTTACAAAATCAATCAATAAACATTTGAATATATCGACCGAATTCGGATTTGTTTTCATCAATGTTTCTCTCAAATACGAATGAAATACTATATTAATATTACAATTAAATAACAATTAAATAAAGTAGGACTTCCAAAGAACACCTTCTAAGTCCTCCATTTGCTCTTCGCTAAAGAACTTACTATCTATATGCCATGTATCCTGTCTTGTCTTCTTGAAAGAGGATAAAATATTCTTTGCCGTTTTACCAACAATACCTTCTACACCGGCAGACTTTCTTGCAATTGTTGCTAAAACTTCAGGGAACCACTTAGGTGGAGGAGTAGTGTAAGGGAATGCTTCAATAATAGCTCCTAATCCTAAAGTGGCACCGTGCATTTGTGTGATTTCATCACTGGTAAATCTACTATTTGCAGATCTCTTTCTGCCATTCTTCTTATTGAGGACTTTTGTGAATTGTTTGATATAACTCTTGCTTAATTCATCTGTGTTCAAAGCCAAATATGAACGTAAGAAAATGCAGAGGCAATCAGCTGCCATTTCACGAATCTCAACATGTTGACTGTATAACTCCTTGATCAAATAACCTATAAGAGATTTTCTTTGTTCAAAGGGTAATCTTAGTGTTTGGCCAATATAAAACATCGACATACTATTCAACATCAATTTTGATTGACTGAATGTTGGAGCAACGATGTTGAATTTGTTCAGCATCAATTGAATGAATTCATCCTCATCTTTCTTGGAGAACCTCAAATTACCAATCATATATACAATGTTGAATGGATTCAATCCCGCTATTTCACATACATCCTTTCTGGATTCTAAATCAAATACCATCGAGAAGATGTAATCCTTGACAATTGGGTATACCATTGGCCCACAAACTGGGAATAAAATTCCAAATACGGTACCTTTCTTATGAGAACTAACGAAACCACCAGCAGACAATCTTTCTAGACCTCTGATAGCATAAATGTACTCAGTTCTAGAGATCTCTTGTGGGGTCATACGATCAATATTCAAAGGTCTCAATGATTTGATTTTCTCAAGATATGCAATAAGGTGCTTCTTGAAAACAGGATGCATGTTATTGGCCTCACGGAGATCAATACCAGACCCACCATCTGAGTCAGTGATGACCTTGTAATACTCGGTGAAATTTTCATAAGTTTTATAAGATGTAAACTCTAAACATAATGACAATGCAGTAGCCACAGAACGAGCAACTGTGTCATATGGATGTGCCAAAGAGTTAAACAAAGTCTCAATAACACCATCAAAGTTGTAGAAGTGGTCCATACAGCTAGTTAGGAACTTGCTTAAAAATCCAACTCTAGATTTGAGCATGAATGGAGAACTCTGTTCATCAACATCGATATCAAACTCACAAATCACCCTTGTAGTATAAGGATAACGATGATGATCAGCCATCAATGGAACCCAGTAACAGAATATATCCCAGACTCCAGCAACAACTTCCGACATTTCGGATGAGAAGATCTCTTTGATCTTTTCTGAGATTAACTTGTCAATTGGCTCGATGTCAATGTTTTCCTTGGAACTGATTAGGAGACCTGCAAATATTTCGACGACAATCAAGTGGGTATGAATGATATCTGGAGTGTAAATTTCATCGATAATTTCAAATAAATCTGTGTAAGAGAAATTGGGAGTGTAGCCATAATATGACAAAAGATGAATATACTTGATGAAGTGTACCAAATTGACAGAAAACGCAATCTCAGTTTCAGATTCGTTTGCATGCAACTTCATAAACTCTAATATGACAGTTTTATTGATCATAAGACCAAACTCCCTAATAGAGCGCTCATCGTCATCACTAAAGTTAAGAGAGTCAGATTTTTCAGCATTCACGATTAATTGATCCTTATTGAAACAAGGACCGAGCAAGGCCAACTTGTTATCTATGAAAAATCTTGGACTTTCAATGTTCTTAAACTCCTTCAAAACATCATCAACCGAAGCATTATCACCAATGATGTCTTTCAAAGGACTAAAGCGTTTAGTTTCTGGGTGTAAAGTTACAAATTGGAACTCGTTATAATTCAACTCGGCTTTTAAGCAAGTGAATCTAAGAATTCTAGTCAATTGAGCCACTGCATTATCACACACTTCTGGATGATTGCCACTGATACTTTTACCAATGACTTTCAAAACATCCCCGTTCAATGGTAATTCAAGGTGCAACTGCAATTCCTTGAGTAGAGCGATAGCAATAGTCATAAACTTCCATTGTAGAACACCACTGTCGACACGCTCTAGAACACGTCTTTCTAATTTTTTAGCCAAGTCATAATAAACATTTCTCTTCTTGTTCTTCGCTAAGACAACCGCTTGAATGTTATCCTCGATGTAATTGGTATCATCTATAGGCTTGATGGAGTCAATTGTGGACCAATCAATGAGACAGATTCTTTCAGGGACTCTAACGGATTTGGAGATTCTAGAGTACAACTTGAATGCATCACGACTTACATCAGGATCATCTAGTTCTATGGATCTGACTAAGAGGTCTTCGTACTTTAACAGGTATTTTGGATTGGACTCAGATAATCCCTTTAATCTCTTGAGGAAGAAGAGTTTCATTATATTTTTCAAGCTCTCTATACTCTTCGTTGAAATTGACATTTCCCAATCTTTGAAGATACCAAATATCAAGTGGGTACAACTCATAATCTTACGGAAAGTCTTATTGAGAACAATACAAGCAGTGTAGAAATTACTTGTATATGGTGAGGCACATATGGAAACCAAATCCTTGATCAGGACCTTATCTAAATCAGATGGAACTCTTAACGAGCGCACCATGTTGATTCTCTTGTAATGAAGCAAAGCTAAACGAGCACCAACAATGAAACGGGAGTAAGGTTTCTTTAGAAATGAGATGTCTAAGAGTTCAGCAACACTCGCATTTTCAATAAATGATAAACTGCTAGAATCAAATTGACCACAACGTCTTAACCAAGTACCAACAGTCGAAATCAATATACTGATCAGTTCAATCGAGCCATCTCTCTTCATTAAGAAATGAGTCAAATCATGTAAACATTTACCAATCTTCTCTCTGGCTTGATGTAATCTGACATATGATGCATCCATATGGTTGATAATCGGATCTCTATCGAAATAGTAACCAAAATTGTACAAACTTGAAGGGCGACCAGTAAAGGAAGCATCAGTAGAAGTCAAGTTGTCTAAAGAAGGTGTAACAACACCACTTTCCATACCACTGTTGGCCATTTCAATATCATCATCACCACTAGTGGCTGACTCGATAATTGCGGCTCCAACATCACCGCCGAGTGTTATGTCGTCCAGTTTTGAGTCTTCACCTCCGATTGACATTGCATCAGGATCTGAGGTAGCGACATTTTCTCCATCTAACTTCAATTCAATTTCTTCAACTGGTGATGATTCCCTTGTTTCTAGATCCATAGGAGATGATGCTGCATCTTTAGGGATATTCTCCAATGAAGGGGAAGCTATCATGAACTCACTTGAGATACCAGCCCTGTGTTTGACACCATGTATTGTTTTTCTGCTCTTGTAGTGTGGATCAAACAACATACATGCACCAGAAAGTGCACCTTGTAAGGTATACAACAAAGCAGCAACTTGATCGATTGATTCAAGACTGGTCTTTGATGGATCTGCCAAATCATCGTTCATCAATTTGTAAATCATTTCAACAGCTTTCATAGAGATTGCATCGAAACTCTTTGTAGCAACTTCGATTGATGTCTTGTCAGGTGTATACCATTTGAAGTCGAGATTCTCTGGGTTCAATCTTTCGGGACTGAATTGGAATGCACCCCAACATCTCTCGTCAATCCCATTCTTTTTGGTGTAGCTCTCGGAGATCAGTCGTCTTTCCATTAATCTAATAGTAGTTATACCAGAGTATGTAGCCTGTATCAACATTGACATAGAAAATGATGCTTCACCTTTCATATTTATCATTGAGTCTTTAATGAACTCCTCGATTTGAGGTATATATGGAATAACATAAGATGAGGCACCAAGACAAGCACCACTAAGCAATTTGGTGTACCAAATGAGTCTTGCATCTTTTAATAGGACTTCTAAACCAGCACGAGATCTACCGGCACCATGTTTGATTTCCTCCTTCATTTGAGATAAGAAGAAATTAAAGAATTTATCGAAATGCTTTTCTGGAGCACGTCTAATTATGAAAGATGCAAGCTCGCAAAATACTAATGCCACTTGATGTTTGACATTTTCGGTAACATATCTGAAAAATTGATCTACGAGAATATCATATAATTCATCAGATAAAGATTCAATAAGTGCATCAAAAGCTCTTGGGATTGTCATCGCAGCCTCCGATTCAATTTCTGTATCACCTTGGACATCAGGTGAGTTTTCTAAATACTTGAAGCACCCTTCACAGAAGGTTCTTATGAACTCCTCAAAAGTTGAAGAAGCAGATTTTAGAGCTTGTAATTCAAAGTCAGCGTCATAAGGGAACTTTTCAGGAATGGAATCGCCGTATATTGAGTTAAGTTCACGTGGTGAAGATTCATAGAATTTTGACTCCAAGTAAGCCAAGTGCTGGTTAGTGAAATCCAATGCTGCAAATCCACCGTCACCTTCTCCCTTGGTCAAATCCACAAATGGAACAACAGAAGCAACAACTTGAACAAGTTCAATGGTTCTAATGGTTTTGGCAGGATCATTCGAATCGATACCTGGTACCAACATTGACAAGAGTCTAGGAACATGAACTCTGTAAACAGGCAACTCGACCATAAAACGAACAAGTGTTTCTAATTCTCTAAGAACCACGGTAATTCTATGAGTTGAGTTAACAGATTCAAATGATGCATAAATATCCAATAAAACAGGGTCAAGCGTTTTCTCGGGTCTAATGAAAGTAAGCAATTTCAAAGAACGAATATACTTGTTTCTGATTTTTGATGATTTTGATTGAACACCCAAGTTGATTAACGGTTGTAAAAGTGTGATCACCTTATCAACGATTTCTGTTGACAGTTTAACAGATTCGGGAAGGTTCGATAAATCAGAAAGGTATTTCTTAGTCAACGATTTATCTTTTGATTCTTTCATCAATCTGGCATGAATTGAGCCAGATATGGTACTAACAGCAAGAGCTACTCCTTCTGTCCAACCACCACTAGTGGACGGATGAGCTACAGTTGTCAATGGTTTGATACATGATACTAATTTGTCAAAAATACCATCTTCCATTAAACCATATTCAGATGTTAACGAATAACATATAATTTCAAATATGCTTGATACATAACTTTCAAGTTTTCTTGGTGTTACAGATGCCATGAAGCATCTCGCTAATTTTGACACGCAGTATTCAAATTGGTCTTTCGTCAAAATACCGTACTGGCCCATATAACCCAACTTCGGATTCAATGACATATCGTGCAAACTTTGTTTGGCCACAGCAGCAACGAATACAGAAAGATGGGCAATTCCGTCGTCGACGAAATGATTAGACCAACAATTGAAAATGACTGGCAAATAATGTCTAATATCGGAAGTAGTATATGTCACACATCTATCACCATTTATAATGGGTTCATCAAGTACAACAGGAAGTAAAGATGATATGTAACTAAAGATATGTGAGACATTATCTTGTTTGTATTTGCTCATAATCATTTCAAACATCTCAGGTAACTCTGCCTTATTGAAAAAAGGAGACACATACTGAGCTACTGAGCATAATTTCTTGACTCTTCCTTCACTGTTGATACTAATTGAGCTATCTGGCATATGACAATTCGCTAGAACTTCTTCAAATACGGATCTCCATTCTAGTTGTAAACCCTTCTTGTACAGTAGGTCTTCTTCACGCAACAACAGTTTCAAAGTACCAAAGTAAAAATCGACATCAAGAGATTGCCCTCTGGAAAGAATGATAGAGTAGTAAACTTTGATAAGCATTGCGGAACATGCCAATGGAATTGGAAACTGAGTTGCAAGTAAGTTGTTGAGCTCTTTTGTCCAGTTCCTAAGGTTGATTATGGGGGAAATCTTTTCGTCTAGCTTGTTGATAGGTGTACCTTCTACGTTGATAAGCTCATCATCGGAGTCATACCCATCTTCAAAGTCGTCTTCTTCATCTTCTTCATCATCATCATCATCTTCTTCGTCGTCATAGTCATCAGAGTGATGCTCGGAGGTGAATTCACCTTCGTCACCACTTTCTCGGCCATCGTCCGACATATCTGAATCCTCAAAATTAACATCTACAGCGGTCTTACTCTTATTAGGCGACTTATATTTCATATTTAGTTCCTTCTTAGCTTTCAAAAGATCACCAACAGATATGTTCACTCGACCCTTGAGATCTAAGCCCTTGGTCGAGCTATATATATTGGTAATAATGTGACTTAAGTATTTTGCTTGATCTCTTAATGATTCAGTTTTGTATGGCAATAAGTTCTTTGGCGAATAGTCTGTGACTTTCTCAGTTGCATAATAAGGCGAATCCTCGTCGTATAAGATTTTCCAAGCGTCTTCATCATTCTCTGGGAAGTTCAAGTAATATTTATCAAGAGAGTTTATAGCCGGATCTGGGATCGATTCGGTCCTTTTCAGTTCTGTGACGGATGAAAAAGAGCCAGGGTCCCTATGTAGATCCACTGCTGATACTGATCTTGATAGAGGTGAGCTTTCCACTGGAGCATGGAGCAAAGTGGCATAAGCGTTACTCTTCTTGAGACCCGAATTATGTGGAGCTACCATTTTTTTCAGTTAGTTAGCCTTGATGAGAAAAAATTTCACAAAGTATGAAATGAGACAAGTCTTTCTAAAGAAATGTTCAATTGATATGCTTTGTGTAAACAATTGATACTCTCAATGATAATCCAATGAAGTGCAGGAGAAATAATCTTGAGCATGAAGTTTTGCCCCTGGGAATTTATTTGTGTAGTTTGGACATGCTAGTGGCAAACATACATGGAGGGCTATTGAGCACAAACAATATCGACCCGTCGCCGATCTGGTCGACCCGTCGCCGAGAAGGACCCGCGGCTGCACCGCCATGTAACTGTATGCGGTAATGATAAGCTCGGGTGGCAGGTACAGGGAGAGGGAGAGGGACAGCGGTTACGGGTTGAGGGAGAGTGATAGGAGCCATTTACTTACAGATCAAACTTCATTAAGTGGCTGTTTATTCAGAATTTACGGTAAAGTGGGGAGGCACGCACTAGGAGGTATAAACTCTGAGGTAGTTGGGTCGTCTTTCCTAATCAGAGAAGATAGGACAGGTTTTACTTGATCCACTTCAACAATATTTCTCGCCGTAATCCTAGGATATCGATTTCCGAATCTGTGAGCCTCCGAGCTGGTCAGGATCCAGAAAGTATAAGTAGTTGAAACTTTGTTCATTCTTCTTTATATCTTTTTCAGTACCTTGCTTCTAATCCCTTTGTATTCTTGTAAAACATATATACAACTAATAATTTCTACGACAATGGTTTTCGGTGCAGTCGCTCAACGTTTAGCAGGTAAAGTCGTTTTAATTACAGGTGCTTCCGCCGGTATTGGTTTATCCACTGCCAAGTACTTCGCAGAAGCTGCTCAAGGTAACATCAAATTAGTCTTGAATGCCAGAAGATTGGATAAATTAACTGCTTTGAAAGAAGAATTAACTACTCAGTACCCAGAGGTGAAAGTACATATCGGCGTCTTAGATGTCTCGAAGACTGAAACTATCAAGCCATATTTAGACTCATTGCCAGAAGATTTCAAGAACATCGATGTCTTGGTTAATAATGCCGGAAAGGCTTTAGGTTTAGAAAAGATCGGTGATGTCCTCCCACAAGATGTCCAGACTATGTTTGATACAAACGTCTTAGGTATGATTGCCATCACTCAATTGGTTGTTAAACAAATGAAAACAAGAAACATAGGTGATATCGTTCAATTAGGTTCTATCGCCGGTAGAGAAGCTTACCCAGGTGGAGGTATCTATTGTGCTACTAAAGCCGCTTTAAGATTTTTCACCCACTCTTTAAGAAAGGAATTAGTTAACACCAGAATTAGAATCATGGAAATTGATCCTGGTAATGTTGAAACCGAATTCTCTATGGTTAGATTTAAGGGTGATTCTACTAAAGCTAAGAGTGTATATGCCGACACTGAACCTTTAGTAGCAGATGATATCGCCGAATTGATTCTTTACGCTGTCTCCAGAAAACCAAACACCGTTATTGCAGAAACTTTAATTTTCTCCACTAACCAAGGTGGCCCATTCCACATCTACAAAGGTTCTTTGGATGGAAATAACTGAGGCTTTTGTGAAATTCAATGGTATAATTATCTTATTTTGACTTTTATATATAGAAATAGAAAGGATTGATGGAGCTTATCGTTTAATACTAATTAGTTGTAAAAATTGATGTATGTGATGAATATTATGTAAATTTATATATTATTTCCAACCCAAAAAATTCTTGACTTTTGCGTTGAACTCTTTCGAGTTGTCAAGGTATAAATTATGACCCGCCTTAGAGACGATATCAAATTTAGCTTCCTTTATGCTATCATCTGTTTTCTTCCTAGAGTTCAAAATTTCTACTGCAGCTCTACCACAGTCGTTGTACATCCAATCGTGTTCTCCATATAACCATAGAGTCTTAGATTTTAAGTTGTGGATTCTATCTAGCATTGGATATTTTGCTACAATCGATGAAGTAAAAATCCTCATAATAGCAGTCTCACTAAAAGATTTACGCGTGAAACTATTGTAGATATACGAAGTAAATATATCGATCTCCGAGTATTTATCTATCACATTCTTTCTCGCTAGCTTCTTGAATGTGTATTTGGAGAGTAAATAAGGACCAAACGGTCCTGAAGCTCTCAAAAATGTAAAGAATGATATGTAGTTGTACCATATTTTCTTGAAATTTTCTTTAATCAATGGATATCTTCCTAGGAATCCGTAATCACCCGGCCAATGTGACGTCTTGAATGACAAGGTCTTTAATATTTCAGTATTCTTGTCTTCTACCTTCTGAAGTAAGTTCCTAACTTCAGGATTTGACAATGCAAATGGTGTACGTTCGACACCTCCTGGACTTACCAATATCAGTTTATCTACTCTATCTGGATATTTCAAAGCGTACGCCAAGGAGACATAACCGCCTAAGGAGTGACCTAAAAGATCGAATTTCTCCAATTTATTATGTATCCTCCACTCTTCAATTGAGTCAATGTATAACCCCTCAACGGTATCCACTAGCTCTTTTTGATTTTTCGCATATTGCACCAAGTTTTGGACATCAATTGAATATGTATCCGGTAAGACAAGTGACTTATGAACATGTTTATATTTTTTCAACGACTCAGGATTGTATTGGATGTGTAATGGAGTGCCTGTTGTCTTATCGTTATAATTGACCTTTGGCTTGGCAGACAAACCAAACCCAAGTAAATCCAATGCGTATATATTTGTGTTTTTGTTCTCGTTAATGAGATCATGGAAGTTTTTATAGAACCAACCTAAAGATGCTGCATATCCGTGGATCATTACCAAATGCCTGGTTGCCTCGTTATTGGGTGCAGTGTTTGAAATTCTAACTTCGTTGAGAAAGCTCCCGGAGGTAAGTTTACTCTGTAGATTTATGGCTTTCAACCTACCTACTGAACTTGTTTGATAATAAGGCATACTCGATCTGAGTAACTCATCCTGTGTCTTTTGAGATTGAGTAGGCGATAGACTCTTTATCCATTCCTTGAATGATTTGGTTATTGTATAGCTTTCGGGAACGTCTCTTTCTGTAGATACCTGGAACTTGACTTTGGATGTTGAAATGCATCTCTTGGAAGAAATCACAAGATCGGTTCGGATCCGGCCCAGGATTATCACAGATCTCGATATCGGAAGTTGTGGGGCCATCAGCTCTTATTCGTTATGACGTATCCTTATGATATGAGGCAATGACTAACTTTACAGGGGTAACCCATTATAACTGAAGAAGAGTGAATCAGGACTTTGGCTTTTTTTCCAGAGGCATGTGCAGATATGCCCGTTTAAGTAGAGGGCCTCCAAGAACAAATGTGACCGTGAAGGGAAGGAAAAATTACGCGGCTTGTGCATCCTCTGCATGAAAAGCGGAGTAGTCTGTGACAGATCACTTTGGTGCGTATGGTGTTTTATTGCACTAATTCCTATTTATTCTTTCCTGGGTCTAGTGCAAAAAAAAGTATACTGGGCTGGAGCATGTATGTGTTCTCTCTCATCTGGTGATATTACATATCTGATTAATAAATCACCAGGTTACGGTTACGAAATCATTGGTTTATAATAAATCGCTAGTGGTACTTTATTTACTGTTACTTGAACAGGATCTTATTTGAGCGTATATATTGTATTTAATAACCTACCACAAGAGATCTTCCTCAAAATAGTCAACTTTGTTGGCATCGGTGTTTGTAAGACACTCCGCAGCGGCACTCCTTGCAGCTAGACACATCCGTTGTGGACCACATGCAACCACGGCCGTGGGACCAATCAAGCCGGTGACCATCCCCTTAACTAACTCTCCAGCGTTTGGTCTACTATTCAAAGTCAAGGATACGCCTCTGTATTCACCTTCCAGGAGATTGTTTATCAGCTTATACTGTGATTTCAACTGGGCTGGGTGATGTGAGACTGGCTCTCTTTCTATCGATCTTTCCAAGTCCACAAATCCTAATGTTTGGATACGGCTTTCTTGAGGCACGGCTGGTGCATTGGGTGCAGGTAGGTCATCCCCTCCTTCTGCTCTAATTGCATTATCTTCCCGATCCCCTTCTCCTAATAACTCACTTTCACTTTCCAACAGCTTACCTGTACCATTTAGATGTTTCAGTTCCAATTCATGGAATCTACTAATAAATATATCCATTTTGGTATTATCACTGAATCTACTGATCTGTGCTAATTCATTCTGAAAACTGAAAACCGTTTCAAAATCAGGGCATATCCATGTTATAGATATGCTTCTTTCCTGACCATCACGGGATGTTTCACCTTGGAAGCATCTTGACAAGTCAGCTGCTATACTGAATAAAGGAGTGAACCCGACTCCACCTGCTAAGAAAATTGCATGTAGGTAGGATTTATAGGGCCTAGTGGAGCCGTATGGACCCTCTATTAAGACCGGTATGGTCATTTCATAATTTGGTTTGAGGAGACAAATCTTACCTAGGGATTTGGTCAACCCATTTTTCACTCTGATATTGAAGATCAATTGATTATGATTTTCATTAGTGGAGGGAGATATCAATGTGAATGGATGCGCTTGCCAAAAATGATTTGTATCCAGGAAGTAGACCCAAGCATAAGCACCAGGATATTGCCTCCACCAACTTGAATAGGCGACTTCCACTCTTATGGTGTGTGGAGTATTTTCATGCCCTTGACTGGTAACTGTCGTCTTGTATATACAAGAACATTTGGCTTTTAAAACCCCACCACTGGATATGATTTTGAAGAGCCTTGCAACATAATCTTGAATCCAAATGACAATACATGCATAGATATATTCTATCCACCCCAGGGATATACAATGATACCATATACCAATGGTGAATAATACAATGAGTACTTTATGCGTCGATTTGAAGAGCTCATAAAACCGTTTTCTACAAAATGCAATGATCATAGAAATGCTCAATGAGATAAGTCCAATGTTGGCAAATCTCCATTTGGTGATACCCCACCTTGCTATGTAGTCTCCCTTTGTGGTAGCAAATCCAAGGTAACACAGTGCATGGATACAAAGTAGAACCCATACGACCCTTGAAATCCATTTGTGCATGATATTGAACGTCTTGTATGAGAAACATGAAAATGATGATAGTATATTATTCCTCGATGTGAAGAGATATATCAGTGGTAACTGAATAGTTGCAATTATTCCCGTTCTATCTGCTATCCAAACTAGTCTTTGACCTTTAGTACACCTATATACTATATTAGGACTACGAATATCGTAGTTTATACAGCAAAGGATGATAACCAAAGCAGTGTATACTGACAGATTGATTATGTGGACTCTAAGGGGTAGATGCTTGATCAGGAATAGCCGTGATCTTGAAATCCAGTTGCTTTGGCTCTTGTTTTCCAAACCTGTCTTCAATGTAAATGCAGTTAAAAAATTCCTTCTGATCCACCTTGAAATCTTGTACTGCTTGATCTTTGAAGATGTTGCCGGAAAACACCACTGAAAGACATTTATCACTACTGATATCAACAATAGCACGCACCAATAACCAAACAACAACAACCTGTACGTTCAGGGGTTAGTAAATTGTAAGAATCTGTCATCCGTTAGTTAAAAAAGGTTGAAAATTTACCCATATAATGTTCCCTTTCTTCTTTCACTAATCAGGTTATCAACACTTGAATAGGATAAGTTGTATAAGTTTCTAGAGACTTGAATTGGAATATAATCCAGCGGGTACTCATGGTTCATATATTTTGTGGCATTTCGCAAGTGATCGTCCAATTCGTTGGCGTCAAGCTTTCTCTTCAATTGATATTCACAAACATCTTGCAAGTATTTATAAGCCTTAGTAATTTGTGATCTGTTACTTGCATATTCTTCGATACATAGAACCACTGATCCAACAAAAAATGGGCTATTACAGTCCACCGACAAACTTGTAGCGTTGCTAACTGCGTATGTACATGCTGCACTTTGTAAACTTGAAATTCCTCTACCAAGAGCACTTGCTAACAATAACAGCAAGAGCATGATGCTTTTAATAGTCATGTTCATTACAATGTTCTTACCCAATGGCTGTTTGAAGTGGTCTAGCTTAATTTGTCTAAGTAAACTGCCACTGTTCATTGCAGAGTAACAACTTTTATGGCGTTGATCGGTTTATTTTGTATAAATATATTTATATAAGAAATCACAAAGAAAACATCCCTGCGACATTCTTTCCGAGAACGGAAATCCTTACTTATATTTACATTATATATTGTATAATTGATTTCCGTAAGTTTTTTTATTTTCATTCAACCGGAGATGAAGAAGATTATGAATAATGGTGGGAGAATATACATCCAATTTTTTTGTATGAATGATTTCTCTTGTTCAGAAGAAGTGGTTGGCTTACCGTCCAATCCAAGAACGGTCTTTTCTGGAGTTTTCAGTCCTGGAGTTTTCAAAAATGTCGTCTTTTTCACAGACAAGCTTACTCCTGACTCTTCGGAGGATATCAACGAAATTGAATCTATAGACGCAACGGAGGATACTTCTAACAGAAGTTTGGCTTGAAGTGGCGAGCTCAGCTGGTTTGCAAAAGTGAAGAAGTTAGTATCTATGTATCTATTTGGGAGGATCGAAAATCATCGACGAAAACAGATTGTAACTTACCTCTTTGTAATTGAAACAAGGTGCAACCCAATTGTTATGGGAATCGGTAAGAGATACACAGTATCTACCTTTGATATCCTTTTTAGTTTCTAACTCGGCAAGTGTCCATTCATTGGCATTGTTGGATAGAGACGCTATTGGTATTGGAGAATCGTTTATAGATTCGCTGATCACTAATTTGTAGACTTCACCAGCAGATAACTCAAAAGCTGAGGTGTATATAGCTGAAAAGAGTAAAAGTATCAATCCACATAACATCATTGTATCTGATTGTTCAACCTTGTGGCTATTCTGGTACAATTAGCCCTGTATATATCTGATAAAAACCTCCCAAAATGGATATTTGATCTATACAAAAGAACAAAATCACTGCTCGTCTTCTCTATGCGTCGATCGGCGCCCATTTTTCAAGTTAAAGCTGACAGATAATCAGGCTGGGGGGTAGTATTGATTTTAGATAATGATTTACATCTAGTTTGCTACTGTTTAACTACTCTTTTGAATTATTGACAAAGTTAATTATAGCAATTATGTTGGCAAATATAAGTACCGTTTCGATACTGGTACTGGCGTGCTTTAAAACTGTGTTGGCTGGAATTATAGCTGATCATGACTCTCCAAAGGTAAGTTTAACTCGAAACATAGATAAAGGATTATTGAAGCACCTTGATTACTAACTTTTGCTGTTCATCGTAACGGATTTATCTAGTACAAATTATCGTTTAGTCGGGCGTACAATGGAACGCTTGATGACGGATTAGAACTCATGAATCACTACCCCACGAATTACGATATATTTAAAAAAAATGACAAGGAATACTTATGCTCCATTGATACTTTGAAACTAAGCGATTTGAATGATGAAAGTCAGTCTTTTGTATCTCTTGAAAGTGAGAAGAAAGAAGCAATAAACATCGTCAGGAATATACATTCGAAGAAAAGAACTATGTCAGAGAATGGGATACGTGGAGATTTTGGTTATTGGTCTTATGTTGTATTTTACAACTCTACTATCAACCAATTACATACTCAAAGAGATAGTTCTGGAAAAGTCAATGTATTAAACTATGCCTTGAGTGAAATAGCACCTAATGCATTTGATATACCTTCGGATTTCAGCTTGATTGTATCTCAGGATGGTTCGAGATATTTAACGCAAAACGTATATGGTGGATCCATATGTGATTTAACTGGAAGGCCACGTTCGGTTACCCTCAAGTATACATGTGCCTTGGACAAAGACAGACCAGTGATTGAGGATATTGTGGAGCCATTGACATGTAATTACGTGTTGACTCTTGCAATTCCAGAACTATGCTCAAGTGAAATATTTAGACCTAAAGCGGCTACATTTGTCAACAATATTACATGTAGTGCATTAATACCCGAATTGACAGACTACAAGACGCCAACGAACTCAATTGATATTCTAAACTATGATCTAACTCCACTTGGAAACGGAGTGTTCTTGGGCTCCTTGAAAGAAAACCCAAAGGAATTTGCAGATATATTCATCACCAATAGACACGATAAATCATCCATCGATCCTAAAAGCTTACTGGGTGAAATCACAAGAGCTTGGATCAACTCAGTTCCAAGGGGGAAAATTGCAGGCCCACGCTCCGCAAAGGGTAAAACCCCTTTACAAGTTGAAGATAAAGTGAAATACGTTTCTTACGTCTATGGATTCAATGGGGATGAATTGCAAAAAGTAATGATTAGGAATTCCGATGAGGCCGATAATGTCGTTGTGGTATCGTTCACGGATCAGTTGATCGTGGAGAATTTCTTGCAATTGAATGAAACTACAATGGAAATCAATTATTTGAAAGCACAGGACATAATGGAATCTAACGAGCTGCGTGATGCTGTATGAATGGTAAAAAAATTAATGATATCATACATGTATACTACATATATACTATACATTTACAACTAAAATAAAAAATGTGAAATATATTAACTACTGTACAAATAATACAAAATTTGAAAGACAACAAGAGTCCATCATTTCTTCTTCTTATATCTATTAGTGTTGGAATTCTTTGAATCATTCGATTTATTGGTACCGGTAGAATTGGTTACCAATGGAGCAGCTAATGAGCCTCCATAAGTAGTTTGTAAAACAGGTAACTTAGTACTGACTTTGAAATTCAGTTCATCAGGGTTTATATTCTTGGAACTAATCAAATACGTCAACATTCTACGTGCCTTGTAGAAAGCTTTGATCTCATCAGTTCCAGCTTTGGCAACTTTCCTTGGAGCTTGTGCATTCACTGCTGGGGCTTCTTTGAATCTCTTTTGCCTCATTTTCTGCAAGTCCATTAGTAATTTGTTTATATATTGTTGTGATTTTCTGGCCTTGACAGCTTCTAATTCTTCGTCATCTACTTCATGATCTGGATTCCATGACAAGACATTATCGAGGTTGATCAGATCTTCTTTTTCTTCTTCCTCTACTGCTGCTTCCTCTTCGTAAGGTTTCTTGTCTATTATTTCGTCTGCAGTAGATATATGTCCATTTTCAGTAGTATCGGGTTGTCCTGTAGTCTCGTCGGCGGTGGGTTTGACCTCGCCATTTGTAGAATCGCCATTGGCTGCTACGGCGGATTTGTTGGTTTCCTCTACAGATTCAGGCTCAGTTACAGCTTGTGTTTCTTCGATACCGTTGATCCCTGTCATTTCTACGTCTTTGTCTAGTTCGTCTTCTTTATCATCATTATCTTCGTTGAGTTTGGCTACAAGCTCAGAATATTCGTCTTGAAGGCCGTTAAGTTTACTAAAACCAAATTGTTCTAACCATGAAAGACCTCTCCATTCGTTCGACAAGACAGCTCTGCTTTCGTCAATTTTGGGGGCAAATTCGGCATCCAAGTATTGACCAAAGTTCAGCCACTGTCCAACTGGTAAGTTGTACCAATTTGGATGGAAATATTGTTGTAGAAGTTCAGTTGGGCCCACAGATGGATGAGCAAATTTGAAGTTTGTCGATGAGATGGATGATAATGTAGGGGTTTCCAAGGAATTCAATTGAGGAGCGATTTTTACCATGGAGAATGGTTCATCTATTATTGGTTCACGATCATCAAGTTCTGATTTGTCATTTAAGGATGAAAATAAAGGAAGATTCTTACCTATCAAAACGGAAAGGGTCTCACCTGTTGGTACGGTAACAGATGTCGATATTTTATAAAAGCTTTTGGCTAATGTTTCTTCAAGACTATGGTTTTTTGTTATTGCCGCCTCTTGAGTTTCCTCTAGTTCTTTGACCTTTAGACTTAATCTATTGATTTCTCTTAAGAGTAATTCAACAGACACTTTGTAGAAATTGTCAACATTTACATATTCCTTGGAGCCTTTGCGAAGGGAAAGAATAGAGATTGTAGAAGCAACTTTGATATCATGATATAGTTGGTAGACAGATGTATACTCCTTGTTCTCCATTCTTGATAAAATGCTGGTCTTTGTTGGATCTTCTTCCTCGATTTCCTCTTCTTTGTCTTCTTGTTCTGCATCTTCTGTTTCTCCTATTTTCTTTTCCTCTTTGACTTTGTGCTTCTTCAAAGGTTTGACATCGCTTTCCTCGGTCTCTTTGGCTTTCTGGGCTTCCAATTGATCAAGAAATTTGAACAATGACTTGGATATCTTGGTACTGTTAGATTCCTGGAAATCAATGGGTATTGGTTCGGATAGGACACCAACCCCTTGGTCAAGAATCTTGAAAACTTCGAACAACTCTATAAAAAATGAGTTCAGAACTGATTTCTCTGTTGAAAATGGTTCAATGTTAGTATATCTGTCGGAGTAAAGAGTTGATCGGATGTATGACACTGATACGCATAGTGATATTACATATCGATCCTTGCAAATGTTTGATCAAGGAACGTGTTACACGTAAAATAGGACACAACAAGTAGGGCCACATACCTTTCTGATTCAATTTCGAAACCATGCTGTCTAATTCAAATCCACTGAGGTAACTTTAAATTGTAGTGCTACGTAAATATCGGAAAATTTCAAGGTATACGGGGTTTAATACCAATAAGCGTGTTTTTCTTGTTGTTATGGTTCTTGATCTTGTGTGATTCCACATCTCAGATTCTCACAGAAGGAAGAACGAGAGTTTCTGGCCGGGGGCGAGCGCAGTTATGGCGGGTAACTTCTGGGGTGGGTGGGTGGTGTGTTTAGTCGTGTGCGGCGGTCGTTTTGTAAGTATTTTTATATGTTGTAATTGTAATTGTTGTTCTAATATACAGTCTATATACTTCATTTCACTACCCAGGATCCATAGACCTTCTTCTGGATCACTTTCACCGCTGGGAGATCCCATCCAACATTACCGGAACCAATGGCAGCACCAAATCTTGGGACTACATAACATTCTCTTTCAGTAGCGGTGATCTCCTTTGGTGCATATGGATAACCAAGAGGCTTGGAATATGTAATCAAGTTACTGCCCTTTCCAACGTTGGCTAATTGCTTACCACCTACGTCATTCAGTGGCTTCATTCTAAGCTTTGTCACCTTACCTGGGATCCTATTAGCACCCAGGTTCAAAGATTGATAGATCAAGTAAGGAGGAGGCATTTCACCCGCTTCTGTGATTATTGATGAAGAATGGAGATATACATAAGGATCAATTGAATCATCATCACGTTCTTTTGAAGAGAATAAAGTACAGTATGGAACGTTCAATATATTTGTCTTGTTGGATATGTTGACATCTCTCGATATCAAATCTGCTCTTATAGCTACTTGATCGATGAATCCAGCTAATATCATTTGCTTCAAAGCAGCCACTTGAATACTTGAAGGTTTTCCCAATTTTAGTTGCTTGTCTGTGATAGTTTGGGTGGCGGCAATACCGTCTTTACTAGTATGGGTATTCACAATATAAGTTAACTGCTTTCTTAATTTCACAATTTCTTCCATGATCTTAGGTCTCAAGAAACTGGTCTGGAAAAAATGATTCTTAGAGTTTTCTGGAACGTGATCGATAGCACAAACAACAGATAAAAGTCTCAACGAATCACTGAACTTGTCTAACTTACTGAAGAGACGTCTGGACTTGTTGAAAGATGAACGTAACTTACGTTTTGCTTCTAATTCTTGTTGAGTCTCTACTTCTTCTTCTTCGGCATCCGAGTTTTCATCCTCTGGATTAGTTTTCTTCATTTGTTCTTTTATTCCTAAATCGTTTTCAGTTAAAAATGGATCACCGACTGATAATCCAGAGACCAACGCAATCATATAAGGCAAACACTTATGTTGATTACCAATAATAAGCATCTTGGCAAAACGGGGACTCAATGGGAACATACCCATCTTTTTACCCAAGTCCGTTATCGATCTTTGTTTATCCAAAGCACCCAAATATTGGAGTAATTTTTCGGCCTTATTTAACATTTCTGAATCTGGAGGTGTGGGAAATGGGAAATTGATAATGTTATCCATTCCCATACTTTTCATATTCAGTACAACACTTTCCACGGGCATTCGAAGAATTTCCGGTTTAGAAAATTGTAAAAATTCACTTTCAAAAATAGCCGATGAAAATAATCTGTAACAATGACCTGGTCCAGTACGACCAGCTCTACCTGATCTTTGATCGGCCGATGCCTTTGCAACCCACCCAATCTCAAAACTTTGAACACCTGTTTCCTCATTGTAATGACGCTCTTTTGATCTACCACAGTCAACAACATATCTGATACCGGGAATGGTCAAGGAGGTTTCAGCAACGTTAGTAGCAACAATACATATTCTACTTCCTGGAGGAGGTTGTTTGAAAACTTTCATCTGTTCACTGGTAGGAAGTAAAGAATAAAGAGGTAAAACGTAAAGAGGATCATTTTCCGTTTGGCCCTCTTCAAGAGTTTCATCAAACCCTTCTTCCTCTTCTTCTTCGCCATCCTCGTTCAACTCAATTAACTCATCAAAATCGTCTTTCAACTCATTTACTTCAAAATCAATTTCTTCTGCTTCGACATCTGCATGATTCGGGTCGACTTTTATGTCTAAAACTTCCTCATCTTCCTCCTCGTTTATTTGCTTGGAACCTTTCTTTTGTGGGAAAGGGAACTCTTTTCTCAAGCGTTTTACCATATCAGTAATCTCGTTCTTACCAGTCATGAATATCAACATTCCACCTGGTGGGAGTCTCTTGTGGATCTTACATGCCTTTTTGAAAGCAGCTTCGGTGTAGTTAAAATCTGTTCTTTTGTCGAAATGAACAGAAACTGGGTATTGTCTTGCGTCTACTTTCAAGATTGGAGGAGCTGTAGAGAATAATGCTTTATTTTCACTAAAATCAGCTACACGAAGAGTAGCAGACATGATGATAAGTTTCAAAGGTGAATATTTTTTAGGGTCTTTGTCGTGGTATTGACGACGTAATTTCAAAACTCTACTCAAAGTACCAATCAATATATCGGTATTAACATTTCTCTCGTGCGCTTCATCGATGATCAAAGCCGAGTACTTGGTCAATAGGAAATCGCTCATAAGTTCACGTAACAGAACACCATCGGTCATGAATTTCATTGCGGTATCACTTTTAACTGCCGAATCAAATCTGATTTGATAACCAACTTTGCTGCCATGGTTTCCTAATTCATTGCTAACACGCTCTGCCATTGCAACAGCAGCAACTCTTCTTGGTTGGGTAATACCAATCATACCAGGGGTCTGAGAGTTAGGAGAACCATAACCAGATTCGAATAAGAATTGTGGAACTTGGGTCGTTTTACCTGAACCTGTTTCACCACAAATAATAACACAATCATTATGGTGGATTGCTTCCATAATTCTATGTTCTTCTGAAAAAACCGGAAGTTGCATTCTTGATTTCTGTATTTCGGCATCTCTGTCGATATCAACAGTGAAAATATCACGCTGTAACTCTTCATTTATCGGTATGTATTCTTGTTGGATTCCATCGTCTAAATCTTCATTTCTAACAACAGGTGTATAATCCATCTGTGGACCATCCAAAGCTACGAATTTCTCTCTGCCTTCCATTTCTCTTACTTGATTTTCAGCCCAATCTTTGAAACTCAGAGCTCTCTTAGAGTGATTTAGCTTTCTCTTAGGTTTATTTTCTTCCTCTGATTCTTCTTCATCGTCATCATCTTCATCATCATCCTCGTCTGAATCTTCTTCGGAATCTTCTTCGGAGTCTTCTTCTGATCCTTCGTTGTCATCATCTTCATCAACCTCCTCGTCAACCTGTTCATCCTCTTCGGATTGTATTATTGGTTCGTCGTCACTACCATGAGCAGTGTTCTTGCTATCAAAGTCGGGTTCTTCGGTATCGCTTTCTTGGTCTTCACCTTCATCACTGGTATTTTCAAGGTCTTCTCCACTGACTTCTTCTTCTGAACTCTCGAAATCGGCTTCATCTTCATTTTTGACTCTGTTCTTTTCATGAGCCTCCAACTTGTTTCTCCAACTGTAATTTTTCGATGGCCTTTCTTTCATTGGCTTCTTGGCAATACCCTGAAAACCAAATCCTGCACCTAGCTGGGTTCCTTGTGTTGGCCTGTAATCTATGAAACCAGAACCAACTTGGTCGGTTGATTTGAAAGCGTCATCTTCTTCTTCCGATGGAAAATCTTCATCGTCAGACTCACCCCAGTTCTTTACTGTACGCTCTTCGTATAAGATCTCTTTTGTTCTTTCGTCACCTCTTCCTTGATTTTCTAGATCAAGAGCTTCCATGAACTCTTCTCTCTTTGTCTGCTTTCCGGAACCGATCAATTTGGCAGATCTAAAAATGGAAGTATCCACTCTGGTCTCCGACAGTTTCTTAAACAACACTTCTTTTTCTTCTCTTTTCAGTTGATGTTCAATATACTTGTCCATACGCTTTCTCTTTTGTCTCGAAAGCTTCTCTTTATGTTGCTCTAGTAATTGCTCTTTCATTCTTCTTTTACGAGTGGTTTTCTGTTCATCACTCATCGGCTTTTCTATTTTATCGTGCTCAGACTTGTCAGAGTCATTGCTCCCCTTTTGAGAGCCCGACAATTTGTCGTCACCCTTGCCGTACTTTATCTTGGCCATGGTTGATGTCTGTTTATTCTTGGGTTGACTATACACACACCAAAGTAGCCTTGTATCTTTAAAATTTCAACCAAATCTTATTTACTAGCAAATTATTTTTTTTCTTCCTGCATAAAATTTTTTGTATTGCCATTTTTGGTAGCGAAAGGTGAGAGGCTCACCAGGAGTGTTGAGATGGCGATGCCGGGATCAGGAATCAAGGACCATTTTACAAGGAGACTTGGCAAGTTTAATTGACACAATTGTATCGGATATTCCAGAGCTACATTAGAGTATCATCATACGACGTCCTTAGAGTTTAGAACAGTGGTTCCGAAAGAGTCGAAGCCATGAGTGATGAAAGTGACGACGAAGGGGTAGTCTATGGTTCTTTGGAGAATCGTAATATTGGCAGGGTGAGGTTAGGTACCTTTGAATTTGATACGTGGTACGCAAACTCTGTCTACTTTTTACCCAATGAACCGGAGATTCTGGCCTGGAAGGCAATCAATAGCAACTTGAAGATATCGACATCGAACAAAAAGACCAAAGAGTTCATCGATCAGCAACGGCTGTGGATCAAGAAGCTATATGTGTGCGATAGCTGTTTTAAATATACAGAGGATTCAGAGATAATGAAAACCCATATGGCATGTTGTAGGTATAAGACAAATCTTCCAGGAAAGATTATGTACTATGATGGTACATACACTATACGGAAAATCAAAGGCTCAAGACATCAATTATTTTGCCAGTGTATGTGTTTATTTGCCAAGTTCTTCCTTGATAATAAATCGGTATTCTTTGATCTCGATTATTTTGATTTTTATGTCGTTTTTGGTGAAATATACGGTCAGCAGGTACCGATGGGTTTTTTCTCAAAGGAGTTGTTATCATGGGATGCCAACAACCTTGCGTGTATATGTGTATTTCCTCCATTCCAAAGAAGAGGCTTGGGAAATTTATTAATATCATTTTCTTATGAGTTGTCCAAAGCTGAGGGGAAAGTAAGTGGTCCAGAACATCCATTATCTCCATTTGGAAGAATGGGATACCTTACGTATTGGACAAAAACTATATGTAGAGAGTTACTTGCTGGTTCTTTGTCTACTCTACCTGAAGTAACATTGGAGTTAATCTGCAGCAAGACAGGATTTCGTGCGGATGATTTACTTATGGCTCTTGAATATATGGGAGTACTCTATGAGAAAGGTACAAAGGATATTTACAAAGACTACTATAAGAGCGAAAAGAACTATCTCTTCTTTGAGAGTGAAGATTATAAAGTTATACTCGTCAAGTCGAAAATACGACAATGGGCAATTGATCATTATATTGAATTTGAACCCACGATCAATATCAAAAATATTTTTCTATACTAGGAAGGTGTGTTTCTTTCGTTGCTGATCTATACAGTAGAATTAATGTTATATTTTTGGTGTGGGTAAATACAAAACAATTAGTTTGTAGCATAAAAAATGTAAGTAATAATATAAAAATGTGTACGATTATTTTGAAAATAGAATTTTAATTTCCTCAATTCTTTGCTTTCTTCTTTCATCGTCTGTCATGGTCAAGGCATCACCAATGTGATCTTTCCTCTCTTGAATCTTCAACATCTTCTCTTCGATACTATTCTCCATGATGAATCTGATAACTTTGACGTTTCTTATCTGACCTATTCTGTGAATTCTATCAATCGCTTGGTTTTCGTTGGCTGAGTTCCAATGAGGATCCAAGAGAAATGCCTTTGACGCAACAGTAAGATTCAAACCAACTCCTCCAGCTTTCAATGAAATCAAGAGTATTTGTAACTTATTTTTAGGGCCTTCTCCTACTGTAAATTCTTGGAGAACAGCGGCTCTCTGTGTAGCATTCATCTTTCCATCGAATCTAAGAAGAGAAAACTCATTTGAATATTTCATTAGTTCCTGCTCTACGAGATCCAAAAAGCTGGTAAATTGAGAGAAGACGATCACACGATCACCAGGTTCTTCATCGCTGATTTGATGTAAATGCGATAATAATGCATTGATCTTGGAAGATTTTCCATATGGATTGAATGGACGGACGTAGTATTCTCTATCTGGTGGGGTGGCGTTAGGTTCAGCTTGAGTAAGGAAGGAAGCTGAGTCGATAGAACCATTAATATCCTTATGCTTATTTTTAAATTGGGATAAAAATGTTCTGAACAATCTGTTCTTTTTGATCTCCCCTCTACAAAGTGGACACAAAACATTGGCTTTCTCCAACGTTGGAATTAGCTGTGAAGGTGAGTCTGATCCTTCCTCTTCTTCGGGCTTGGTATAATTATGTGAATCTTGATAATTGAAGTGCTCGATAAGACAACTCAAACAGAAACAATGCTTACACTCGGTAATCACACATGTCTCAATTTCGATATCACTAGTACATATACTACACTCAATATTATCAAAATTGGGATATGTTTCGTAGATTTCCTCTTTAAGTTGCATCGACTTCTCAGGTGTGAGTCTCTGGCTTATCTCTTTTTCTTCAATTATGTTGAGTATATTCGTGATCTCGTTAACAGCTTCGCCTTCAAGCTGAAGTTGGCCATTAGAAAGGTTTTCCTCCTCGGCAAGTTGATTATCAACACGCTTTACCAGATCAACATGGCAGCATACTTGTCTTAAACGTAAGATCTGAGTTAAAATGGAGGTATAACTACTAGTCAACCCTCCATCACTTCTCATATTCTCTTTAAACGATGAATATGCTCTAGACAAGAGCCAATTATATATTGCCTCCTCCTTTTCATTGAATTTGAGTTTCTCAAACACGACCTCTTTAGGCAATAGCTCTACAAGAAGTTTACCTTGTTTGTCTCTTTGATCTTTCGTCCTTCTTAGGAATATTGGAGTCAAAATAGTTTTCAGCAGAGAAAAGGCTTGGGTAACATCGGAACCGGATTCAAAAGGCTTGCTGATATAGAATTTCCAAAGAGGATAATTTCTCCATGGTTCAATGTCCAAAAATTTAATCAACGAGTACAAATCGTCGAGTCTGTTGATAATGGGCGTTCCTGTTAAAATCCATCTATTTCTACTTTGAAGAGTTGCCAACACTTTGGCTGTTTTTGTAGCCTTATTTCTAATAGTATGACCTTCGTCTAATATAATTCTGTGATACTTGACTGAAAACAACCCAATTGGATCAGTGATTTCTCCTCCTTTCGAAATCTTCGCATGTTCTGCTTGGATAGTGCCATATGTGGTTATCACAACTATAGGGGCATCATTTCTCAAAAGAATTGTTGACAACTTAACAGGGGAAGATTGACCATAGTAAACAAAACACTTGTTGGTAGGATTTTTATTGGCCTTATGAAATTCGCTCTCCCATTGAGATAATAGAGCCATAGGAACCACGATCAAAGAGGTTCTGAAAGCGTATCGTTCATCTTTCATTCTGTCTTTCCCGGTTAGATCCTCAGGGGCTGTTAAAATAAGAGATAAAGCACTGATTGTCTTACCCAATCCCATTTCATCAGCCAGAATACCTCCCTTTCTGGCAAAAGATATAAAAGGCTTTCTGAATGTGAAGGAACCTGTGAAAAAATTGTAATAGAACTTTGACTTAGGTGAACATTCTGGATTCCCTAGTATTTCTTCTTCAAAATCTTCATCTTCAAAGTCGTATCCTTTATCAGTTTCAGTGCATATTGGCTTCCTTTCACCATGATCAATTCGGAACGATCTTAAAGGTTTTCCTTTTGGCCATTGGTATTCTCTCCAAAGAGGATTCTGCTGATCACCGCCGATTGTAGAGTCGACTGACTTTCCATTTTCTATCAAATCAAACTTTGATTCTCTATCTAACATCCACGATAATCCTTGCTTTTGGTAGGGACGCAAGCTCAACTTCACATTTGTTGGGGTAGTCTCAGGAAGTTGTGTATCAAGTGAGTTTGATTGGGCAGAGTTGTACAGATCACGCAGTTGATTGAGTGATAGATCTCCATCGGCAGAAGTCTTTTTATGTTCCTTCACAATTTCATCAGAAAGATCGATTGAAGTTATGTCTTTGTTTTTACTCTTCAATTCTCTTTCTATCCTCATCTTCTGTTTAAGGATCTTTCTGTCCAGCTTTTGTATTTCTGACAAAAAATTTATTTCTTTGAATAGTTTGTCAAAGTTAACCTGTTTTTGAAAGGCTCCTTCAATGTCACTTTGGCCTGATTTCTTATACTGTGCTAAAAAATCTTCAAGACTAGCTTGTGCTCCATCATGAGGATCGGCAAAAACCTCTGAGTTCAAAAAGCAGTCAACTTGGACGACAAACCCATCCCCAAGGGATAACCTGTTCTTCTTGCAACTCACGACATGAGCATCAAATGCGACAGATTTATCTGTTAATAAGGGACAAATGATCGTGGCATACTCCAAAGAAATCTTACCCATTAATCGATCTTGCTGCGTGAAAATATAAACACTAGCGTCTGGCGAAGAACGATTCTTGGAGTTATCTTTTGCTAATATAGCAGAAGAATTCAAGACTGAACCTTCTGAGAGTCTCAAGGAATCACCTTCTTTGATAGTACTACCGAATATAGTCCTTGTACACCAGCAGCTTACATTCATTGATCCAATATACCTATTCCAAGTCTTATATTCAGTAGATCTGTTCCCAACAAGGCCATTCTCTGTGTAAGCCTTGTCAAAAGATCCGGTCGAGCTTCCGTTTCTTCTGGTGTCACTGTTATCATGTCTGGATTTCTTGGAGTTCTTCTCATAGGCTGTTTCATCATCAACAGCATGCTTAGCTGAAGACCTGTAGAAGTCATCCATTGTTCTTCCATTCCTGGTTGTATTGTTATTTATCTTCTGTAACTGTCTTCGAGTGGGATCGTCTTGAAAATATGGGCTGATTTTTTTATCAGTTTCACGGAGAAATTCATTCATGTAATAGTTTGCAGCTTTTTCATGGAAATCGGAGCAAGTATGGAAAGTGCTATATAATGTCTTCAAAGTTCGAGTGGATACTGATGGAAATATTTTTTTGAACTGGTCAGCAAAGTCATCAAAGTCGGATCTAGTGGTGATAGTGGGCACTGGGTCAACTTCCACCAACTCAAGTTCTGGGTATTCCCCAGTGACATTAGATCCAGTTATCTCAAGATCATCCGAGTCATATGCAGGATCATTATCAATCGCTTCTTCAACGTCCGTCTTCTTGTCCTCTTGATCGGGATGATCAAAGAATAATGGCTTGTTCGTAGTATCTGCCATACTACCAGCCTATATATACTCTGGGGTTCTTTTTTGGTGGTAAACGATAACCTTCTGATGGTTGGCAAAAGGTAATATAGGAAGACTCTTCAAGTACCTAAGTAACGTGACGAAAAAGTACCACAGACGCGACGCGTTGTTGCCCCCGACGGCTCGCAAGAGTTGTGTCTTTTTAGTACTACAAATGATGTGGTTTACATGATGTTGAAATCTAGGCGTGATGTACTGTATTCATAAATTTAAGAGAACGCCTATCCTAAATGAAGACAAATAACTCCATCTAGTTAATGCAATTTTGAAAGATACTTCAGGACATAATTTTGAAGTTTCAGTAGATATTTCGCACTTTTAAACTTCTGAAAAACTAGATTCACAAGTACTTTTCAATATTTACATGATAAACAAGTTAATTTTATAGAATCAAGTTTGGCGAACCATTGCGTTACAATTACTCAAATGTAGGACCAGTATCTGATTCAAATGTCTTCGGAAGATTAAAGCTTGTATCTGACGATACAAGCGATACAGACGTTTCGAATCTTTTCGGTGTCCGAATGAATATATGCATAAGATGACTGGCAATCAAGAGTAAAATGATACAGACTCAATGATTCTAAATCTTTCTTGATCCAGCTTACCTATCACTTTACTACAGAAGTAGTGAAATGAGTTAGTCTTATATGCAATTAGAAGCGATAGAACGAACTATCGCATCCGCTATGAAAATACATTTCCTTTCAAACAATATTAATTTTTTATTTTGATGGTATTAATGGCACTAATAAAGATAACTAATAAATGCAGTAGTATGTACTCTTGAATATTTTGATATATGAACAAGTGACAATCTTCAAATGATTATGTTAGCGAGCGAATCAATTTGCCTTTGAGGGTTTTAGATCATTTGAATTCAAAGGCAAGTAACCTTTGTTACCAAACTTACTCTTCTTTGGCTTTCTGATATGAGAAACGTCTCTGTGCTTTCTGTTGACGAATAAGAACATGTACATACCAAAGATAGCAATCATGACAATTCCTGGAATGGTTAAGATGACATAGTATACGTCATCACCTGTACCTGTTTGTTCCTTCTTTAGTTTGTCTGCTTTGGTGTTCTTAGCAGCAACAGTCTTCTTCTGAAATCTAACTACAATATGGTCAGATTCTAAAATGTTGAAGGCTTCATCATCAATGTTATCGGGTTGAACAGCGATTAAAACCTTTTTGTAAGGCTTATTCTTTAACCATTCCTCTTGAATATCAATGGCATGATAACCTTCCAAGTTCTCAACCCATGGGGAAGAGAAGAAAGTACCAGGAAGATCACCTTCAAATGTTACGGTCTCATTCTCATCAACAGCTTCTAAGTCACGCTTCTTCACACCCTTTTCTCTTGCAGATTCCTTAACGTAAGCGTAATGAATCTTGACATGGGTAGCTTCTTCGAAATAACGAGTATACCATGTTAAAAAGTATGTTTTACCAGTTCTCATGATGGAATTCTCATTTGGAGAACAGAATGGAGCAAGGTTACCAAGATGTCCACCTTCCTTCTTTCTATAATAATCTGGTGTACATCTCATCAGAGGACTGAGTGCGACATGCGTTTGGTCTTCCGGCTCCCAAATGACTTCTTTGTGAACATCACCTGCTTTCAAATTATGTGCTTTCAGTTCAGCTTGATCAAAGGTGACAGTAGTAGCAGTTTCAAAATAGTGTTTATAGTCTGGCAAACCATTTTGAATTCTACCGTTCTTCATTTTAGGATTGATTGTCTTTGGTTCACCATCTTTTTTCAAAGTAATCCAAGGCTCTAAACCATTGGTAGTAGTAGCCGTTGGTTTGGCTTTGAACGTTATGCCTCCAATAACGGTCGGGGTGACAACTTCATGTATACTGCCATAAATGGTTCTTAACCAAGGATCTGGAACAGTGGAACTTGAAGACGATGTATCTCCATTGAGCTGATTGACGTAGTCTGGATTAAAAACAACTTTCTTTCCAGCTTCTCTCTTTTGCAAGACATGTTCCGAATCACCACCGAGAAAAGTATTTTGAGGTATTTCCACATCAAGCTCGGTTCTAGATGGGAGAATGGCATTAAGATCTACCGCAAGTGCGTCAGTCAAGGACAACAAAAGGGAAACGGAAGAAAGCAACGAAAACTTCATCTTTTGAGGATTGTGACTCCAAATCTATAAATCACTGGCAAAGACTCACGGGGAATAGTGAAAAAGAGATCTATTTTAACCTGGCAGATGGCTCTTTGATCTTCATGCCGGTGTGTTTTTATTTTGATCTGCTTCTCGCCCGGCAAGCAGTGGAAAGAATTCATTTTGGGCGGCCACCGACGCGTCGATCGTGTCTTTCTTTCCTTCATTATTCAAGTATATCTATTGATGGAGGTATATATGGGAGATATCTGTATGTATAGTATGTGTGTATATATTTATGGTCATCAATTAGTATAAAGGCTGACCGGCTGTATTCTCATGAATATTCTTCTTCAAGTCGTACCAAAGTCTGATGAATTTCAGGAAATCATCGTACGTAATAGGCTTACCACTAAACCTACAGTATTCATAATGTTTTAATGTCTCATCGACTAATCCAAAACCAATTTTGGAATTTCTATTCTCTGTTGTGATCTTCTCCACCAAAGTTTCTATTATAGTTCGTAAAGTCTTGTGCTGTGGAACTGCAAACCAATCATCTTTGTCCAAAATGAGGTACCCATTGTATTTGATCTCTTCTCCAATACTTCTAACGACATTCTCGTATATTAGATTGTTAGGCAAACTGTCAGAAATCAAATCAACAGGGTGATTTACATTGTCATGTCCTATTTGCTGAACAGGTTCGGAATGGTGTAATCCAGGATGCCTAATTAACTCATTAGGACCTGCCGACTCCCTAATTTGTTCACATCTCGCTATTTCACTGTGAATATAGTCAGAAGCCTCCTTCGGTATATCACTAGAAGTTGTCGGTATATACGCCTTAGGTATATCCTGCAAAGCGAATCTTAACAGTATGATTCTGATAATGTAAATGGCTGTAGATATTGACAAAAACAGAGCACACTCAATGACGATAATGATCGCATTGACTGCCAAGTTATGGGAGGTAGACGATTTGACAATAGAATCGATGGGAATAGCGGAGTTTAAACCTAAGAACACTATGAGCAAAATAACAAGAGAGAAGGAATACAACCATTGCAGAAGTCTTTTTGAAGTCTTTCCGATGGCCCCTATGTTATCAGAATGTCCCTTTGTTTGGGGTATTTGGTTATTATTTTTCCGTTCGTGGTCATCGTCAACGCTATCACGCCGCTGTAGTAGCTGCTTTATCCTCGTCAGCATATATGAGGATATATATGTAATGTAGCCCTTGAATATACACGAAATGAACTAAACAGTGTACGTCATAACCTCTATAATATCCATGTCATGCCAGATGAAGGGCTTCAGCTGTTTTTGTTTGTCTTTTTTGATCCTAGTGAGGCAGAGCAAAATTGGAGAGCCGTCGATCGGCCTTCTACTTGCTTATGCAATTATTTTTTGGCTAGTTAGTTATGGCTCTTCCTATACCAGATGAACTGGTATTTTAATAAATATATCTTGCGGTTCTTTTCTGAAGTAACCTTGTTTAGATAGAAGGGATATTATACACATCCACAATGTCTCTGGTCGATCAAGTGAAGTTGAATTTAGTGCACTACAACCTTTGGACTGACGTCAAGATTCTCATGGGTTCTTCGTCTTCGATCGCCGTGTTATGTGGAACACCACCAAAACCACTACCAGCTGCATCTCAGGTGATACCGAACTATCCAAAGGCTACCATTGAATCGCTCATAATAGAATCTTCTAAAGAGTGGGTATTCCCGATTTTGAAGGATGAAAAACTTACGATGCAAAGGGTAGATGAAATATTTCGTGAAATATCAAAGTTGAATAACAACTCAAGACCAAAGAGAATTCTGGTCTCTATTGTCGACATAGATGGGACGGTGTCGTATTATTTTGTACACGATGGAATTGCAAAGCCAAGACAGAGTTGATTGGGTCAAGACCTATAAAGTAGAGCGATCACCTCACGGATTAAAAGGAAAAACTAATAATTACAAATGCAGGATATGTATTTTGTTAAAAGTAGTTATATACACTAGATACCAAGGCGTATGATAAGCCAATAGATTTGGATGATTCGGTTGAAGACTCAGCTTCGTAAAGTGATTCAGATCGTTTGATGAATTCGGAGAATTGCTTTGAAAGATAGGTCTTCATAAAAGCACTGGGCAGATCTTCGTTACATTGACTATAAATATTGGCATAGAGTAGTATCTCTGCAGGTGATATGAAATCCCCAAAGAAGTGGGCTGTCCTTCCAGTGGTGGGTGACAACAGTGATTTTTGTAGTTTGTATACCTCTTTATAAACAGTTTCCGCTGAATGGATACAATGCATGTTCGTAATAATATTTTTCTGCTGTAATATTTCATCTAATGAACTATTGATTTGACTTTGGTGGACAGAACCCAATGTAGGTGTTTCTCTGAGTTTCTTTTCCTTCGCAAGCAATTCTTGCAATTGCTCGTCACTTTCCGCATTTTTCAAACTATCTGTGGATAATCCGGACATGGCACATATTTCCAGTGCTCTATGTTTAAAATGGAGAGGAGGAGTATACTGTAATGGAAATGGAAGGTAATTTTTGAATAACCCTCTTGTATACCCTTCGTAGTTTTCTTTATTCACATATAGAACGTATTGAGTGATCAAATCAACTTTATCCATAACAGTTTCCAATAATCCATCGTGGATCAACGAATTTTCAGTGGATCTGAATTTACTCTTGACTGGACTCCCATATTTCTTCTCTAAATAACTAACAATCTGTTTAAAACAGTGCACTTCTCTCTTTGTCTCGGGGTCTTTCAAGAGAGGAAGTATTCCGGACTGTGTAGCGTATATATTTGAGTTTGGTATTATTTTGATTTCGTAATCTGAAAAATACGTATTGATGAACCATGTAATTGCCAAAGATTCAGCGTGAAACTTGGCTACGTTCACACCGTCACCCCATACATATACCTCCATTGTGTATTTGATCAGAGGATTATCCTAATTGAAGTGTGAGAGTGTGTATAATCCTCTTAGATCATGAGATACATTCATGTCATAGAGATAACTCCAGCTTTCAATGTTGATATGCGAATTTCTCGCGTGCTCCATAACCATCTCAGGTATTTTTCTTCACCACTTTAAGTATGGCTTCAGATATGTTCTCTAACAACTGTAAGTGCATGTACTTAACAAGTAAAATTTCCTGGGTAAAACTCATTGACGATCAGCACCATGGTAGAAGGTGGACAAGGATCTTCCAAGAGGAAGTTCAGCGAGAAAGAGTCTTTACAAGACAGTTTGAAAGATGACAAGTTGAACATCAACAAGTGGATTCAACTTACAGATCTTGTATTGAAGCAGGAGGATGCAACTCTTGAAGAAGTAAAAGGCATTTTTGAAGAGTTCTTAGATATATTCAAAGTAAGTGCGTCACAATGGGTCAAATACATCAACTATGTGATATCAAAATCGGAGTTTCAGCTTGCAGAGCAACTTTTCGCCAAATGTTTGACACAGTTATCAGACGTCGAGCTTTACAGATGTTATGTTTCATATGTTATGAAGACCAAGGACATTATAACGGGAGGTGAAACTGCCAGATCAAGTATACTGAGTGCTTTTAGTTTTGCGGTTGATACTGTTGGTATGGATCCTGACGCGGAATTGTTATGGAGGGACTATTTAGATTTTGTCGATAAATGGAACCCCATCAATAATACTGAAAGTCAAGCTAAGATAGACACAAAAAGAAATATTTTGAGAAGGCTTATAACGGTACCTTCTGCTAATCTGCCAAAATGGTGGTCCTATTACACCAACTTTGAAAATGATACTAATTCAAACACTGCAAGGAAATTCATCAACGAGAAATCCTCGGAATATATGAACCTAAGACCTATTGCCCAAGAGTTCTCCAATATCACTAGACAATTGAGCAGATCAACAGTACTTTCAAAAGACAACGTATCTCTTTTCAGTTCTCGTGTTAGTGTTTGGAATGCATGGATCAAATGGGAGAAGGAAAATAAGATGCAATTGGCCACCAACACGCTAAATAAGAGAATCAACTTCGCATACAAACAAAGCTTACAGAACCTGTACTTCTTTCCTGAAGTATGGTGTAATTATTCGAACTACTTATCTAGCACAGGAAATGATGACAAACAAGCAGTATCATCCTTAAACGATGGTTTGAAACTGAACCCTCAAAGTTTTACCTTGACTCTCTTGTTAGGTGAGACGTTTGAGAAACAGAGCGATTTGACGAATATGAAAACTGCATACTCTACACTAATTCATAAACTGGTTAGTGAATACGAGAAATTGACAACACAAAAGGAGTCTCTTGAAGAATCACAGGTCACCGAAAAGAAAAAGCTTGAGAAGGATATTAAAATTTTAGGTCGTTCTATTACGTATGCATACTCTATGCAAATGAAATCTGCTAAAAGAATGGGAGGTATCAAGGAAGCAAGAGTAGTATTCAGTCAGTCAAGAAAGTTTAAAGGTATCACATGGCATGTGTTTGTGGATTATTCAATGATGGAATTTCACAATAATGACTTGAAGATTTCTTTGAGATCATTAGAACTCGCTTTGAGATACTTTGGAAAGGAGATTGATTTCGTCTGCAAATATATGGATTTCTTGATTTTCATCAAAGATATTCCTAACGTGAAGACTCTTTTTGAGACCAGTGTCAAGTCGTTTACCGAGTCCGGAGATTTAGATTCTTTGAAGAAATTATTCAACAAATTTATGAAGATCGAATATGATTTAAGTGATTTGAATTCAATCACCAGTTTACAGAAGAGATACTTGGAGATCTTCAAAGATGACAATTTGTTTGATATCTTAGAGTCATCATGTGAAATTGACGGATTTAATGCTGTTCGTATAATAGATAGTTACGGTACAGACAACGCAGTAGATGAAAATCAAGAGCCAGTAACCAAGAAACAAATGACTGACTTTGCCGCTGTTGGGGAAGATATTGGCGGTGATATCACTGGAAATGGATTTACTAGCAGTAACAAACCATTAGAGAACTTTGTTGTCGGTGATGAAATCTACAACTTACTTAGAGTCTTACCCAAGTCTCAGTATTACCAGCAGTCTGTTTTCGATCCCGCTAAGACTGTTCAGTTCTTCCAGAGTATGAGTATATAATACTATAATTTTGTATAATAGGAGGATAAAAAGTATCGTTAATAATAAATAAAGTAAAAAATTACATACACAGATTGCTGAAACATAATGAGTCAAGTGAAAGGTTAATAAATGAATTGTAAAAGTAAATTAGACCGTAATTCGTTCAAAGTTCTTGCAAATGTATCTTTTGAGGAGAAGTAGCGGCATCAGAACCCAGATGAGAGAAATTTGGAATTTGGGTCTCTTTAGGAATCTTATTCAACCTACCATATTTCTCATAAAGATGTTTTTCTAATATTTGGAAATTTCTTGTGTTTGCCTTGTAAGCAATATTGATAAAGTCACCAACAAAGGGTATCAAACCAATTCCAAAATCAATCGCTACATTTGACATCATCTTTGCCTTGATCAAGTCAGGCAAACCCCCTTCGATTTTTGTGGCCTTATGGACCAACAATAGAGCAAGAAAACAAGCTATCAAATCACCAAAACCTGGTATTAAGCCAATAACCCCAGACCAACCAACACGTATACCACATATAGTCAATGCTAAATCAAGAGAATACGCTCTATTACGAACTGATTTCAAAGTCTTTTGATCGTGTAAAGATAAGAAAGCTGGAATCTGCCTCTTTCTTCTAGCTCCAGCCCTTTGGTAAAATTTCAGCTCATCCTGTGGGATGGTCTCCTTATATGGATCACCATCTGGGGTATTTCCAATCTTTATAACGCTGCTTAAGCCAGTCTAGAATGAACAAATCAGTTAGTGAAATTGTCTATAAAATAAAAAGCAAAAATTTGAAAATCCACGAGGGGGAAACGTACCTTGTCAAGCGCATATTTGTAAATATATCCAGACATATCTAATAGTTAGTTGAAGTCAAGGTGGTGATTATAATTGCAATGTTTCTACTATCTGTATTATGAGGGCAAGTATATTATAAAGACCACCTACCAACTAGAAGAGCAATCAAGAAGGCTCTAATTTCAGGAGCAACCTCCTGCAAACATGAACCCAAATTGAGGCGGTGCACTTGGCTAATATAAAAATATGCGTCGATCGACGAACATTTCAAATCGCTGCCATGTTGGATGTGGGCCAATAGCGATTTTTCGTGCTGGTGAAAAATTTTTGACTAACATGGAAATCATAGGGGTAGGCAGTCTTGATCAAAATATGAAGCGGTTTACAAAAGTATCTCTATTTTGTCTATTTTTATTTATTTGCCAACTGTTATTTGCAAATCAGTAATTCAAGATGGCTTCAAGACATACATTCCGTCCTGAAAACGTTTTAAGACGTGCAGAAGACTTGATCGGTGTCGATCAAAGTGAAGCTGCTTTACAAACATTATACGATTTCCTCACTAGAAGAAAGAGAAGTGTCATTGCATCAGAATTGGAACCAATTGCCCTCTTATTCGTTGAATTAGGTGTCAACTTAAGAAACGGTAAAGTTGTCAAGGATGGTTTACATCAATATAAGAGATCCTTACAAACCGTTGAAGATGGTTTAGCCTCTGTTGCTACCGTCGTTAAAAAATTCGTTGAATTATCCGAAGCCAAATTGGCTGAAGCTCAAGAAAAGGCTAACGTCGTTGCAGCCGCTGCTGCTGCCACTAAAGTAGATGATGAAGAAGAACATGAATTATCACCAGAAGAAATCTTAATGTCAAGTGTCTCTACTGAAGATACCCGTGATAGATCAGATCGTGACTTGATTTCCCCATGGTTAAGATTCTGTTGGGAAGCATACAGAACTGTTCTAGATATCATTAGAAACAACTCCAAATTGGAAGGTAGTTATATCAGTATTGTCAACCAAGCCTTCACTTTCTGTGTCACTTATACCAGAAAGACAGAGTTTAGAAGATTATGTGAATTATTAAGAGGACATTTACAAACCATCACCGGTGGTGATTCTCAATCCACTGATTCCATCGATTTATCCGATGCTGAAACTTTCCAAAGATTCATTGAAAGTAGATTCCAACAATTGAATGTTTCTGTTAAATTAGAATTATGGCAAGAATCCTTCAGAACTGTTGAGGATATCCATAACTTAATGACTACTTCTAAGAGACAACCAAAACCAAACATGATGGTTAATTATTACGAAAACTTAGCCAAAATCTTTGCCGTCTCTGATAATCATCTTTTCCATGCTGCTGCTAGACAAAAGTATTTTGGTTTGATCGTTCAATCACCAATTGCCACCCCAGAAGAAGTTGGTAAATTTGCCACCTTACAAATGTTATCAGCTTTATCAGTTCCAATCGTTAACACCAACATTGAAACCGCTAACGATGAATTTAACAAACGTAAGAGCAGTAGATTGTCTACTTTGTTGAACTTATCCAAGGTCCCAACCCGTGAAAGCTTAATCGAACAATTGTCTGATAAGACTATCTTAAAGATTGCCAACCAAGATATTGTCCAATTATTAAACTTATTAGAAACCGATTTCCATCCATTAGTATTTGCTTCTAAATCAAAGAGTGCTTTTAGTGCCATTCAATCTAATGATGAATTAAAATCCTACATCAAGCCATTACTTGAAGTTGTTTTATTCAAATTATTCAAACAAGTCTCTGAAGTTTATGAATCTATTAAATTAGAATACTTAATCAAATTGGCTACTTTTGAAGGTGATTTCTTATTGACCCCAATGGAAATCGAAAACTTCTTATTAAAGGTTGCTGCCGATGATTCATTGTTCATGAAGATTGATCATGAATCCAAGATTGTTAGTTTCAAATCAGATCCATTCGATGATTCAATCGCTTATAACTCAGAAACTGACAATGCTTTACAAACGTCTCCAGCTGACTTGATTAGATCTCAATTGACTACATTAGCTAGAAGCTTAACCTTCACCATGCAAAAGATTGACCCATCTATCCAAGCACGTTTGTTGTCTATTCACCAACGTTCATTACAAGCTGCTAATGCTCCAGGTACCGGTTTCTTCGGTGAAAAGGAATCATTATTGAGACGCGATACCATCTTAGAATCAAGAAAGAAAGAATTGGTTCAACTTAAACGTGAAGAAGAAGACGCCGCCAATAGAGCCAAGGCTGAATCTTTAGCTGCTTCTAGAAAAGCCGAAGAAGAACGTGCCGAACAAGAAGCTGCTAAGAAAGCTGAAGAAAAGAGAAGACGTGAATTGGAAGAAATCGCAAAAACCGAAAAGCAAAATGTCATCGATAAGATTAATGCTACTGGTATTATTACCATTGATTCCAAGGAAGCTGAAGGTTTAGATGCTCAAAAATTACAAGCCATGCAATTACAAAAATTGGCCGAAAACAAGAAACAATTAGAACAAAGAGTCGAATCTATCTCGAAGAAGTTTACTTACATCGAAAGAGCTCAAAGAAAATACGAATTACCAATGTGGGCTAAGGATGCTGAAGAGCAAGAAGAAAGAGATGTTAAATCATACGAAGAAATGAAGGCTAGATTAGTTGCCAATGCCAAGAAAGAACATGAACAACACATCAAATTGAGAGATAGATTAAAGAAGATTGTTCCAGATTTCCAATCTATTACCCATGAAGCCAAGACTGTTCAATTTGCTGCCTATGAAAAGGCTAGGGCCGAAGCTGAAGAACAATTAGCCGCTGCTAAGAAAGAAAGAATCGCAGAAGTCATTGCTCAGAAGAAGGCTCAATTACAAGCCGAAGAAGAAGCAAGAGAGGAAGCTGAAAGAAAGGCTAGAGAAGAAATCGAAAAAGAAGCTGCTAGAGAAGCTGCTAGAGAAGCAAGAGAAATTGCTGCTAGAGAAGTTAGAGAAGCAAGAGAAGCCGCATCTGCTGCTAGAGAAGCCGCTGCTGCTGCCGCTGCTCCAGAAGCCGGTTTCAGATTCCAGAGAAGAGTCGGTGGTAGAGAACCTACTAGTACTCCTTCAGCTGGTGGGTCTCCATTTGGTAGAGCTTCCCCAGTTGTTTCATCCCCAGCTCCTGCATCTCCATCCCCAGCTCCAACTCCAGCTAACAACGATTCTCCAGCTCCTGCTAAGTTTACTTTCAGAAGAAGAGGCGCTTAAAGTTGAAGTTTTCAACGCACGTTCTATCCTATTTAACATTCTGTAGTTTATAATTAATCAGTATATATAGATTACAAAAACATTTATATATCTTCCTACTACTTATTGTGTAAAAGAGGAGAAAAAATAAGCAAAAATAGGAGGAACGATCGACCTCTTATACCCGCCACCGCCTCGTTTCAGCGGGGACGAAAACACGTAAATCTGACGAGGAATGGTCGTTCCTTCGTGTTAGATTTCATTCAGCTTTGACAACCAAAACAGAAATTCTGATCGATCTGTAGATCATATATATTATAGATATAGTTATATCACTATATCTTATTTTCAAGTGATATTGCTTTACCCGCTTTGGCTATACACTTATAGAATAAAATAACGATGTCAGGTTCTACTTTCTTTGAAAACATGAAGGAATCCTTCAAGGATGTCCCAATTCCACAAGATCAAATTTCAACTGCTCAATTTTTAGAAGCTTCAGAATCCTTGGTCAAATTATTCGATTTATTGGGATCGTCTGCATTCACAGTTGTTCAAAACGATATGACTGGTAACATTGCCAAAGTTCGTGCTAAATTATTAGCATCTCCAGATTCATCTGCCACTTTACAAGGTTTAATACTCTCTGAAGTTACCGATAAGAAGAAATCTGCTACTCAAGGTTTATTATGGTTAGTACGTGGTTTACAATTCACTGCCGTTGCCATGAGAGAGACAGTCAGTAGGCCAACCGATGAAATGGATAAAACTTTCACCGATGCTTACAGTAAAACTTTATCCAAATATCATTCATTTGTCATTAAACCTGTTTTCAAATTAGCTATGAAGGCTTGTCCTTACAGAGCTGATTTCTACAAGAAATTAGGTGATGATCAAGAAAAGGTCAAAGCCCAACTAGAAGAATGGTTAGCTGCTTTAGAAAAAATTGTTAAAATCATCATGGAATTTTTCGAACAAGGAAACTATGGCAAAGGTTTATAAATTTCATTTTATAACTCTTAAGTAATAATAATGAATACATAGATAATCTCACATAATTTTTACTTCTGTGCTCTATTGCATCAATACAAGAAATTCTTAAAATAGTTGTAATAATTAAATTTAAAAATCTGGAAGATTTTTTAATAGTTATACATAATAATAATCAGATGAGCTAACTATAAAATATAGCCATTAGAAAGCAACGAAATAAACAAAATAAGAGTGTGTGTAAAAAAAAAGATGATGGACGGGAACAAGTATTCAGATCAATATGCAAACCGATTTTGAACCCCCTTATAAAAGAACGAAAAAAAAAAAAATTGTAGATAAATAAAGTATAATAAAGAGGCCAAGAAGAAATAATGAATACTAGTTTTTATTAATTAAGAAGCATTGCTATTAATGACATATATTATTTCCATTTTCTCTATTAAATGGTTGTTTTTGTTTTTTGTTTTTTGAAATGTTCTTCACTTTTTGGAAAATAATAAAAAGTTTTTAAAATTATTCATAAAATTGTTTATAACAATGATAAAGCAACAAATACTAAAGAACCAACGATGGACATGGAACCAACAGCGTTACTACCAGCGGCACCTTTAGCCTTGGAAGAAGAAGCAGAAGTTGAGGTTGATTCATCGGAGGAGTCAGTAGCAGAGGCAGAGGAAGAAGCAGAAGTCTTAGTAGAAGCGGAAGAAGAAGAAGAAGAAGTAGAAGCGGAACAAACGAAGTTGTCACCTTGAATACCACCTTTCTTGTCTAATTCATCAAAGGAGTCACAGTCGAAAACTTCGTCGGTTTCAACGGTGAAATCACCTTTAACTGAACTTAAATCTGGTAAAGAAGCGTTCTTGAAGTCACCCTTTAAGATAACAGCACCACCAACGGATTTTAATGATTCGAAACCTTCAATGGATTCTAAAGCAGTGTTGTTGATGATAACTAAACCACCACCGATCTTGGTAACATTGTTGAAATCAATAGAAGTTAATTCAGTGTTATCAAGAATTGATAAATCACCACCAATAGTCTTAACAGTAGAAAAGTCTAATGATTCAACGTTGGATTCAATGAAACCAGCAGATGAATTAATGGCTTGTAATTTAGACATGGAAATAGAGTTAACGTTATAACAAGTAATGTTATTAGCCCAGATTAAGGAATCGAAAGAAACATCAACATCCTCAGCGTTATAAGCAACGGTTAATGAGGAAGAAACGGTTTCGATAGCGGAATCGATGGTAGCCAAGTACTTGTTGTTGTTAATGTTGAAAATTTCAACAGTGGCTGGGTTAAGACCGTCTAATGATTCTAAAGCGGTATCGGAAATGTAAATAGATTCACAATCAGTAACACCAGCTGAGAAACCAGTGGATTCGATAGCTGGTAAAGTAACCCAGTTAATGGAACCAATAGATTCCAATGAACCGAAGGATAAACTGGATAAAATGGTCAAGTCGACGAAACTTAATTGACCGGTAATGGTGGTTAAAGAGTCGGCGGCGAAGTTGGTTAATTCAGTAGCATTGTTAATGACCAAGTTACCGTAGATAGCCTTGACATTGGCAATGGAAGCAGAACCGAAATCACCAGTGATGTAAATGGTACCTTTGACGGCTTCACAACTAGCGATAGTGTCTAAGTCAGCTTGAGCGGTAGCAGTCAAGGTCTTGAAAGAACAACCGGAAGAAATATCAATTGAGGTAGTTGAAGTTAAAGTAGAGTCTAAAATTAAGCAGGGTTAAAAAGTTAGTATTATTGCTTGTATGTATGTACTGCGATTTCAAAACACATCGTCAATAGCAGCATTTGGCATGTTTACTTCAAATTCAAATTCCACACACAAGCAAACAGACTTGCAAGCCGAGGCGGCTGAGAATGCCAGTCGTGCGCAGAAAGTAAAAAAATGTTTCTATTTTAAGAAACGCTATCACTTTGTTTTTCCAGGCGGCATCCTGCCGACACCAGTGGCCGTAAAGTATAAGCCTTGATTCAGATTAATTTTTCAAACCACACTTCCAACAGACTTTGGAACCAATTGACTGGTTGATAGGTCTCCAATTCGATATACACTTCTCGCATTTTGTGTATTGATCGATTATATATATCATTGTACAATGGAATAAAAGATAAAATGAGTATATAGTAATCGAAGCACTGGTGTGAAAAATTTGTGTAAAAAAAAATAGTCGTCGTCGAAAGTGAGGGTCGGAAATTAAAATGGTTGGTCGCTATGGTGATTTGTTTTGCAAATGAACCATAGCGTGGCGAATACCATGAAACTGTCTGTAATCATGAAGTTAAAGCGTAGCAAATATATGCTGTAAGGTACCTGTAAAAGATTGGCACGTTTGGGTGCCCAAATTAAAAGGTGAATGCGTAAAATTTGACGATGGTAATATGCTGATCTGATTTGATCTGATCTCAGTTGATCCGGAGGGTAAGATACGTACTTAAAGAGGTGGTTGTAGCGGTAGCGACACCGGCTAAAGCGCCTAACAAAGCGACTGACTTGAATTGCATTGTATAACGAAGGGATCCTGCTAATTGACGTGATTCAAAGGAGAGAAAACAAAGAGGTGGTTAAAAAGAGGAGGAAAATAGTAAAGATGAAAAGACAGAATTTTATAAAATATATGAGACTTGAAACTCAAGAGAAAAAGACGAAATTCTCGAATTTTTTTCCCGCCACTTTTTACTTGTCTGCCAGAGAGGTTGCCTGATTGGGAAGGTAGTGGACGGGGAGCCAGTATGGTTCTTTGTTGACAAATTCCCCGTTTAGGTTGGCTAATGGGCTTTGCGCTTCCCGTGGTTTATCGTGAACTCTTGTGTTACCCCGGTCTGCACGGGCAAGTCTTGATAGATGGCTGGTATGTGTTATGTGCTATGTGCTATTACTATGGCTACGTGGTCAGGTCCACCACATGTATATGTACAATGTCCAAGGGGGTGAGATGGACAACTCATCAATATAGCAACGGATTCATCTCGCTCTAGATAATAACAATGCAATTCAATCATAACAATAACACAAGCACGAGAATTATTTTCCCGTGTTCTGCCTCTGTGTGTGAGTGTGAGTTTTTTTTTGTTTTTTAAATTATTTCACTAATATATATAGTGGGACATTCCACGTTATTCCGTGAATTTCACACGATTTAGTCCCTCTGTTTGTTTACCTCTACGTCCTCAAGTTTTGTTTATCGGTTTCAGATGATCATTTGTTCATCATCTGTTAATTTGTTTTCATTTTATGACTACTCGATTTGGGAATTGACAATAGGTGCACCAAGGCAGTTGGATCTCTCAAATGTGCGTGATGCCGAAAACTTGAACTCAACCTCTATATTGTACACAGATACGTAATCCTAATCTACCAGATCGTCGCCTATCAATTTGCCGAAAAAGACGATCGTTGCAAACGGGCACGGTTCGTGCATTTCTATCTGCATACACAAAATCTGGCATATATCTGTTCGATAAATTCACCCAAAACGCGGCATCTTCTTTCCTTTTGCGATTTATTTACCGTGGTCTGACTGAAAGGGGGTCCTTTTTTTTTAGGTGTGTCCTGATATCAATACTAGACGCGTTGTCTGACTTTATCTAATTTTATTTGATTAGTCTATTGTAACTTTTAACGTACACTATTGTATGTCTCTTTTAGGTGTCCCTGATAACGACGGCAAGATAAACAGAAAATACGCGTCGATCTTCATGGCTTATCTATCAAGATAAAAATGTGTGCGTGTTATCTCGACTCAATTGATACTATTGGAAGATAGGTTTGTAAATAAATATCATAATTATTTGATAAACCAAGTAAAAAGAGAATCAAAGCAAAAACAGCAAACTTAGCCATTTGAATTATATAAATTGTTGCAGGCTCATTTTTACACAATTTAGAAAATTAATTTTTAAAAAGTAGAATTCAAAAATTAAATAAGCTTAGTAAATTTAAAAAATCTCACAACAAAACCCTATCCCAATAAACTAAAAGGATAAAACCCAAGAAATGGATTGCTAATCGTTACGTCAATCCAAAAGTATAACCGACAAGTAAATACATGGTCCAGGTTCCAAGAGCACCTATAACCGCCAATAGTTAAATGCAATACGACATGCAGTTAAGCCTACATAGAATCACCTACATTGAATATTACCGGCTCAATCCACCAATGTTATGTACCTCCTATTACTCAAGCTTTGTATGAGTCATGTATATAGAGAATTTGCTTACACCTTTTTCGTATGACCACATGCATAATGTCAAACAATCGATTGCTTTTATAAAATAAGCAGCCTCGGGATTCGAGATATTAATTAGCTGGTTTCGGATAAATTGTTTATATTAAGCATAATAGTAATATGCAACAGAAGATATTACTGAGAGTAAAACGATTCCAGAAACAGCAAGTGAAAGTTGATAGTGACTAGAGGCAAATTTAAAGAAAAGAGCAATTACCCCAGATTTCTGTCACCTTCCATAAATTTCTATTTAGCCTTAGGTCATTCAAAAAGGCTCGGAGGCAAAAAAATTATTATAAGAAAAATAAAAAAAATAAAAAAAAAAATAAAAATAGCTTCAGGAGTCATGTGACTCAAATATTTTTATTGATTTTACCAATGCTTAAAAATAGCTGTAATTGTATTATATTAAAACCCAAAATATAAACGAATAAAAAAATAGTGTGGTATAAAAAAAAGTGAAGGTATATACTGACCCAAAAAAGGTAGCTAGTAAGCTTATCTCAACTATTGTTATTATTATTATTGTTCCGACCATAAAATGGCGATGTGTATAAACATATTTCCCCTGAAAACCAATTAATCCCAATTGTTTATTATTAATTATTATTATTATTATTATTATTATTATTATTATTATTATTATTCTTGATAAATTCCGACTCGATAATAATAAACCCCGATATTATATTCCTTTGAAGCCCAAAATTTATGTATATGAAATGAAAAAACCACCTTGATTGAGGTAAAACCACATTAAAAAAACCGATAAGGTTATGAAAAAGTACATGAAATAAAAAGAGTAGTGAAAGACTCTTGAATTGAACGAGCTTGAATGTTGCTGCTATTGTGGAAGCTATTGGTATTCCCAAATGATTGAATAACTCCAACGTCTAAATGAATTGTGTAAAGTTTGAATCTTTTAACCAACCAACTTTTTCAAAAGATGCAAATAATCTTGATGCCTTATTGACATCAATCTTACAGGCCTTTTGAGCATCTGTTCTTCTGAATGGCAAATGTCTCTTTAAACGTGTAACCTTTTCAGAAAATAATCTTCTCTTTGAATCCAAATAAACATTACAAGGTAATCTTAAAGTTGCGGCTAAAGAGATCTCAGCTGGGTGTAATTCATTTACCCATGGATCTGTACTTAAATCCATTGGTTGACCTTTCCATTCAGTCTTCAAGCACCTATTGTTGTTTGGTAATGAAGTCAATGGAGGAGAGTAATCCGGGATCAACTTATAGTTGAAACTATAAGGTTGAGGAGTAGATGAATTACTGCCAAAGTTAGAAGAAGCTGGCGAATCAACTCTTCTAACAGCTGGCTTTCTCTTCTTTGGAGTCGAAGGCCTAGATATAACAGCAGGTGAATCATCAGATTCTAAAGCAACTGAACTTTCTCTAACCAATCTTCTTGTACGTGGTTTTTCGGATTCTGTATCACTTGAGTTGAAGTTATAAAATCTACCTCTTGGAATAGTACTGAATCTACTTGCAGTAGTAGAACTCACGGCGATTGGAGCAGAACTTGTAGATTTCTTAACGGAATACTTTGGAGATACCAATTTATATTGACTTAAAAACTTCAGTTGTCTTTTCTTATAACCTGGAGTCTTCAAGTCATTATAAGGATTGATATATAGAGAAGTAGAGCTAAGGTCCTCGATTGGAAATGATCTCTTCTTCTCATTAGTATTAGAAGCAGCACCATCGCTCAAGCTTCTTCTAGTCTTCTTATCTGAAATCGTTTTGTTATCAACATCAATTGATTCTTCATCAGATTCGAATGCGGACAAATTGATCTTTGATTTTGAAGATGTTGGTTTTGGGAAAACCAATTCTGCAAATCTTGTATCACTTTCATCAAAGGTAGAGCTTGGTCTTGCGTATGGAGATAAAGGTGGCGATGGCATTTCAGCTACCGATGGAACGATATCAGTACCGTTGTGGTTGTTGTTATTGAAAAAATTGCCATTGTTATCATTATTGTTAATTTGCGATTCTTTAGTATTAGTCATATTCAGGGCAGCGGGGAAACTAGTACTAGACATTTTGAGAGCAGATTCTCCAGCGGTTGGAGTTAAACAACCATCAATTGCTCTCGATGAGTATTGATGATGTGAGTCAGTTGCTAATTGGAACGAAGACATTGTAAAACTAAATTAAAATTGAATTTTAAATCTGTTCTGAATTGCCTATATATATAATTAATTATTTGTAATCTTTATTGTATGTTATTGAGTAACGCGCTAATTGATAAGGGTATTTGAAGGTATATGAATTGAAAGTAGCGAGTCGTTAGAAATAGCGAAGCGGTTATAAGGCTATATTGAAGTATAGGATATAGTAAAAAGAACAGAATAGCAAGTAATAGAAGGAAGAAAGTAAGTATAAAAAGGTAAACAAGATTAAACTGGCCCAAATTATTTATTTATAAAAAAATACAAAATTTTTTGTATAAAAAAAAAAAAAAATAAAGAAATAAAAAAGAAAAAAAGAAATAAAAGCCACTTGCGGAAATCTCATGTACTATTTCTTTCTGGCTTATCTAAAGCACAGAAGAGATTCTCTTTTAAGTTTAATTCAATTGTGACTCGCTTTGTTTCCATTGAGTAGTAATATGTATCCTTATATATCCATGTGATTCTCAAGAAGCAATTATGACTTTCGGATAGAAGATCGAAAGAAGGAGAGATTGCCAATGGCTAAAGACAGCAAGTTACATCAAAAAAATGATCGCCATTAACCTGCTGAGAATCTGAATCTGTCACACAACTTCAATACCGATGAGGCTCGGAAAGGTTCCCCAAACCGGCCGCTTTGCGTCAAAAAAATCCAAAAGAAAAGCGGCGGCATTTAGAGTTGGCGGCCGCTGCGAGTGGGTGTCTATGTGTTTTTGAGGCTCCAACGGTCTTTTTCTTTTTCTTTTCTGCACTTTTTAGCTATGATGGGTGGCTAGTGGGCGATCCCGTTCCAAGTGGAGTGTTGATTTGAAGTCTGCTGGATTTTACGAGCAACAAAAGCTGTGTCTGTCAATCACGTTCAATTGCTATCTTTCCAATATTTATATTCGAACAAACTGGATAGCTATATTACCCATTCTCCCCTGTTTCATCCTATATCCATTGATGTACAAGATTTCAGTAGGATCAGTGGTTGAAACAGCTAAAACATATTGTCTGGTGCTAAATCAAGCCTTGTTTCTTTTTCATGCGCGATAACCGCTCCGCTGGCAACCCATTTTCCCTCTTCCCTTGTAATTCGTTTCCTTTAGGGCAAAGGTATGTGTTAAATCGGGAGTCATTTCTTTAGTAATCGGTACTACGAGAGTTATTACTCGTCTGGTTTCTAGTTTCTGCTTCTGGCGAGAATTAATCCACCTGGATTCTTTTCTTTTTTACACCCATGTAAGAGATGTTCCGTAAGTTTTACATTTCCTTGTTCAAAAGTTCTCCTCTAGTGTATAAATATTATCAATTGTATGCTTCCTTCTTAGTAGTATACCACATATATATATATAAACCACATACATAAATATTATTTCTATATATATATTAAACAGTATTAGGAGATTTACGAACTAGAGGACATAATACCCAACAAAGCACTCTGAACCCTATCTCAGAAGCTGCCCTCATGGGTATATATCCTACTTACATTATTATATATTTGGGATTAAATCGGTAGGGGATTGAGATAAATTTTCTCTTTAAAAAGCACTAAATAAAAACTCAATTCTCTCCACTATATATACATCCTGTTTTCGTATTTCTTCTTGCTTTTAAAATCAAGGTGTCTGGCGCTCATATGGAAATCTATGCTCTCTCTGTGAATCGATTAACAACTTGCCATTCATACAAGTCACATGTTCTAGTTATAACCAAACTCCGGAAAACCGAACAAATTCTCCTCTAGTAATTAAACTCCATCGTAGTCTGCAGAGAAGGACACAGAAAAATTTGCCACGAGCCGGAAATGCCTTCATTGGGTATGGTGCGTGCATCATCTTGCATGCTCTTCAGCTTAGCTCACCAATAGCCACGCGAGTATTTGTCACTGAAACTGTAACCAAGAGTGTTTAATAGACACTGAAGCACACTATACAACCTATAAGAATATAACCTCTCGTTTCATAAGGTTACAACTGTCCTCTGCGAGATGTAGTCTCTGCGCTGTCATTTTATTCATGAGCCACATACAACTGCTTCTTACCTCCTTACTTCGCTTAACCCTTATCGCGGGAGGCTCCAGGGGAATAATCTGTACTAATTGGCCACCTTGTTATTAAAAATTCTACGATTATTGATATCCTCACTAATCAACTGTTGAATAAAAGCATTGAATATTTAACTATTGGTTATGATACATAAATTATCAACAATAGAGTTGGATGTATACAATACGTTTTCTTATCTGATTGGTAGTTTAACACTCGCTATTCTATGGTTTTTTCTCATTTAGTACCTCTTTAATCCCTCCTTCGAAATTAGCTCCCCTTATCACTCTATATATCTACGGTAATATTAATATGAAAGGAGAGACTGCCATTTATTACCAACTCGGAAAAAAGGACCAGAATTTTAAAGTTGTGACTATTGGATTGGCCAATTATCTGTTATTCACAGCTTTGATCTTCAAAAGAAATAAAAAATAAATACACACTGGGCTTCAATTCCTGTTTGTTTTCTTGTGCGCATGCCACACTGTAATTTCACATGAACCTCGACTTTAGCAAACCTCTCATTCACTCTTTCTTCATGTAAATTACCCTTCAAGTTCAAAATGTAGCTTGCAAGAATAAAATAGAACCAATAAACCCTTTTCAAGCCAACAACTCCGCTAGTGGAACAACACTTTCCAGATGTTGTATTGCACATATTTGGTAGAGGATTGAGGTGTAGATATTTCTGTACCCCTAACGGATTTTTTTTTATGGGTTTCAATGGAGAATAGAGCTTGCATGATCCAAAAGCAGTTAAATAGAACCCAAAGAAAGAATTCTTGCTTTGAGAAATTCAAGATAGAGACACCATATATTCAACTATAGAGATGGACGAAGTAATCAAGGATAAGAAGAAAACATTATCTGAGCTCTTGGATACAGTCGGAGATGAAAATGACGATGTAATGAGCATAGATCCCCAAAACGATCAAGAACAAGGTACAAAGGTGGATGAAGTAGACCCAAAGTTTTGTATTGATTGTAGAGACATGCCAACTGAAATCATGTGTCTTACTTGTAATGAGCCCTTTTGTAAAGTGTGTTTTACTTTAGTCCACAAGAGTGGTGCTAGAAAAAACCATACTTCACAAGAAGTGAAAAGTCATTTAGAAGAAGAAGAAGCGGATGATGACGATGAAAATAAAGAGAATATCGATAAGAATAAGAAGGGTACATACAAATCCACTACTGATTCTCAGGCTGATATCAATGAAGAAGAACAGGAATCGATCAATGTAGAAACAAGAATTATGCAAGGTATTAAGAAAAATGCCAAATTTATACCTATAAGGCTTACATCTGAAGAAAGACAGCTTTTAAGACTACTCGAAGCTGCATTGAATGTTTCTGAATATACCGATAGAGTTGATATCTTATCATATAAATCAAAAGCCAGACGTATAATTGAGCAATTGAAAGAAATCTGCTCAATTTTAGCTGGTTTAGTAGTAGCTTCAAATTTAAAAGTTGGTCAAAAATTAATTGAAGATAAGAATTTCGAAGACAATGCCGAATGGTACCAAACCGTGTTTGAGATTGGTAGAAGATATAAAATCATGAATCCTGAAAAGATGAGAAATAGTTTTGGTAAATTGTGTTATATGGTTATGGATTCAAGGTTACCAGAAGTCAAGGAGCACATGGAATTTGATCTTTACAAACCGATCAAGACCGTTTATTCTTATTTAGATTCAAGGGAGGATAAAAAAGCACTTGAGATATTAGAAGATCAGTTGATTATGGATGCTACTGCTGAAATTAGACCAGAGGGTAAACCAAGAAGTTTGATCAATAGAATGATCAAGATAAAAGAGAGTGCAATTGAAAAATTATCGATGAGATATGCAAGTGCCAAGGGTTTTACGAGGGAAGATATCAGACAAGTCTTATATTCAATTGGTGATTTCAATGCTTATACCAATGCTAATAGAATGCCGATTTTGAGAATGATTGGTAGATTAGAGAATTTTTTTAACGATTCTGAGATATCATCTACTTCTAAATATAACCTTGGAATTAGATTTGGTGCTGGGGGAGCAAGATTGTCGCATACCCACGAGGATCAATATAAATATGTCATCCAATCTTTACAATTATGGTCGCATATAATGAGAGATATGATCAGTCTTTGGTCTGCAGCAGATGAGGATCTTTTCAATGGTCATAGATATTCATTAACTTCTACTGGTCAAGGTTTGAATAGAGTCAAGGCATGTCCTGCTGTTTATAATAAAATGCACAGAATCCTATCTGAATGTCAGAGGCAATGTAATGGATGGGTTGGATCAAGTGCTATTCATCTTGGTGACCATACTGTTCCTAATGCTTTATTCTTTTTGGATAAATATACCCAAGTTCCAAGAATCTTAACCCCAGTTGATCAAATAATAAATGAAATAGAAAGTATGTCTACAAAGGATAGATTTGCACGTGAATATATGGAGAATCAATTTGAATCCGTAGAAGATTTGACCAAGACTATATTGAGCGATTTCTTTAGACATGCATTTGATGGATCTGGTTCGAATAATTTCTACGATGCCGGTTCTTGTATCGATGGTAGATTGACCAGTGCCTGGAATTGGGCCAATAAGATATCTTCCAAGGATTATTACAAATTTTTCTTAATGTCGGGATTTATTGGATTCAACGGTAACGAAGGTTTCTGAAAAGCTAAATGACATAATGTGTGATCACTTAGTTATATAGATATAATTTATAAACTTGACTATATCATAAATGATGATAATAATAATAACAATATTACTAATAAAAAAACGTAAGAAAGTGTTTTATTTTTTCTTTTTTTGAAAAACGAATACGAGAGAATCTATTAAAGAGATATCTATAAAATATTAAAAAACGCACAAAGATAAATTAAGTTATATTTTAGCAAATGCTAGACTGGTTGATAGACAAAAACAGCAAAAGTAGAGTAATAGTACAGTAGACTATCAGTCAAATTTAATTGAAGGATCTTCTGTTACCCATTGGAGTATTGTTGGAACCGTATCCACCTCTACTACCACCTCTACCTCTACCACCTCTTCCACCACCGAATCTACCTCTACCACCTCTACCTCTTCCACCACCGTAGTTGTTACCGTAACCTCTGAAAGCTTTCTTGTCTAAAGCTTGTAATTCTGGGGAAACTTCTTGCTTAGCTTCGGTCATAATGGTGATTAAATCATGGGCTTGGTTGGCGTTATCTTTAGTGAATAAAGTAACGGCGGTACCTTTAGCACCAGCTCTACCAGTTCTACCAATACGATGGACGTAATCTTCAACGTTACCTGGCATATCGTGATTAAGGACAGCAGTGACACCCTTGACATCTAAATTTCAAAAAAGTAAGGATAAATAGTTAGTAAAAAGAAAACACACACAGATGGACTTCTTGACAAAATGATGACGATGATTTCAAATCATATGAATCAATAACTCTGGGTTCAATAAATTATCTAAGTTTAGGAATTTACAGGCTCGTAGTTTTACAAGTTTTATCATTACACTGATAGAAGAGAAAGTTGTAAGTGGAAACATCAAAAAAGCAAAGTTGAAAAAAACGAACCCAGAATAAGTAATTGTAAATAAACAACACAATTTTTCTAGTTTTTTTTCCCCCTCCTACTTTTGATATCACTCACACTCACAACCTGAATTTAGAGAAGATAAACTTTCAACAAAAAAAGGTGGTAAAATCTATATTAAAACTTCAACTATAAATCCAATTCATGGTCTAATAAGGAACTTTTGATATCAATCCGATTATTGATATCATAGACACAAAACATGAAATGAACATTGAAGCATTAAGAAATACACAATCTAAAACTACCCGAAGTCACCAAAAAGCTATGAAAGCAAGACACGTTAACATAATAATACAATTCAAATGTTTTGTTTTTTCAAACAAACTTTTCTTTTGAATCTTCTTCTTCTTTTTTAAAAATTATCCAAGTATCAAAGCAAAAAAAAGAGTATATCCTCATAATCCAATAAATCCTACGATTGAAAGAAAAACTTTAATCGTAGAATAAACTAATACTTTTTTTCCTTTTGTATTTTTCTTTTTTAAAATAGAAGAATGTTAAAATCACACGCAATACCGTCGCTTCCCATAAAATTGTAAACTGACTTCAACATAGTCTGACCTTCTTTATTCTCTAAAGAGTATGGCTTGATACGGTGCGATACCGTTATCATATTATACTCATTTCTTTTTCAATGTGATTCATTGGAAGATCTTCAATTCACATGAGCACTGCTCTGAATGTGAAATGAAAATTAATCAACAAAAAACCCACAGAACCTCTTTCCAAGGAAAAAAAAAACGATATACTAAACCCACACCTAGTATAATTTTTTTTTTCCCAAATCAGTGCTAAGGAAAACGTAAAAAGAACTCATACGTATTCCACTTGACTAAGCCTTTTTCAAAATAGAATTTTCTAAAAAAAAGAAAAACACTATCTATAACAGAAAGACTGGGAAGTAAAAGACATTAATGTTGAAACCACTCAATCATCTTCTATTTCCCATCCAACTATTTGCTATTTCATCCCATTCAAAATAATAATATCAAATCCTAGAATAAATAAAATAAAAATATGATAAAACATGATTCCACTACTATATTGTAGAAGAATCATAGGAAATCATCATCAGTAAGTATCATCATTAAAATGATGTGAAAATAAAATTAAACATACCAATACCACGAGCGGCAACATCAGTAGCACACATAATTGGTGATTTACCGGATCTAAATTCTTGTAAGACCCAATCACGTTCTCTTTGTTCTTTATCACCATGAATGGCTAATGCAGGCCATCCATCATTTCTCAAGTATGAAGTAACTTCATCACAAGTTCTCTTAGTTGAAGCAAAGACGATAATCTTGGCATCTGGTTCTTCCATTTGAGCTTCAAGATGCTTTAATAATCTATCTCTCTTTTCGTATTCACTGATAACTTCGACAACTTGTTTAATGTTATGGGAAGCAGCTAATTCTAAAGAACCAACGTTAACTTGAATATAATCACTTAAGTAATCTCTAGCTAAAGCTTGAACAGATTTTGGCCAAGTAGCAGACCACATAAGGGTTTGTCTATCTGGTCTAATTTGATCGACAATCTTTCTGATTTGAGGTTCAAAACCCATATCCAACATTCTATCGGCTTCATCTAAGACTAAATAGGTAACTCTTCTCAAGTTAGTTTTACCAGATTCTAACATATCTAATAATCTACCTGGGGTAGCAATGACGATTTCAACACCTCTAGCTAAATCTCTGATTTGTTGACCTTTTGGAACACCACCGTAAACACAAGTGTTTCTAATTCTTGAAGAATGACCGAATTTACTACATTCCTTTTGAATTTGAACGGCTAATTCTCTTGTTGGAGCTAAAACTAAAACAATTGGACCATCACCAGGTTGTAATAAAGGTTGAGCATTGATATGAACGATACCTGGTAAACAATAAGATAAAGTCTTACCGGAACCAGTAGCAGCGATACCAACCATATCTCTACCAGAAAGAGCCATTGGCCAACCTTGACATTGAATACCGGTTGGACTGGCGAAACCTTCAGCTTTAACTTCTTTTAAGACGTAATCTGGGAAACCAGCTTCATCGAAAGAAGTAATTGGTCTTGGGATATCTTGACCGTATAAAGTCATTTCATTTTTAGTTCTGAATTCAGTAACTTCTTGGTCAGATCTAGCAGTAACTTCTGGATCTTCCTTGTAGAAATTCTTTTCGAATTTTGGCATTTGGTCTAAATCCCATTCTTGTTTTTGTAAGTTGGCACCTAATTCATGACCATCGTTGAATGATTCATAACCTCTATCGTTGAAACGACTACCACCGCCATTTCTGTTACCACCGTTGTTGTAACCACCGTTACGGTCATCTCTACCGAATCTTTGACGATCACCACCGCCGAAAGAATGAGCACCGTCTCTGTTGTTGTTCATGTAAGACATTGTATATAGAGTAATTGAATTAATTGATATATAAATTGTTAAGGAAAAGAAATAGAAGAGAGAGGTATAATACACTTTACTCAGAAGGAGGTGCAGATAAATTTTCTTTTATAAAGGAGCCGCCTGAAGCACTAAGAAAAAAATTATAAAAAAAAAAAGATAAAATTTTTTTCTTTTCTTTTTTTCGAGGAGCCCACGGTTACCCGGCGAGCAGAGCTTACTAACAACCTGTTGTCCTGTTGTACTTGGAGCGATTGGATCTCTTAGATATATAATATTAATGACGATAATTAGATTGATTGTCTCTAGATAAGTGTCTATATAGTACAGAGATAGGTAAGACAATTTCAGGAATGAAGAGCCAGAGAGGCGAACAGCAAATAGTAGGTATTTTGAATGCACCAATCGACGGAAATCATCCTTGAATAAAAGTGTTTTTTAGAAACCAATAAATATGAAGATGTGCATTTGAGTTTGAATGTAAACTCTGAAATGGAGGATATTATAACAGTGATGAGAATATGGGAAGAGTATGGGTGTGGTGGTTGGTGAAACTGACAGAGGAAAATCAACAATGGTCGGATATATGTAATACAATGTATGATGGAATTCTATGTCTCGTTATTTTTGACTTGAAAAAATTGACAAGTAATTATGGCTCTTCGGAGGAGTAGTTTCTTGCCGATACTTCTTTACTGAAAGTATCTTCGACATGAGTACACAAATTGGCAAGATCGTCAAGACCTTTGTGTAAAGCTTCAACAGCGGTGGAATCACCGTAAGTTTGGATTCTGATGTTTAATTTTGCTTCAGAAGGGTGAGGAATGGAGTAACCACAGAATTCGACATCAGGGTTTTTCATTATTATGTATCTTAAGGCATTACCTAAAGTGTGATCTTCATCTATGATTTGGAAAGAGGCAGATGTACCATCTGTGGAAGCACCTGGTAAGAGTTGGATCTTCTCAACATCGATATCAGTTTCGGCTTCAGCTTCAGCTTCGACTTCGACTTCTTGTTCAGCGGAGACAGGTTCTTGTTCAGGGACGGTGGCGTCCAACATTTGTACGTCAGCTTGAGACATTGTGCAGCGTGTAACGGGGTGAGAGTATGTGTGAGAGAGTGGGAGGAGTGTGTTAGTGATGTACAGTGCCATATATTGCACCTCTTGATATTCTAGTCCTAGAGAATAAAATTTTCAGAGCCAAGAGAGAGAGAGAGAGAGAGCACACTCGCCCATCGACGCAATCGACGTACTGGAAGACCCCCAGCCACCCCAGCCACCCTCAGCCATTCTCAGCCACACACACACTCACACAGCCATTCTCAGCCACACACACACTCTCTCACACACTCACACAGCCACACACTCGCGCCCATCGACGCTTCCCAACGCTGCGACAGAAAAACAAAGAAAAGAAATTCAAAGTTTTAAGCTGGCAAGCAAACAAAAGAAACTCAGACTTTACATTATCCCATCTTTACAATATCAAATCCCACTACTGCTACCATAATTACTTTGGATATAAACAGATATATCCATTAATCACGCGAACTTCAACGGCATATACAACAACTTGCTATCCATCACTCGCCAATCCTATCATATCCCCCCCTGGCAATCGTTCCTCAATTATCCACCCCTCCTTGGTAATTTGCTTGTTTTTGTTGACTCAATCTCACTCAGATTCACTCATCGACCAACTGATCGATCCCTCCCCCGGTTTCAAGCTTCACGTCAATTTGATTCCATCTTATCTCGCAAATCCATTCTTCCTTAGGTTACTGCATATATACAATTTCAGAAATATTTCTTACAAAGGGTATTCACTGTTTAAGATTAATACCTTCATCCCCTTGTTTCATAGAGCAACTCAATCGGGCTTTGCCTATTTCATCTTACTTTGCTCTCTATATAGCACCACTATCTTTTCGCTTGTTACATTTTGATTTGTTGTACTATCCCCCCGCTCCCATTTTTTCACTTTATGAAATATCAATCTAATAGTCTAAATAAACAATCACAATGATAGAATCACAACAATCTTCTGATCCGAATCATAATTCAAATAATGATAGCAATTTCTCAAGGTTGAATTCAATAGCCGAAGATCAAAACTTCAACTTCTCAAGTAGAAGAAATTCATTCCTATTGCCCTTAAATGGTGCCGCTTCTGATTTTGATAGATATAGGAATGATGACAATCCTCAAGGTGGTAGTTATTCAAGACATGACTCTATCTTCTTCCCTAGATTCTCTTTTGATGTCACCGGTAATGGTCCACCCTCTTTCGGAAGCATTTCCGGCCAATCTCAACAACCACCTCAGCCAAATCAGCAACAACAACAAGTCCAACAACAGCAACAACAACAACAACAGCAGCAGCAGCATCAACAGCAGTTCCACCCTCCTCCCTTGTTACCACAACAGGGTGCGCAGTCTCAGCTCAGAAACTCTTCGCAACCAAATTCGCAGTCTCAGTTACAATCACAGGTACAAACTCAAGGACAAATCAATCCAAATTCTCAAGCATCTGGTGGTTCTACAGGAAATAATCCATCTGCATCATCATCATCCACAACAACCCTCAAAAATAAAAATGATATGAATCAGCAGCCAAAACAACCTTCCGTTAGCGGAGTTGTAGGTCCAGATCAATATGGCTATAGTGAAATGCAAAGAGACTATTCTTTTAGTTTTCCTCATCCTTCCTCTCATGGTAGTTTGAGCGGCAGTCTTTTACAACCTTACTCTTCGGAAAGGCTTTTACACGGTGCATCTGTATCAGGAAGCGATCATCTTATTAATAGGAGGCCAAGCGAACAGTTAGAACCTTTTGTTGCCATGGGTTTATCAGGTTCAAGATCTCGTTCAAATTCATATTTTACAAGACCTAGATATCCTAGTATTATACCAAATGGTGAAATTCCTCAAAGTGATTTCGACTCTTTCTTAAAACGTGATTCAGTGAAGATGTTTGACCAAAACTCAGATTTATTAGATAATTTGCCAAGTTATCAAGATCCATCGGTCCCTTCGGGTTCATTACCGCTCCAGCAACAACAACAAGTCCAACAACAGCAGCAACAACAAGCCCAACAACAACAGCAACAGCAGCAACAAATACAACAACAGATGCAACAACAAATGATGCAACAAGCAATGTATGCTAGAGGTGGTCCTGGTCCTGGTCCGGGTCAAGGTCCTGGTCCTTCTGTCTATCAAAATGGACCTGTTTTGCCAATGCCTCCTCGATTCCCATCCGATTCGAATCATGGCCCTCTATTACCTTACAATTATCCACCTCAAAATACGGGCAACTCTCAGAATCCTAATATGGGGCAACATCCAATATCTCAACAACAGTTACAATCTCGCCAATCGCCTTTACCTACATTACCCGAAGATGTATCAGGGGTTTCTACAATTCCCGGATCTACCAAGGGAGTTAAGAAGGAAAAGAAGAAGACTACTGCAAGAAGTAGAAAACTGACTAATACACAGACTAAAAAGGAAAATAACGGTATGGATGACACTAAAATGGATATGGAATCAGGAGAACCAGCTAAGAAGAGTTTTAAAATTGATAATTCTCAGATTACCATGAACCCGGATTCCAGTAAACCAACTTTAGTTCCTGCCAATGAAACTTTACACACTGAAGATGGACGTCCATTAATTGGTGCTACAAAAGTTGATCAATTGATGTTAGTCTTGCAAGCTAGAAAGAAAGGTTTAACAGGTAATATCAAACAAGCACCCGATGGTACTTTACTCGAAGAAGTAGGATCAAATGGTGAAGTCTCTGGTGATGGTTCTATCATTCCAAACCCAGTAGATTTAGTCGGTGGTGTTGATAAGCCAAATATCAGAGGTCATAAACAGCATCAATGCCATTACTGTTTAAAGAAATTCACCCAATCAACTCATTTAGAAGTTCATATTAGATCCCACATTGGATTAAAACCTTATGAGTGTTCTTTTTGTAACAAGAGATTTACACAAGGTGGTAATTTAAGAACCCATTTACGTTTACATACCGGTGAAAAGCCATTCAAATGTCCTTCATGTGATAAATCATTTTCAAGAAAGGGTAATTTGCAAGCCCATGAATTGACACATTCTAATTTAAGACCATTCCCATGTAAATTAGATGCCTGTAACAAATCATTCACCCAATTGGGTAATTTGAAAGCCCATCAAAATAGATTTCATTTGGAGACTTTGAATGAATTGACAAATAAATTGGCACATATCGTATCAACCGAAGCCTTTGATGATCTACCCGATTCGGAACGTGATTTATTGATGTATTTTTCGGACTTGTATAAGAATTTAAACAGAGGTATTAGAGGTCGTGGTAAACGTACCGATGATCCTCAAAATCCCAATGGACTAACCGATTTGGCAAATGATAGTGGTAGTAACGATAACGATGATAACAAAAATGATGATAAACTCAATTCAGATCATATGGGTGATATGAAACAGAACAGTCAGAGTTTACTTAATTATAACAAGAGATATTTTCAGAATTAATCAACGCTTCTTCCTGCTTACCTACCTACCTACCTACTCTAACCCACCTCAATTTATCATAGTCGAAATTGTCTCTTCCAAACAAGCCAATTTCCTGTAGTTTTAGTGTTTTCCTATTTTTCTATTTCTTTGATTTTTTTTTAGTTTTCGTCTATGAAGGGTAGGTAAATAAACATAACCTGTTTCTTTTTTGCCTCTTTTTTATAGTGGTATCAAGTATTTTTAATCAATTATTTATTTTGTATGTATACGTACAACTCTCAAGAAATTGTATATTACCTTTAAAGGCACAGTAAAGACAAAGTGTTATTTCGTAAATTATAAACAGTAGTTAGTTAGCTAATAGAATTGAAAAAAAAAAACGTAGCAAAAAGATAGAAATAAAAGAGCAAACAAAAATACATAAAAGGCCTGCATATACATATACTCAATCACCGCTCATCGACGTAGTGAGATTTACTGAGTTGGCTTGGAATTGTTAAAATCACCGGGGTCACCACCAACTGTCCAATCATTGAAGAAAAACTCATCAAAATCATACCCTCCATTATACGAATTCATCCTCTCACGTCCTGTACTACCGGGTAAACTATTATTACGCGTGTTATTGACAAGGTTATTGGTATTGAGTGAGACAGAAGCACCTGGTGACTCACTGATCTTTCTGACCCTATCATTACCTGAATCGTCATCATCATCACGCAGGTTGTTATTATACGTGTTGGTGAATGAATTGGCGTTATTCGATGATTGAACAACAGTTGATAAACCAGATGGTATAGCATTGATATTCTCAAAGAATCCACCTTGAGATGAAATATGGTTGAATTGACCGTTGTTGTGAATGATGTTGTTATTATTATTATTATTATTATTATTGCTGTTGTTGTTGGAATTAATATTTTGGTTTCCGACATTAGGAGCAGATCTAAGATTGTTTTGATTCTTATTCATTTGGATGTTCGAGTTTGGAATACCGTTATTTCCACCAATTGAGTCATTGACAGAGTAAACATTATTGGTGCCATTATTATTATTATTATTATTGTTATTATTGTTATTGTTGATATTATTGGTATTATTACCAAGACCAATTCCCATGTCATTTCCGTCGTTACCAATACCATTACCCAAATCTAGACCACCATCGAAGTTCAACCCTTGGTTCAAAGGTGAAGTTTCACGAGTTTGTACCGTTGTCTCATGATTACTATTCAGCATATAAGGAGGTAAGAATCTACCAAAGATTTTCATATCAAGTTGATCCATTATACCTGGAACATATTTTTTATCATCGATATTGGATTCATTTTCATTTTGATCTTGATATCCCGAATTGTTGTAATTGGTATTAGACGTGGAATTAGGATCATTATCAGATGATGAAACGTTCAGATTTATACCAGTGCTTACACCATCGATGAAATTTACACCATTGACAATCTTGTTGATTTTATCATTATCCATCTTTGGCGTAGCAGGAGGTGGGATATAATTGGCTTGGAAGGCACTCAAATCGACTGGACTGTCAGCTGTCTTTTCTTCCAAAGATGATCTTGAATTACCAGATGCAGTTTTGGAACTTGTTCCTGTTGTTGTGCTTTTGTTTGTAGATGCCATGTTTTCACTCTTGACGTATTGTTCCTTCTCCAATTGAGATTTACCTACTTGAGGTGTGACAAATTGCGGGTTTTGAATTTCAACGTCGTGATTGATGCTGGCCCTAGCTGTCTTTCTATTCAATTGTTCAAACAAAGCGTTTAAGATGTTATAAGTTCTTCTAGCTGCTTGACTACTGTCTTTCAAGATATCCAATACTTTTTTCCCATTCTCAGCATCATTCTTGATAGCGATATACTCTTGATCGAAATCACCATTTCTATTGATTGGCGGAGCAAAATGGACATAGTAAACTAAACATGCAACGGAGAAAAAAATGGTATAGATGGAAAACCAATATGAACCACTCAACATGTTCTTTTTGATCATATCTTCGGCTAATTTGACAACAATTCTGGCAACGTTTATACAGTTCTTTGCCTTTTCAATACATTTCAAATCATAACTTGAGTTTTTTCTTCTTGCAAAATCAGCTGAAATATAATGGATAAATGGTCTATAAAGAATAATCTTAACATGTAGATAAGAAATGTGGAGTAAACGATTTGCCTTCAAATATTGACTCGATGGCTCAACACCAGGTTTCAATTCCAGAGGAAGACTATTCATCCAGTCTTGTAACTCCAACTCCAATTCATAGACTATATCATGAGCCAATAGCTCGGGCTCTCTAGCAGAGCCCAATTTGGTAGATTTAATAGGGTATAATTTGGTAACAATTTGTTTCATAATAAAGATCAATCTTGTATGTGCATTGGCAATACCAGAACTTGATAATCTATCACCTTGACGATCAAATCTATAACAATCAACTGTAATATTTTCATCGTCTAACTCCAATGGCATTTCTTGATCAAAATCATCTTCACTGATAGTTCTAGGTAAACCCAACATGGTATTGACATATATATCCATCTTATAGATGGTCCAAAACAATCTCTTTCTAATCTCCAATTCAATGGGATTGAAAGGATAATCCAATTGTCTATGTAAACCTTCTCTCAAAGCAGCTCTAAGAGCAATACCGATATACGCATAACAAGTAGACAGTCTTGCAGAACATTGCAGGAAAATGATTAACATAACAATCGTCTGTATACCATAGGTATCTCTTGTATCGGTGATATCGATCAATTTTCTTGCCGCAATGAAGTATCTATAACCTTCATCTTTGAATGCATCGTCTAATTGATCATCGTCAACTTTGCGACCATTGGTATGCTCATCACTCTTGTAGAACAATGCACCACATGCCATAACTGAATAAACCAATGGTAAGAATCTTTGTTGTTTATTAGAATATTGACCAGGATCGGTATCATAGAGTTCATTCAAATCTTCAATGAAAGCGGGTCTATGATAAAATCTAAACAAAACACACGCATTTTCCCATGTCTTTGTGATCAACTGAAGTGCAACTTCACGGGATGGCAAGATGATTCTAATCTCTCTACCCATACCTGCGTCTTCAGATGGGCTATTTGTTGGCATCGTTCCTGGAGAGGGTATAGATCCAGAGGCACCGGCAAACGATTGTGAAGAAGAAGAAGCCCCAGAATTAGCACCAGAGCCACTAGAATTACCTGGTGGGCCCGATGATAAGGTAGGTATAGGTGGGACGGGAACATTAGGTAATGATTCATATGTCTCTGCGATCAAATTGGCTTTGTTAACATTTGGTTCACTTGATTCTTCTTCATCCAGTTCATTCAAGGCGGCCATTAATTTAACAGGATTGACAGGTATTGGACGGTCGTTAGCATCTGTTATCTTTATATCAGGTAAGAGTCTCTTCAAGATATCGTCATATAATCGTAATCTATTGGTCATCTTTTGAATCATTTGGGGGCTGATACCACTGGCAAGTAAACTTGAACTAGGGTTGGAGCTAGTACTATTCATATTTGATGATGTTGCCGAACCAAGGACTTGTCTTGTGTTGGCTCTTTTCCTTGCAGTGTTTCTATTTGTTGGATGATCATAGGTGCATTCGTGGGAATATACGGTACAGTGAATACATGGTAAATTACCATCACATTTCACTTTTTTCTTACGACATTCGTCACACGCCCTTGTAACTCTTCTTCTTTTCTGTAATACAGTAGCTCCACTACCAGAGATAGTGACGACGTTGTCTGGATTCGGGAGGATTATAGATTGTTGTATACCGCTTGCATTCGTCACGCTTGGTTGTGGGTTTATTGGGATAAGGTTACTGTTAACCACTAAGGGCTGGCCTGCAACTTGTTTACCTTTCGGCATTATGGATCTTTGGCCAACAGATTATGGAGATAAGATGAAAGGGGGAAAAAGCAAAGCCTTGTCTTTGAGGGAGAACTATAATACAACCGCAGATAGATGTGGAAACAGGTTGAGAGTGACTGTTCGATATAAACGGGACTAATATACACACACAGTTTTGCTATATTGGGGGTAAACGGTGCGATTCCAAGTGTTCGGATGTAACAAATGGTGTCAAGTTTGAAAAAAAAGTGGAGAAAGCACACCAAGAAAAACGATTGGGGGACAGTGATGATATTATAATCGAACCTTTAATTCAGAGAAAAAGGTCGGTGTTAAATCAGGCGATAGTAATCGTGGAGATTAAATGAGGTGGTCGATTAGTAAGTGAAAGTGATTGAGCAGGATGGAGCATAAGTGGAAGAGGAAAACCGCCAAGGAGTCAAACAAACCTTACTCAGTATACCCAGGCAACAAACAAGACCTGCTACTCTCTCTCGGTCCCACCCACTTTTCCACCTCGATCTCAGGGCCTCGCCTTGTTTTGCACCTGCCTTTTTTTTTTTTTTTTTTTTTTTCCCTCAAATCTGTTCCGTGTGGATGGGATCTTCCTGAGCGCTTTATCTGCCTGTGATTGGGTCCCCGGATAGCTAGCTCCCTGGCGGGCCCAGTGGGGACGCTGGCAGCGTAGGCATACACAGATATTTGCTACTTATTGTCTAGGGTCACTACAGGACAGGGCTGTTGCTACCCGTACGTAGTGTTCACCTCTCCTGCATAAACCCATTTCGATGAGATTAGACTGATCAAAAATGCATGTACTTAACGGTTGATCTTGTTACTCGTCGCATATATGTGTACATCTATACAACTCTCTATATCGCTCACCCAATAATCTTGCCACTTCGGCAGAGGGCACAACTTCTTGCGCAGTTTACTTACAGTACTCATTCAGCCTAGTACGTTCTTTGGATTCGTCACTAGAGATCTTCATTGCCATCGCTGAAAGGCGGCTTCTTATCCGTTTTCGGACTTTGTAATAAAAAAAAAATCCCTCTTGCAAAGCATTTTACCATACGGATTAATTTTTTTTACAAATATATGTATGCGCCAGCAACTAACTAAATTTCTTTTCAGTTTGAAGGACAATAAATATCCCTGTTACATATTTACTGTTTACTTTTTTTTTCGATTGTAATAAGATCTCTATTGTTTATTGAGGCGAAATATATAGACTAGCTATATACTGAAGTCTTATAAAGTCAGATTATTATAAAATCATTTGGAACGAAATAATAGATAAATTCATTGGTAGAGAAATAAATGAACAATTCAAAAAGGGGCACTTTGCGAAGTTCTCTATTCTATACAAGTATCAATTATAGGAGAACGAAAAGCACTTAGAGCAAACACTAGATTGACTGGATGGAATAAAACAAATTAGATTTAATGGAGGAGACCACTTTCTCTACGTTTTTGAACCAATTTCCAGTAGGCTTCCTTTGTTCTGTTTCTCCAGTATTTACCAGTTAATTCCATAACGAAGAAAGTACTGATACAGAACAAACAAATGAAAGCTGAGGCAATAAAACAGTTTTGAACACCAACGTTGGTAACAAATGGTGTGATACCGTAATCCATAGCGAAATTCATGGTGTTTCTAATAAGAACAACAACAACCATGGCATCTGAACTCATCAATTCGTAACAATCAATACAGTAAGTAACTGAGGAAACACATCCAATAACACATAAACCAGCCATAAGACCTAAACCAAAGACAACACCGAACCAATGAATACCTCTAGCGGCACCAACACCCCATAAGATTAAAGCAGCTGGACCAAGGATCATATACACGATTAAAACCCATAATCTATCTTCTGCATGAGAAACACCACCACGACTTCTGGCGATTTTAACTTTGATCCAATCGGTGGACCAACCAGCGTAGAAATAGATGATAATAGCGAAAATGACAGGAGAAGCGTAAGCGGCACCACACATGGCGGCAGAGAAGTTGTATGGTTCACCTCCAAGGATAAGAGATTCAGTACCATTTAAGACTGAGTACCAAAAGAGCGATGAACCGTATAAGAAACCAGAGTATAAAACAATTGGGAATTGCATCATCTTAATTGGACCTAAGAATAATTCGACAAGATGGTTCTTTGATTTGAAACCAGAAGTTAAGGACATCTTTTCTGTGAAAGTCTTTGGTGGACCGTATTGGAAATTGGCTTCATCATCGTCAATTAAGATAGCTTGGTTACCAAGATCTTGACCAGCGGAAACAACAACTTCGGCAGTGTTAAATTCACCTTCGGAACCCTTAAGTTCATCAGATGATTGACCTTTGTGTTCAACACTTGTAACGGTAGAAAGAATCATACCATTGTAATCTCTTTTAACTCTCAATTTTCTTTCGTAATTTGATTCTTCCATGAATACAATCAAGAATAAGAAACAAGCGGAACAAAAGATAACAGAGAAGTAAATAACCCATTGCCATCCCATAGCATCATTGATGAAACCAGCAACGAGAGGAGCCATATAATTGCTTGTAAATAAAGCACAACCGTAGATACCCATGTAGGTAGCTCTTTCATGTTCAAAATATAAATCAGCAATTGTGATTTCTGGTAAGGCTTCAATTGGAGCACAGAAGAAACCGGCTAAAACCTTAGAAGCAATCCATTGACCATTTGTAGTAATATATGGTTGCCATAAATTAAGCATAGCAACTGCAATTGTAGAGAGAAGATAAATAGGACGCTTACCATATTGTTGAGCAAGCGGTAAGAAACACCAACAACCAATACCTAAAAACAAGAACATATAACCAGTACCATCATTTAATTGACCAACACTAATGCTGACACCTGGAGCTTCAGAAATGTTGGTAAGAATACTATAAATACAAGTACCTGGAATACCGGTACCATAGGTATAGACAATGATACAGAACATATGCATCCATTTTCTTCTTTTGGACCAATTCAAAGGATCGTTTGGATCTTCAGATGGGGTTGGGATAAGAACGATATCTTGCTTGTGTTTTCCACCTACGGTATGACTTGTGTCAACCAAGAGGGATGTACCTGGAACGGCATCGAAATTAATGTCACCGTGTTGACTCATTATGAAGAAAAAGAAGGTTACTTTTCGAAGTATAAGAGACTTTAAATTCAATGAGTTGATGAATTATCAAATATTTCCTCGTTATGATATCTTTCAATGGCTGAGATCTATTGGGTATTATATATCTTTCAGATAAAAGATATACTGTGCACTAGACAATCTCACATATCTGGGGTGACTTGAATCGTTGATAATATTTCACCGATTGTCCTAATTGATAAGACACGAATAAGCACCTCCTACTACCACTTTGGGAAACAACATAAGCTAAATTTGCAGCCGCAAGGAACTCGAGTGGCGAATCAAAATTTCTTTTCTTTATGTTACAGCTAGTGGCCGGTGTTTGGGATCAGAAGTTTATCTCCTACTATTAGCAATTTGATTTAGCTCTATCGGGATGCGTATATCTTAAGTTAAATTACATATTTTTCTAGCTTATCAGAAAAATAATTAAAATAATAGTTATTGAATACTAGGTTACAATTTTTTTATTTTCAGATCGAGACTCAGTAAAAACTAGGCTCGATTGGCATATGTTTTTTTCGAGATGGGCCGGGCCTATCAAAAAAGAATGCTCAGGGCGAAAAACAGCGAGGAATGTGTGCCTGATGTCACTTTAGTTTCAAGCAGATAGTTGATCTTTAGTATAATAAGCATACAACTACGTGTTTGATAAGATGACAGGCAATGCATACCCAAACAGAATATTATGCTATTGTAAACATCGCAGTAAATTTAATCTTGTGTTCTCTTAACCAACTCCGATGGAATCTCCTCAGTTAGTCCTAGCAAAGCTAATCGCTATCGAGATAACTTATCGGAACGCATAATTGTGCATTCAAATACTACGCCTATAATAATACTAATTACCTATCTAATAATCGGTACATCCTAACTTAACTTCCCCCGATTGGAGATAACCGCTACGTTAGGAACACACACTAAAGGCTTCGGAGAAAGAGTGGCAGGTGTTTGATTCTCTATGCCTGGATACCTGGTGTTAAGCATCGAAATTGCCGAATTAGGAAACAAGAGGTGCTTATCGCTGTGCTTGGTGGCAGCCCTCACAAATCCTGCTTTCGGAACGGGTTGCGCTTAAGGGGTTGGTACCTTCTTGATAGATGGTATAGATCAGGATCAATCATCGTCTAAGGACTTTAGCATCATCATCCTCAATTCTTATTTAAGTGTTTTATATCTGTCAGTAGTCTTTTACATTTCAATTGAAGAAATAATTTCCTTATCATTCTTATCCAATCATACAAGATTTATCCTCATCAATTTAAGGTTTTCGAGATAACAATAATAAAAAAGATACTATAATATGTCTGACTTAACTTACGATTCTAAGACCGAGGATGCCACTAAGTTTAAGACCTTTGAGCCAAAGATCAAGGCTTACAAGGATGCTTTAACTGATGCCCTCATCAAGGAGTATATGATCCCAGAAAGTGAACTTCCAGCTTTAGGTGGAAGCGGTATCGATTTACCAAAGAAATTTTTATCCGAATCCGAATATGCTATCACCGAATCAGCTGGTACTGATTTAGTGAAAAAGATTGCCAGTGGTGAATTGACTTCAGTTGAAGTTTTCAAGGCATTTGCCAAGAGAGCTACAATTGCTCATCAAGTTACCAATTGTGGTATGCAAATCTTCATGGATGAAGGTTTAAAGAGAGCTGAAGAATTAGATGCTTATTACAAAGAAACTGGTAAAACCGTTGGTGCATTACATGGTTTACCAGTATCATTAAAAGAACATTACAATTTCAAAGGTAAAGTTACCCATGGTGCTTTTGTCTCTTTGATTGAAAACGTCACTGAAAACTATTCATTAACTGTTGAAATTCTTTTAGAGCAAGGTGCTGTTTTCTATATCCGTACTACTGAACCTCAATGTCTTATGCACTTATGTTCCAATAACAACATCACTGGTCTTTGTTTGAACCCACATAACACCACTTTATCCACTGGTGGATCCTCATCTGGTGAAGGTGCCATTGGTGCTATGAAGGGATCTGTCTTTGGTTTAGGTTCCGATATTGGTGGTTCCATTCGTGCTCCTGCTGCTTTCTGTGGTATTTGGGGTTTGAGACCAACTCAAAAGAGACTTTCAATGAAGAATATTACTGGTCCAGGTTCTGGTGTCCAAGATTCTGTTGCCTGTGTCTTAGGTCCATTGGCCCGTTCTGCAGCCGATCTTAATCTGTTCATGAAGGCTTCTATTGCTGGTGAACCATGGAAGAGAGACCCAATGTGTATTCCAATTCCATGGAAGGATGTTGCAACTCCAAAGGCTTCTGATATAACCATTGGTATCATGTACGATGATGGTGTTGTAAAACCTACCCCACCTATGTTGAGAGCTTTGAAGATCTCCGCTGAAAAATTAAAGGCCGCCGGCTTTAAGGTTGTCGAATGGAAGGCTTTTGATGTCGAAGAAATTGTTGAAGCTTGTGGTTCTATGTATAACAGTGATTTCAATGAAGGACAAAAGAAATACTTACGTGCTTCTGGTGAGCCATTGACTGCTTTGTCTAAAACTGCATTAACGTTTGGTTGTGGTGATGAAGGTCTTACCGGTAAGGGTATCCAAGAAGCTTGTTATATCAGAGATAAAGGTCGTCAAGACTACCAAGACTCTTGGACTAAAGAAGGAATTGATTACATCTTATGCCCAACATACTCCAACGTTGCTCCAAAGCAAGAAACCATCAAATATTGGGGTTACACCAATTTATGGAATGTCTTAGATTTCCCTAATGTCATTTTCCCAACTGGTTTAATAGTTGATCCAAAATTAGATACCGCTGATAAGACCTACGTTCCACGTAATGATATCGAGAAATACGAGCATTCATTATACACCAGTCCAGAAGACTTTGAAAATGCCCCAATTGGTTTACAATTAACCGGTAGACGTTGGTTCGACGAAGAATTGATTGCCGCATCCGACATCATTCAAGCCGCTATCGCTGCATAGTTACCAATCAAGTATATATACATAGTTTACAACTACTCCTCAATAAATATTATCAGTTAACGAAATAGAAATAAAAGAGAATTAATATTAATCATTTCTAAATATGAACCCAAGGATTAGACCGATGTATAAATAAATACATGTATAAATAAAATATGCACAATTATTGACAGTATTGACAGCTTTGTCACTGATAGTTATCATTCGTGACTTGATTTAATTACTTTTCTTGAAAGCAATGTTGAAGTAACCACCGAAGGATGAACTTTCGAAAACAGAGGAGAATTGACCTTTGTTAGAACTTCTAATTTCGTTCATAATCTGCTTTTCCTTTTCAGCACCGTAGTTCAAGTTAGCTCTGACAGCTTCAGATTCAGTAACGTTTTGTTGGTTTGATGGTTGAGCCATTGTTTGTAGATTAATTTATAGATTGATATCAAAAATTGATAGATGATGAATTAACTGAAACCTTATCCATCATGGTTTTTCAATGCACTGAATTTAGGACTATCCCATGGCTTTATATGTTTACACGTTTACCGTTGTAGCTGGCTCAATAGTCATTATTAGTGATCAGCCGCTTAAAAATTTTTTTACACCCTCACTTTTCTTTTTCGTGGTACTCCGGTGAGCCAGTAACTTATTGAATGATTTTTGTAGTTTTATGGTGTTAATCCAAAGCTTTAACACCGCATTGCCAGATAGTGTTTTAGTAATCCAATTTCACATACACAGGTGGATACATTCAACCTACAAGTTACCCCATTACGATGCCTTTTGGCGTTGTAAAAGGCAACGGACTTCTCGTGTTCCGGTTAAGATTACATTTTAGGAAAGCTAAAAACAAACCAGGCCAGGCCTCAGTAATTTTCTCGCAGGACAACTGGAGTTACATGTCCGAAAAAAGCCAGGCCCACACTTAGAGTAGGCGTAGAGCCGTCCGTTGGCTTGCAGATCTTAACCGTCAAGAAGAGTCATCTGGTCCCCTCTTTTAATGTTTACTCAATCATACGATCGTTGATTAACAACTTGGGTTATAATACCAAGACTAAACTAGCCAAGGGTGAAAGGGATCTATGATACACATTTACTAGACCCGTTCCGTGAACGCGTTAGTGGGTACTGGCTAAAGGCCAAGTAAAAGCGCACCCTATGTTTGAACAAAGTTCACCAATCGGAAAAATAGCTCGAGCTTTCTGGGTGTGACTCCCGTTTCAAGTACCCCTCTTTATGGCGCCTGTCTCCCGATAATACCCTCATACTCACTTTAAATCGTATAAATATACTGTTAGCTCCTCATCTTTCAAATATCGGTTTCCGCCTATTCAAACACGATCCGGAACATGGGATAAACGATTAAATATGGCTTGTTATGTATTTCAAATGAATTAGGTCAAGAGAACGGTTAGCGCTTGACTTGTAGTTTTGGTAGCGGCTACCCGCTAGTTAATTTTTCTCTCTCTTTGTCCCTCTTCTGGGTGCACGGAACCCCCTCCTCGCGGTAAAATGAACTCTTCGCGACAAAGTATAGAGTTGTACACTGCCATCTTTATCCGCTCTCTAGATCTGGATCTATAATTCAAAAAGCACATTTCAAAGTTGAACTTTCTTTTCTGTTAGACAATTTGACATAGTAGTATGCAATGTATATCCATCATATCACATGCTCACGTCATACACTATTTTTGGTCTATTCAATTATTCTGTTAAATAAACGGATTTGTCTGCTCTCCAGCAGATTAATTATTTAATTACTGGCGATCTTTAAGTAAATACTATCCTCTTGGACGTAGAAGTCTTTCTTGAAGGATTGTAACACTTGTAACTCTGGGCAGCAATTATACCCTCAAAGTAGTCACATATCCTTGAGTACATGAATTTGAAATGATGCTAAAAAAACAGCAGAATGTATAATTGACCATATAAGCAGTTAGAATCTAGGCTGTTCACCAGCAATGAATACGTCATTCTTATCTATTGCAAGATTAATATTAAAGCAAAAAACAACAAGCAAGCCAACAGCACAATGCCGAAACTGGATCTATAATTATACTTATTTGCCAAAGATAGTAAATAACTGAACTATTTCAATTGCCGAAATTTGGTGAGGGCAACAAAAAGTGAGAGATTATTTTCATTGCTTATGCTGAGAAGGGGCTTTGAGATAGTCATGCATATTTGAATCCCGAGTTTCATTTTAGAGCTCTTTCAACATTATTGCAATTTCCTGGCATGGTTCCTTAGTGAGTTGGCCTTTTCAAACTGAAACCAACATCTTGCATCCAGTGGCTTTTGGATGATACCAAATATGTCTTAATAGAAGTATGAAAATATAAGAAAAATCACTCAATGAAAAACGGGAAAATTCTCACCGGGATTTTAAAAAACCCACAAAGCGAAAGCAAGCCACCAACACCATCTTCTTCCATCTAAGCACAGACCACGCACAGGGGACAAATTCTCCGGTGAATGAATTTGAATGGGTAATTTGAGATATATTTAAAAGCCATGATCATCCCAGGTTTGATAAATTTTGTCTGATGCTTATTTATCCTCTTTTCATTATTTAACAATATTTTACTTTATCCAACTGTTAAATATGACTACAATTAAAGCATTCGAATTAGAAGACGCTTCCAATGAAGAGTTATATACTCTTATTGAAAAGGCAGCTTCTGTTTTAAAGAAAAGAGATATATCCGAAGCTCAAACAATTAATGAATTCGAAGAAGAAGAAGAAGATGGCAAGTCTCCAAGAGATCAAGAGGAAGGTGGTCGCAGAAAAAGAGCTGATGTCAAACGCGGCAGGGGCCCACGTCATCACCATCACGGTCGTCAACCTCACCATCATGATGAGGAATCTTTTGGAAAAGACGATTTTTTTGGCTATGAGCACGGTCATGATCGCTTTCATCGTCGTGAACCTCATAGCTTTGACTTTAGAGGTATGCACCATGGCCCTCACGGACATTCTCCTCCACCACCACCACCTCCTCCATTCGATGAACCATTTTTTGGCGCCAGAGGTCACCCATTCGGTGGCTATGGTTGTCCACATCACCATCGCCAGTTCGAAGAACATGATTCATCTTTCCCACATCCACCACCTCCACCTCCACCTCCGTTCCACCATCACCATGCTCACCATCGTGGATTCCAAGGTGGCCCTCCTCCACATCACCATCACGGTTTTCCTGGAGGTCATCCACCTCCACCTCCACCACCAGAGTTCTTTGGACATGGTGGTTGCTTTTCAAGAGGTCCAAGAGGTCCAAGAGGCCCAAGAGGCCCAAGAGAGACAAGAGGCAGAAGAGATCCATATGAAGATGCTTACAATGATCTGAGAGATGATTTTTGCAGAAAGATGAGAGTATCAAGACCATGCAGACGCGGCGAAAAAGATGACAAGGAAGATGATAACGAAGAAGATCAAGAAGAAGAGTTTGAAGTCTTGTCTGATGTTTCAACCTCATCATCCGATACTCAAAAATGATAGCCTAAATTCTAGGTAAGAAGCTATGAAATAGTTTCGACAGGGAAATTAATGAAAAGGAAAAAAAAATAAAAAAAAAATACACGCAATCAAATTCAAGTTGGCAAAATGGAGCATATCAAATATCAATTCAAATAATTACAATCAAACAAGCAAATACTGAACACAGGTAGTGTAATCGATTCTTCAATATAAATATATAGGTTAAATAGGATAATTCAATGAAAATAATATGAAATAATCAATGGTAATAGCTATTAAGCGTAAATTGAAGTCGCCGCGTCTCAAGGCATGGCGCAGAAGACAATAGTTTTTCTCTCCCTGATTTTGTGGAGTCCATACTAGAAGATACCATAATAGTGGGGCGTTGTACATCTACATTACTTATTTGAAATAGGGGAAATATATATACTACTTCGTACTGCATGTGAAGCACAAGAGAAGATTGTCGTTTATGAGTCAAGCGAAGCACATTTGACGAGTTATATAGTTATATGATTATATTTATGCAGGTCTAGAAATCCAAGAAAACCTGAAACAACTCCGGTTTGTAACAATTCTCAATTACAGTTTGCTCTAGACGTAGAGGTATAACCTGAAACAAACTTTCTACAACCACTCTTCCTTGACACTACAAACATCAAAATCTGATCTTATGACCATGCTCAAATAAATTCAAATATAAGTGATCTTTATTTGCAGATCATCTTATTTCCCTATCAGTGTATTTATTATTTATACGAGGATTCAGTCTGTCCAAAATAGATATCCCCATATAATAGTATCATGGTTTCCGCTTCTGATTTAATCTTAGAAGGATTAGATATGGTTATGGAAAATAGTATTATTACTTCAACGTCTACAGTGACTGTTACAAGATTCCATAGTAGTACAGTATATTTGAATATGGCCAATATGGGTTTGCCAACTACTACATCAATCCCAATATTAGATAAGAGGTCAAACAATTTCTTGAGCCATGATGTATCAACTTCAGCATCGATGTCCAATGGTTCTATGATCGTTGCTATAGTTGTCCCAGTCTCTGTGGTTGCCGTCGGTCTTCTCGTGTTACTCATATGGCATATCTTATATCGCAAGCAAAAGGAAAAGGGAACTGCCCATAATCTTGAAGTTGAAGATCCCAAATATCTGTCAACATATGGTTCACAAATCATCAATAAAAGCGGTAATCAAACCCTTGAAAAGATATTGGCCAGTAGTGATAGGTTTGATGAATATAGTGAATGCGAAGATCTTGCTGATTCTAAGAAATATGAAGCAAAATATGTTGGGCCAGTTAAATACAAGTGGGTTAGTACACCAGCTTCAGCTATAAAGTCCTTTTTCAATAGAAAGAGTGTTTATGGTTTTAAAGAACCGAATAATAATAGTAATAACCAAGAACTTGATATTTCAAGTATGCGTTCTATGCCATTCACAGACTCGGTCACCGGTGATTTAGCATCTCCTGCATATGTTGCCCTGAAGCCCTTCAAGTTATTTAACAAAAAAAATACACAAAATGGTAGTCTCAATCACCTACCATCGGAAAGAAATACCAAAAAAGCAGTCGAAACAAATTATGAACCGCAAGTTTTGACAAACTCAAAGTATGAGCCAAGAAAAGTACCTATTCTCTCTGATGTCCCTGTAGCAAATAAGAATGTCAGTTTGATTAAAGTAGCTACCAAAGGAGACAACAATCCATTCGACTCTTCAAGAGCTCGATTTTACTATCAGACCCCTGTCACACCAAGAGTTTCATCGAGAACTCCAGGAACTCCGTCTGCTGGAATACATGAAATGAGAAAATATATAGTCATCCGCAAGTATGACAAAAATATGGATGATGAGATCTCATTGAGTATGGGAGAGCTCGTATGGGTTTTACAAGAGTACAGTGACAGTTGGTGCATGGTTAAAAAAACCGATAGTGCTTCTTTTGGGGAGATGGGTATCATCCCTGCTCTTTGTTTGGTCAGACAGGATTAGAAAGTAGTTTCCAAAACAAGTGACTACAAACACAACTAGGAATCATCTTGGTTTCTATCAAGATATAAACAAAGGGAGAAAAAACAACAAGCATCAACACTAAGTTCTGATCTACATAATTTATATCAACTCTATAGGGTAGCCATAGCAAACATACACTCTATTTTTGTACCAGTAACATTAGAAATATGCGTATATCTCATAAAGGGGGCCCTATTTAGGATCGCTCTACACCACTCGGGGCCATAACCTAGGACAATAAAGAGCCTCAGGAGCTCATTTTTAACGAGATGCAGGCGGGTAAGTTGGAGCGCTGTGTTGATATATTTCCGTATTGGGAATAATTGCAAATCTTCACTGGCATCCTGTCGAGTCACCCTGTTTCTTCCAAAGAGTCCAAACAACAGGATCCCCTTTCACTCCTTATACTCCCTTGTTTATATACACTCTTCCAAGCCGACCTTAGACTCACACAACTCACAAGCTTAGACGCAAGGCATCTAAAAATATCCTCGTGGCCAAGCATTCATATCGCAAAGCCTTTTCTCGCCCACATATTTATTATTCTCAGATCACAGGCTCGACATCTTGGTTTTCTCCCACTTTGCAGCTAATCACACAAGTACTTTTTTTTGCTTGCCCTGTACAGTATACACAGACAAAAGGCTGATAGGCGTTCATACCTGTATATAACACGGCTACCCATCAAAAGGAAAATAGACCATTCAATAGGTAAACACTCTTCAATACACATTATTGAGCAACTAAACCCGCATTCAAAATAAGATCAACAGGCAAGCGGAGATAAATGAGAGTATTTTCCAAATCAAAGTCTCCAGAGAGACCGGAGACAACCAACTTGCCCAAGCGTATAGTTACAGCTGAATCAAGGGGCCAACTCAGTCCCGAGCTCTCTCCTATAGTAACCCTATTATCAGCACAATCACATAGACGTTATTATGAAGGTGTATTTATGCTCCTAAAAGATTTGGATTCTGAAGGTAAACCAGCTGACAGACAATGGAAAGAAGTATATGGTGCATTGACAGGTAACCAATTAGCTGTATGGGATGCAGCAGAAGTGTTGAATAGTCTCCAGAATAATGATCCATCTGTATTGGAAAAGAATGAAAATAAGCCAACCTATATCAATTTCACAGATGCCACTTTTAAGGCAGTCAATTCTATTCCCTCTAGTGATGGTGAATTGAAAAATGTTATTATTGTCTCTACTACCCTTAAAAACAGATTCTTAGTCCAGGTTTCATCTAACGAAGCCTTCTCCAAGTGGAATGCTGCTTTAAGATTGGCTGCGTACGAATACAAAGCATTACAAGAAGCATACACAGCAGCTTTATTATCAGCAAGAGGAGCCTTACTCTCAGACATTCGTGTCATCTTAGCTGAAACAAAATTTACTCATGAAGACTGGGTTAGTGTAAGGTTTGGAGCTGGTATGCCTTGGAAGAGATGTTTCGCTGTTATTGAGCCATCTAAAAAAGCCAAAAAAGGTGTTGCTGGTAAAGTACATTTTTATGAGAATGAAAAGAAGACAAAGAAATTAGCAATGGCAACTATTATCAAAGCGTACTCGATCTATGCAGTATATCCTCAATCATATAGAGTAATTGACCAAAGTACTATGATTAAATTAGACGGTGAAATTTTATTTGACAAAAAAGAGGCTGCAAAGGATGCTTCGATTTTCCTTATGCCAGAAGTTCATTCTTCTGTTCCAGGCTATGACACTTTAATTAGATTTGTGGTTCCATTAATGGATATTTTCAGATTATATGGTAGACCAAAGAAACTTAATGCGGATAAAACAGATAAGGATTCTTTATTATTCTCATTACCAGTGTTACCAAAGGTTCATTACTTGGAAATAGAAGATCTCTTAGCATTATCCGGTAGCTCCACTACCACCGCATGGTCAGCTATCCAATGGAATGAAGCTATCAAAGATATACTGAGAGGAAAGATTGCCAAGGGTTACGTTGGATGTGGTTCCACTGGTGGTCTATCAGGTGCAGTCAATGTATTATCAGCTCAAAGAGATATCTCAATGGGTAAAGTAAGAAATTTCTCTTCCGATTCCCCAGTGACTTCAACATTCTTACCAAGTCCCTCATTACCAAGTCAAGCTTCTTTTCAATCAAGTCCAAGTATGGATGAGCAATTGGATGATATCAAGCTTGATTCTAGAATGACGCCACCAGTATCAGCTACTCAACTCAAACCAGCTGTTCCAATTCTTACCCCTGAAACTGCAAATGACGCATACTTCAACCCAATGACTCCAGATGACAATTCGGATGACTTTGATTTTGGTGCTAATGATGCTCAGACTACCAATACTTCTCCTAAATTGGTTGATATTTACAAGAAATACGCTCAAATTGGTAATTCGCACGACATTCATGATATCAATGATGGTATGAATAGATTATCTTTCTCACCACCTGCAGATGATCGCTTGAATGATTTATATCCGGGTGCTGCTATTTCTGATGATTCGGATGATGACTCGGACGAGGAAGTGGTTATTGTAAAGCCACCTACCAGAGCAAGAAATAACACTTCTTCTAAGGATTCATTACTTGGTGAAGAAACTCATCCACAAAACCTTAGAGCATTGTACCCACCTAGTAAGACTGTGCTCAACTCCAATTATGCTTACTCAAATTCTAGTTTATCTCAACAGTCTAGTAACTCACAAGCGGCACGTTCAGTAGAGACACTTGAAAGACCAGTTAGTATTGATAGTTTGAAGAATAGCAGAGTGTTATCTCCATACTCTGAGTTCCACAAAGAGTTCAATAACTCCATGAAGGGAAATGTCGCTTATGACAATGGCGATCTCAATGGCTCACCAATGAAGAAATCCTCAGTTAATCAAGCACCTGCTCAAAGTAACAGATATGAAGAATTTCCTACTGATTCTGATGGTTCTAGGGTTTTACCAAAGCAGAGACTAGTAAACAATGATCAATCGCAAAAAATGCCAATGAATCAGCAACCAGTCAACAATGAGTTATATCCTGCAAATGAGAGCCAGCAAAGAGCACCATCCAATAACATTATTCCACAACAAGTACCATACTCGAAACCCGCTCCTCATGGAGGTATGCAAAGATCGGCGTCACCTTCTGCATCGTCATACTACTCTGCAGAGAATAGCCCAGCGACTAACAATTTCCCACCTGAAGGCTCAAGACAACACCAACCCCAACAACAGCAACAACAGCAACAACAACTATATCCACCTCAGCAACAGGGAAATAGAAGACCCCCTCCACAAATGAATCAAAATAGTTACAACTCTGCTAGCTCTCAATCTCAGCCATACTCATCTGCTCCATATGCACAACAACCGCATCCAGTAAACCAACAACAACAGGGCCAACAACCTCAAAGATACAGAAACCCACCACCTCCAGCAAATCCTCAATACCAGCAACAGAGATACAATGTACCACCACAAGGCCAGTATCCTCAAATGCAACAACAACCACAATACCCTGGCCAATTCCCAACGCAATATCCTCCGAACCAAATGAACCAATCACAACCACCACAACGCCCACAGCAACTACAACAACAGCAACCACCAAGTCAAACCACCACTCGTAAGTTTGGTGATAACCCATACGCTATTGCTACAAGTGCCATGAAGGGTAAAGGATCAGGATCAAATCCATACGCTTCCAATCCTTATGGAAACTGATCGGCTCTTCTCAACTCCACTCCTTTAAATATCTACATACTATCCATTAACTCTTTAAATTTTCTATTTATTTTGCTCTAGCTCAACTATCTCCATTTGTACCACTCCTCTCTTAGTTTTTCTGTTTTTCCTATTTATTTACTTGTTTGTTTATTATTTACCAATATATTTCCATTTCCATTTGTATCCTATTTCTATTTCTATTTGTCTTTCTATAATAGACGTATGGATATTTGTTACTTATTGATTTGCACCTAGTACTTTTCTTAAAATTACATTATATTCAAAAAAAAAACACGTATATATGCCTGAATATTGAATAGTACAAAATAAAGGAGTCTGAATATATTACATATAAATATTGTAGAAAGGAATCTTATCTATTTGGGATCGAGATTATCGACAATTTTGAGAACCTTTTTGATTTGCGAAATTTCTGGATCGGGATCGTTTTCAACACTGCGTAGTAATGATTCTATCAATTGTTCATCAATATCTTCCGGCTTGGCACCTATACATAACGCTATAACCCTCTTGAATTGACTTTCCAGCTCCATCGACGAAGATTTTCTATTCTTTGCCCTCTCTATCAAAAGTTCGTTATTCTCCTGGTACGCGTTCACCCTTGCTTCAAGTACAATGCTTGGTGGTAAGTCAGCAACAGGGATGTTATAAGTCTCCAATTTAGCCAGTATCGACTCTGGTGTAATTTCATCCAATAGGGCAGCTTCGTCTAAGTTTTCTTGCTTCGACAGCATTTCTTCGAGTTTGGCTTCTACTTCATGATAAACAGACCAAACTTTAAAAGGTTCATCTGGATCGAAATCACCATCTACACCATCAAAGTTAATTAATTGCTTTGTTTGTTCTTTGAATCTTTCTTCTTCTTGATTAATAACCTTGTTTAAGTTGGCAATCTTTGTCTTGTATTCAGAGATCTTATGAACAGTTTTCTGTAACTCGTCGTATTTCTTTCTCTCATCAGAAAGTTTGAGAGTCTTTTCTCTAAGTTGTGGATGTAATTCATTGATTAGTTTAGTCTTAGATTCCATCTCATCTTTAAAATCCTTTCCTAGCTGTGAGACAAATTCTTGAATGGATTCTATTATCTTGAAACTACCTTTCTTTTCATTATAGGAAAATGGTTCCTCTTGTTCGGAGAACATGACCTTCGTTGGAGATTTGATGAATATTCCGCAATCCACTGGCTTAACACCAGCTTTATTGGCCTTATTGGGATCTGCACCGACTTCTAAAAGTTGCGTTATGATATGTTTATTACCAACCATAGCCGCTATATTTAGACATGTGTCACCATTTCTGTCACTAATATTCACTACATCAGTCATAAATTTTGTTAATGACAAAGCCTGAGAACCTGGTAAAGTAGGTCCTCTTCTGACAACCCATTCTAAGAGTGTTTCTAAGTAATACTTGGATGCGTCATTTCTCCCTTTACGACCACAAGTATAAGCTATATGGTGTAAAATGGTTCTACCTTTGTGATCTAAGACGGTTATTGAGGGGTACAAGTAATCAAGCATTTGGTCAAAACGACTACCATCAAAACAATTTGTAGCGTGTATCGCCCTGACTAGAGTAGTTTGTCCATCATTATCACCACGTAGTCTATTTGCACCTCTTTCAACTAAATCTTTGACGAGTTCGACACGGCCCAAAGTAGCGGCTAGGTGGAGTGCAGTCTGTCCATTGTCATCAATTGGTACGTCGATTTGTAACCCTTCAAGTTGTGAATCATCCCCACCGACCAATTGCAGTAAAGAGAGGTCTTTTTGATTAGGTAAGAAGAGGGAGCTCATAATCACCTTTGATTTTTCATCAATCTGTATTTCTGGAATAGGTTTGATTGTGAATGGCGAGTTAGGATTTGGTTCCTTTGTGTCATGATCGTAAAGGGTAATATCTGGTAACTTCTCACCTAGTTTAACCTTTTTTCTGATTGCTGAAACTTCATCGTCGTCATTATCAGTCAAAGAAGAATACGATCTTCTTGGCTTACCATTTCGTATGCCATTATCCTTTTGAAGTTCTTCCTTCGTTGGCAATTCGCCACCGTCTGAGGAATTGTACATCAACAAAGGTTTTAGTACTTCATATAGGTCGTAATTACGGCAAACTTCAACAGTTCTATCATAAGGTATCCAAGTTCCTTGATATTTTCCCGATCCACCTTGTACCCTTTCATTTGGACCTGTCAGGATTTCCGTTTCTAGTATCTTTGCTCTCTTGGATTTTTGTAAGCCTAGTAATTTTAAGATTTGAGTAGCATTGAAGTACGAGTCTTTAACCCTCCTCATGACCGGAAGTTCATTAACCTCCATTTCAAATACTTCTATATCCTTGTAAGAGGTCTTATAGACAGGGCTGATGTGAAACACAACAAGCTGATCATCGGTATCCGTCTCTGTCATATCGATAACTCTTTGTAATTATATCTAGTGTATATATAGTTTGATCTTTCTGGAGCTACTAAATTTGAGCTTTCTTCTAATGATAACGCGTGTTTGACTGAATGGAAAAAATGTACGTTTAAACCACAATCAATCAATTGAAGCTTCTTAGTATTCTTCGAGCGAGAGAGGAATATAGGGATCTCTGAAAGTTGACAGCCTTTAGTTTTAGCAATGCAGATATCGTTTTGGTAGCATCCGTTCAAGATGCCCCAATAACCCTTTTCCTTCAAATCTGGCATTTCTTCCATCTTCACAAATTGGATCAGACTTTCGAGACAAGATGCCATCTTCTGCGTGTTTCCTAATCGGGGATAATTGGCACGCGCCACCTCACTTGCGTGTTCGCGCCCCATTTCCCTGGATAGTGTCTATGTGGCGCGGTTGCTGGCATGGCTGCGGTGTTGGAAGGTAACACAAGCGATAACGATACAACTGAAGGGGCACCGACAAGGTCAAAAGGGATAGCGGTAAATACCCTGATCGGTACTATTCAACTCAATTAACAAAGTAGATAGCCTCAGATGTCTGAATTACCTCCAGTGCCTTTAGAGATATCAAAATCGGTGGGACCCTTCATTAGAAGGGCAAGAGAGATGGAGGCAACAGATCCAACTATATCATATTTCTGTAAGTTATATGCCATTGAGATCATATTGAAAGGGAAACTTCATCTAAAGTCATCCGAAGTTGAGTCTTTTGCAATGACTCTATTGGATGACATTGAGAAGATAAAAACAGAGTATCAGAATGAATCGCCCGAATTGTTCAAACTTATCTCAGATAAGGATGCATCTACAGAACATGTCCAACAATTTGGAGTCTTTATCTTCAACAAGGCATTCTTGGATGTTAAGAACCAAAGGTCTTCAAAGGCTACCGTTGATAAGTTCTTAGCAAGTGTCAACTTCTTGACAATATTGAAACTTTGGTTGAACGAGCTACCAGAGGAAGTTGACATGAAGATCAAATATGCAAAGTTTCATGCCGCTAGAATAATGAAATCGTACAAGAGTGGAGAGGATCCGAATGATTATATCACGCCAGAGGAAGAAGCAGAGCAGCGGGATATTGAAGCCGAATTAGACGAAATGACGAAAAATACTGGAACGAGACAAATCAATGATACTTCATCTGCCCAATTGCCTAGTGTACCTTCCTTCCCATCTCCTCCTACAGCAGCCAGTTTACCGACTTTCATAGATGAAGATGAGGATACTGTTGATGGTAATTTCACTAAGGGAGAGGTGCTTCCCAGTTTGCCTTCTCCCCCAACACACATCACCGCAAGACCATTGGGCTCATCATTGGAATCGAGTAACGAAATTAGTGACAGTGATCTTCCTTCTGTTCCGACTCAAATTAAGGACAAACTGGGATTACCTACCCCTCCAACGTATATAAAAGGTGATGGAAAGGATCCATTACCGTCTGTTCCAAAGAAATTTGAAAAGCCCCATTTCAAGCCACCTGCTTCCCCACCACTGGCTCCACAACCCGAATATCAAAGAAAACCTTCTATTGGAACATTGTCTAACCCATCAAGACACACAACTACAAAAGCCGATATCAAAAAAATACTCTCAGACGATGAGATTATCACAGAGGCTCAGAAGAGGGCCAAGTTTGCTATTAGTGCTCTAAATTATGAAGATATCTCAACTGCAATACTCGAGTTGGAAACTGCTTTGAAGTTATTGAAAGGTGAATAAATAAGTTACAAATCTTTATGGTATATTTGTAATTTTGCTATATAATCTATGTATTAATAAAGGAATGTATAAGGATTTGAGGGTGTATGCTTTTCTCTTTTCACATATTAGTTCGAACTATCAAAGTCTTCCACGGCATCTTGAAAAGTATCTTCTTCGTTAATTTTTGTATCCTTTAATGTTGCCTCTTTGGTGACTAAACTTGTCTTGGAGGTGTTAAATGAAGTTGACCTTGAAAGAGATCCAATTGATCCACTATCCAAGTCATCTACAGAGATTGTGCTAGATTTTCTGGATAAAGCTACGTTCTTATATTTCCTCAAAGCAGGAGAAGCAACTCTTTGTTGGAGGTTGAAACTTGCAGAGTCTGAACTAGAGTCTGATTTCAGATTTTGTTGAATTCTTGACATAAGATCAATTGCAGAATCAGTCGATTCTAGATTTGTTGAAGAAGATACCGATTCATCATCCTTTTCGTTTGAAGAAGATTCCTCATCTTTACCTTCGTCGGTGGCAGATGTCGCACTGTGTTTCTTTGCCCATGCCCTAAGTCTGGCTGTATTAGGCTCCGATCTTAGAGGTTTAGATTGACGAAGTTGAGATAAGAACTTCTCCATCTCGGAAGAAGAACCATCTTCCTTACTCTTCTCCTTCTCCTTTGCCTTTGCTTCGGCAGCCTTCTTCTTGTTTTCATACTCTTGTTTCTCCTTTTCTGTAATCTTATTCTCCTCTGCGACTCTCTTGAATGATTCTGTAAAGTCTGTAAATTTCTTGAAGAAAAGATTACGAGCTAAATCATCTTCGTCTGGATTCTCACCAAAGAATTTCATGACTTTATCGAATTTCTCCATAGAGAACTTCTTTCTATCAGTCAAGAATCCTGCTTTGGTTCTTGCATCTGGCAAGCTCTTCAAGACAACGTTCAAAAACTTGTCATCTGGGTGGAAATTAGATGGGTCACTTAGGTTACCCATTTGCAGCGAAGAATCAATATTCTTGACTGATTGAATAAATGAGTTACAATCATCTCTCAATTGATCGATAGAGATCTTGAAAGCATCGGTCACTGGTTTCAATTGATCTATGAAATTCAACAGCTCTGGATAATTTTCACGTATAATTTTCTCGACGTAATGAAGGAAACTCATGGAATTCTTATGATCCTTCAAGAATCCTAATCTTTGTAAAGTATTCAATTTGAAACCCTGCGCTTGTTTTGAAGTATCATTCATATAGTTACCAACAATTAAGATGATTTCAAACACATCTTTCAAAGAGTTGCTGTTGGTTAAACCTTCCAAAGCAGCATCAACTCTGTCTAATTTGGAAGTCAACTCTTCGTATTCCTTCTCAAACGATAAAACAGTGATAAGACTTCTCATTCTTGATCTCCAGTAACTCTCAAGCTTATATATAAGCTCAAGATATACTCTATCAGCTCTTGCCAGTTCCTTGACATCTTTCTTCTCTGTTATATAATCCTCAAAATCTCTCAACAGGGAGTTCGAAATCTCCGTCAACTCAGGCTTGTTCAAAAATTCCAACAGTTCAGGTTTATCTAACACATCTTTGTCACACTTCAAAATCTTCCTGATAACCGTCTCGTCGTCTAGACTTACGAATGAGTGTAAACAAATACCAAATTGCGTAGATATATCGGAACTCAAGTATGAAACCTTCTTTGATTCCTCCTTCTTCTTTTTAGCAATTCTTCTTGCTTCCTTAGCTGCGAAAATATCCTCAATTTCGTCGAAGATACCTCTAGACATTAATTTTCTAGTGGTCTCCTCTGAGCCCATATTTTGCCAGAACGAATCTTCTGTATCGTCAATCTTATCCCAATGTAATTGTTTCAGCTTCTTCTTGGGTCTTGGAAGCATACCAAATGCACCGGATGGTAGTAGAGGCGATGGAACTGGTGATGAAAGGGGTGATTTTCCTACGCTGAAAGCAAAAGGTGGAGGTGGAGGTGCCCCAGGACCACCTCCTCCGAACATAGGAGGTGGGGGTGGTGGTGCTGGAATCGAACCATTTCCAGATTTATTGAACATTGGAGGTGGAGGAGGTGGTGGAGGCGGTGGAGGAGCTGCTGATGATCCGCCATTTAAGAATGACGGCAACTGAGGTGGAGGAGGAGGTGGTGGAGGTGGTGGAGGAGCTGCTCCACCCAAGAATCCTGGCATCTTAGGAGCAGAAGGAGGGGGATTGGGTAAGTCTTTCTCTTTTTTGGGTTGTGTAGTAGTATCCTTCTTCTCTGTTGTCAAAGCTGGGCCACTGTCAGCATCGTCCAAAGAGCCACTCTTGGCAACTTTGCTAGTCAGTTCACTCAGGAATGGTCTTGGAGCGGATGAACCTGCAGAAGGAACATACGAATGTCCAGATGTGATATTACTGTTGACTTTTTGTTGACCTTGTGAGTACTTGGAAATTATGCCATTAGCAGCGGGCACATTATCAACTATACCGTCTTCTCCTTCTAGTCCCAATGAGAACTTCAATTGTCTACATTGAGCTTCGATAGAGTCCAATTCTGCTTGCGTCGCAGTCAAGCTATCTGATTTCTTTTGGGACCTTGGATCCAATGTTCTCAATGAGTCAGGGTGGGGAGTTTCTTTAGAAAGCGAGACCATCATAGTATTGGCATAGTTTTCTAATTTCTTCAGACGATCTAATGCTTCTAGCTTCTTTCTTTCGAAATATTCCTTTTGGGACAAGTCATTTTGTAATTTGACAATATCATTTGCATCGTTCTGCAAACTGTCAAGTTTATCTTTCAAATTGTTCAACTTACGATTGCTATCTTCCTCTGTGTCGTCGATCTTAAATTCTTCAAAATCTGTGTTTTCCAAAGTTCTAGCCTGTTGACCAAGTTGACCTAAAAGATCCATATTATAACGAAGGTCACGCAGCTTTGAACTTGGTTCGACTCCACCAGAACTACCAATACGCTTTGCTTCATTTCTAGTATGATTCAATTGCTGTTGCAACTTTGCCTTTAAATCCGCCACGGTACTTTCACTTCCAGTACTTATATTTGTTGTTGTAGAGGAGTTGGTGAGTGGTGCAGAACTTCCTGGAGCAGATTGACTATCTAAGAAAATCAGCATTTGACGAATTTCGTATTCATGAGTATTTGCATCGAGCATTCTCTTTCTTTGCAATTCCTTCATTTCTTGGTCTTTTGAATAATTCTCTTCTCTCAATTTTGCTAAAATCAAATCACTTTCTTGCAGTCTTCTATTCATTTTCTCGAGTGTTCCTTTTGAACCGTCATTCAGTCTTTCGATAGCTAAATCACGTTCAGCCTGTAGCTCCTCTAGTTTCCTTTTTAAGTCACGCACTTCCAATATTGACTTCCTGGCTATCTCCTCCGTATTGTAAGAAGCAATAAGCTTGTTGATTGAAATGTTCATATCGGTGACATCTTCGCCAGAAGCCATGGTTATATTGGAGATGAATCTATCCAGGAGTTTCAGATTTCTAGCAGCTGCATCACTACCACCCATCTGAGAGTTTGACGAGTTTGTGATAAACATATTTTGCATCAAACTTTTCAAGTATTCTTCGCTCTCTGAACCTTTAGAGTTCTTCCACATTGCCTTAAATAGGGAAACTGGATCTTCAAAGTTGATGTCATGATTTCTAAACTCTTCGATTTGTCTCATTTCTTGATTATCTGCCTTACCACTTTCTTCGATGTTATCAATGCTGTGCATTATATCTCCATTTTCAAATGTTTTCAACAACTCAAATATATCATTGAGTCCAGCCGATTGAAAAAGTCTTCGAAGTTTAGTTCTTTCTTGAATAGTTGAACATTTTTGGATCAAGGAATCAAGCAAAAGAAGAGTGGATGATCCATAATTTTTCAAAATTTCGTCTGTAATATTGGAGTATCTAAACTCTGGATACCCTCCAACCTTGGAACCCATTCTTCCTCTACCTTGAAACATTCTTTGAGCAGCCCATAACCATACCTCATATCGGGAAGTTGATCTGGAATTGTGTAAGATTTGATATGAGCGATCATCCAGCTGATGGGCTAGATTTGGTTGGGAGTATAGTTCTTTTATATACAAGAGATGAACATTGTCGCCAACGCTATCCCTCAATGAGGCGTAAATTGATAAAGGATTTTCAGCAGTATGGAGATAAAACGTAAGAATATCGGTGGCCAGCTTTCTGACTTGAGGCTTTGATGAGTATAAACCACCAGAAATCGTAGGGACAAAGATATCGTTTGCATGCAGATGCCTTATACCTTGTCTCAAGTCTGCCAATACCTTTATACATCTGAATAGTCGTTCTTCTTTGTCCAAAATAGCAGGATAAGTATCTTCAAGTGATGTGAAATTTTCGGATGACATTGGTATACTTGGATTGTTATGCATGAGTGGCTTGGTCTTATAAATATTTTTCAAGACTTGACACAATGCAATATCACCTTGTTCTCTTAAAAATGTTTCAGACCATGCGACTTTTTCGGAACTCAAACAGATATACAAATCTTTGACTTCTTCACTTGATATATGATTGCTTACCAATTTGAATACGTATTGCTTGGGATCGAGACTATGCATGGATCTTTCCGGTATACTTCCTAGGTTCTTTGATATATTTCTAGATCCAGATGAAGCTACTTCTCTAGATCTCATGTTTTTGAAATCATTTTTCTTTTGTTGGTAGATGATATCCCATTTCTTATCCAATGAAGAACGCTCCAGTTGAAGTTTACCTTGTTCTGGTAAATTTTCAAAATCTCTATCAGCCATGACTTCCCTAAATAGGTGTTCTATCACATTTGGATCATCAGGCTTTTCCATATCAAACTCCTCTGAAAATGTATGTCTATGTGTCTTTTTCAAGCTTGGGTTTCCTAACTTTTTTGTGTGAGAGTTGGGCAAGGTATAAACAGATGAATATTGCGAGTTCATGCTAACATTAGTGTTCACCCTTGTTAATGGAGATTCAATACTACTTCTATCATCGGCAATATTGCCACTATTGCCACTCTTTGGTTTCTTACTATTCAGACCGAATCTCCATCCTTTGGTAGGGGATGACTGACTAGAATTGGACAACGTTGAAGCCGATGTGGGCACCCTAGACAACTCCGATTGCTCTTCATCATCATTGCCTGAACGGGGCTTTCGTATTCCCATAAAGGATGTAGCTCTTGACGAGCTCTCTGAAGGTCTCCTCGAGTTCTTCATACCTCAGTAATAGCTTATGTTATCCTTGTTCTTTCTTAGTTTTCCAGAGTAAGTTCAATTGATCTTAATAAATCTTCACGATCCGGTTTGATTTTGCGAGTTATAAATCCAATTGTACTCCTTGGGTCGTCAGACAACACAATTGCCTATGATGATATATGACAGAGCCGGATTAAGTACAAGTAGCGTACTGGATTCCTTATAGTGGTGGATAAGCGGTACAATGTAGCTCCCTTATGGAAATATGGGCGTTTAACTCTACCTGTAACAGATAGATAAACAAAAACACAAAGCGTGAAGGTAGCGAGGCCGAGGTGTCAACCGTGACCGTTACCCGCACCACTAATTCGGGGCAGATAGCCCTTTAGTCAGTTTACCATGTATGATATATATAGTACCACGGGGTTGTATATATGACTATATACATTGATACCACGCATCTGGCACTTGTACCCCGTAAATAGTTACTTAGATACCCTGACAAAGACTGGTACTTGCTTTGCCAAAATTCCAATTGAAATATGGCTTCGAACAGCAAATATCAGAAGCTTGATTCAAACTCACATGATATAGAAAATGGATCAAAGGGCACGAATTTTTCAGATGATATAGGAAATCTGCAAACTTCGATAGGTAGCCCTCCTCCGTATACACCACATGTGGATTCTTTTGACGTCGATGATGAGTTGGAGAACTTGGATATCACTCAAGGGCAGCCAGGAGACGCGTTTGACATTGAAAATATAATAAAAGAGTTCAGTAATAAATCGGATATGAAAATGGCATTTTTCAATATGGCCAATAGTATACTAGGAGCTGGTGTTATAGGTCAACCACTCGCATTCAAGAATTGTGGTTTGGTGGCAGCAATAATTAGTCTAGTTCTTCTAACGGTCCTCGTTGATTGGACATTAAGATTGATCATTATCAACAATAAGCTCTCTGGCAGAAATTCATATCAAGGCACCGTGGAGCACTGCTTTGGATTCTGGGGTAAGTTTACGATTCTCATATCGCAAGGTCTATTCGCTCTAGGTGGATCACTTGCATTTTGTGTGATTATTGGTGATAGTATACCGCATGTTATTAGAAGTATATTTGCATCTGCTGTAGAATCAAGCGAGGTTGTTAACTTTCTCCTTAGCAGAAATATGTTGATCATTTTCTTTGTGACAGGAATTGCATATCCACTATCATTGGTGAAGGATATTTCTCATCTAGCCAAGGCAAGTGGAATGGCATTACTCGGGATGGTAGTTATTGTCAGCATTGTGATGATAAGAGGACCTATGATGTCTGCTGATCTCAAAGGTACGATATCTCCAAGTGAATGGATCATCAGTGGAAGTTTATTTCAAGGGATAAGTGTGATATCATTTGCGCTTGTCTGTCACCATAATACTACTTTCATCTTTGACTCGTTGAAAAAACCCACTCTGGATAGATTTTCCAGACTAACTCATATATCATGTTTCATTTCAATGATAGTATGTGGACTCATAGGAACCTGCGGTTATCTTACTTTTAGAAGTAAGACAAAAGGTAACATTTTGAACAATTTTCCTTCGGATGACTGGGTCGCAAATATTGCAAGGTTTTGTTTTGGTCTAAATATGCTTACAACGTTGCCTCTGGAGGTTTTTGTTGTTAGAGACGTCATATTTGATTTAATGAAACTTTATAATGCAAGATCAAGATCGTCATCGGTGACGGTAAATCTATCATCGGATGGGGCTTACCAGGTCGCACCCATCGATGAGGAAGAGCCTACTGAGCTTTCAAATAGAGCCCATATCATTATTACTACCGTACTGGTATTTACAGCAGAAGGGGTTGCACTTATGACTTGTAATTTAGGTGCTATCTTAGAGTTGGTAGGTTCTACTTCAGCTTGTGTTATGGCATACATTTTACCGCCTGCGTGTTTTTTGAAGATGACTTATAAAGGTAAGTCATTCAAGGAGAATTTCCCCTCTTATTTCTGTATTGCATTTGGTTTCGCAGTGATGATAATTTCATCAACTCAAACCATTATATCTGCTCTAAATGATGAATCGGATGGACATTGTGTAACATAGACTGACAGTCGCACCAGTGCGGACTGTACAATTATACAAAAGAGTCTAAGGTCATTTTGAACATGCAGTATTATTATTATTATGATTATTATTATTTATACATATATAGACCAAAAAAGTAAATAAATATCATTCCTCGTCGCTTTCTTCAAGAATTCTTGTGATCTTTTTGTGATTCGTAGCTGCAGGTGCTTCGTCATCTGAATCCAGCAAAGGGTTGGTGAAGGATGCATCATCTTTCATGATATCAGCTAGACTGATATGGTGATGTTGTGAACTCAAGTCATTGGTCTCCCTTTGAGTCTGTGGTGGCAACATGGAATCGTCATCCCCCATATCGGAATCCGCTCTTGATTCATCTGAAAGTGCACCATCGTCACTATCTTCATCAGCGTCGCTTCCAACAACGGCAGATGTATGAGGTCTGAAACTAGTCAAAGGCTCATCAAGACCCAAGAAAGGCATAGAGCTAATGGCAGATGTGGAAGCAGCCGCAGCTTCTGCCTTTCTTTTGACAGTACTGAAAATAGAGCTGAATTGATCGGCAGATAATGGTTTACCATCGTTGGTTCTCATGAGCTGTTGTAACCTACTTTCTCTCAAGAAGAACTCATCACGATCATCATCTGAATCATCATCTGAATCGACAATATATTTGGAAGATAAATGTTGCTTTTGTTTTTCTGGTTGTTTGGCATTCTTGCTTTGTTCTGAATCGGAACCTTCAAAGGCTGGTAAATTAGATCTATTTTTCTTCTTCTTGGTCTTCTCTTTGTCGCTCTTCTTCTGTTTCTTGGCTGGTAACAACTCATTTAAATCATCATCATCAGAATCCATGACTTTATTTCTCCTACTTCTTTTCTTTTTGAGAGCTTTGGCAGCAGCACCTTTTCTGACGGCTACACCTTTTGGAAGTCTTGAACTTATCATACGAGATTCAAGGTGATCTAACTCATCTAAAATACCAGATTCGGCTAATGTGTCATTTTCACCTGTATCGTTACTATTCTCTCTGTCGTTTTCGAATACCACGAATCCATCGTCATCGCCATCTTCGGCAAAATCATCAAAGTTTGAACCTTGCCTTCCATAATCTTCATCTTGTGATATGTCTCCATGAAAGTCTTCATCTGCATCTATGTCAGACACCCTTTGGGCTATGAGCTCTATAGCGGAAGAAACAGTATCGTTGTCGATCGGGTTTCTAGACCGATACTCAATTGTCTCTGAAACTTGTCTCATGAAGTCTATCTCCAAATCACTAGGGATGTAGTAAGATTTAACAGATAACCCATCTAATTTCAGGCCAATGGTCTCTAGCAAAAACACAAACAACCCATTTTGATAAAAGGACTTGGAGCTTTTAAAATATACAGGATTATCGGGAAATTTGACTGGTTCAAGGTCATTTGCATTGTCCCCTAGCAAGAACAATCTTTTTTCAACCACCCTGTCTAACTCATCTTTTAAGTCATGTAGTAAGTCCAGATCATCTTTATAAACCAAAGAACTGGTCAACATTGCAATCTTATCAATTTGGGTATCGGGCTCTGGCTCGGTAAACTTATATTTGGCAATTTTCTTTTTATTCTTCGAATCACCAGCATCAGGAACATTCACATCTCCAGTGAGAAGGTATCTACGGATTGAGACATCGGAATTTTGATTAGTGGTAATCAACTCGACACCCATGGAGTGTGTCTTGCGGAAAAGCTTTTCTAGTTTCGTCATATAGTATGACAATACCTTGTGTAACTCTTTCATCAAACTTTGACTGAATCTGGCATTCTTCAAGTCATGTAAGATCAGCATAAAATCAAGCCTTGTCAATTTGAGGAACTGCTCGTCATTCAAAAGTACTCTATTGAAATACGACAGACATCTTCTTATTTGAGTTTCAGTCAATTCATCGAACTTTGCAAAAAATGCAACATATGTATTGACAATTCTCTCATGCAACAATCTTCCTTCAAAGATTTTGTAACGAAACTTATCAAACTTGATAAATGCATGTACATTATTGACCGCCTCGGCAATGTCTTCGTCTTCAGAATCACCAAATTCTATATCCTTGTCAATCTTAGATGTGTTCACCTTTGCTCTCTTCTTACCAATGGCTAGTGGATCTTTCAACTGACTGAGATATTTCAAGGCCTTAAAGAACACATGAACATATTCTATCATCTCATCCATATGTTTGAAAGACACCTTATTTGCGTCCTGAGCAACTCTGAACAATATCTCAACATCTATTTCGCTACTGAAGATATTTCTTAAAACACCTTCAGATGCATCAATGTAGTTTTCAATTTCAAGTTGAGTATCAAGATCTCCATCGGTTGGATTCGTCAATTGATGCATCGATATAGCAACCATGAGCATTTCTTTGAAATTTTCGACTGTAACTCTTAACAGGTTGTATTCTCTTTGGTCGAGATAACGTGGCATGTTGTTCTTCAAAACCAGACGTAAATTATCCTCTGCTAAAGACTCTTGAATATAGCCATATCTCAATTTGAGTTGGAGATTATCTACGTTAACTTCTCTTTGTAATCTTTCAAACTTTAAGAACCACGAAACGACAGAGAAATAGTGGAACTCTAAAAATGCTGATTGATGATCTATGATCTGTTTCTTCATTATCTTTACGATGGTATTGAAGCCGGCTTCTACAAAATCGACGCAAAAGCCTTTCATTATTTGCCTTCCAACAGCAGACAACTTCTTGGACCTTAGGGAACTAAGATTGGTATCGAAGTCCGATCTAGTACTCTCATTTTTACCGGTTGAGTATCTATCGGATTTTATCTGCGTTTTCTTTGAGTCTAACTCCTCAATAATATCCGAGTTGGATAACTTACTCTGACCAGACATTGTCATAGATGAACCATCATTCTGCCTAATACTCATCATAGTACCAAAGTTGGCATGACGGGACATTTGCTTCTTTTTCAGAACTTGATTGTGAATTTCCTTATCTTTGTTATATATTTCAGCAAGTTCTGTCCTGACCTTAGATGGCACCGATGTTGGTGAGGATGATTTGTTGTTTTCGATTTCATTCTTGCTGGCTTCGGTCTCATTTAAAAGTTCCTTCTGGTCGAGACCGTATGTCAGATAAAAATAACACTCAAAACAAACATTTGACAATATAGCTTCTGAAAATTCTGATCCCAATCCAGCGGTAATAATTTGAATGAACTTGAAGACTTTGTTTTTCTTAAAAGCAAAAACAACGGAGTTATAACTAATATCGTCCTTAGTTATACCTGATGGCATATTATCGTTTGCTTGTTGGATTCTAGATGACGATGCACTTTTCCTTGAAACCGTAAATTCAGGCGGTTCAATACGAATCACATTCCTGAAAAGATTCAAACAAAGATTTAAGATGATTGTATCTCTTGTAGTTCTATCATCAATATTCATGGCCAATATTGGCAATGCCAAGCCAACAATGGCTTTCAATGACTTTCCATTCTCGAAGTTCAATATTTTACTCTTGTAGACGACTTGAGCCTTTTTCAACTTGATATACAGGCCGAGTTGAGTATCGGTTGCCTTTTCAATATCCAGCATGAGAGGAGAGGTTAAGGACACCAACAGCTCTAAGACAGCCAAAAGGACCGAGGTATCATAGTTATCGGAGGATTCCTGACTGGGCTTCAGCTGGGTCAATATAGGGATTAAATCTTTCATTACCAGTTTGTTATCATCACAGGCTGAAGCTACATGCCATGTGTTAGTCTCAGTGTCTACTCTTTTGATCCATCTCTTCAAATCTTTAAGACATGCAAGGGCATCGATTCCTAACTCGTACTTATTTGTTTCTAGATTCAAACCACCCAACGATGAACAAAGAATCAAGATATGCGCATTCAAGACTTTTTCAGCTTCAGAATAACCTTTCTCGTATACATTCTGTTTGATTGATAAGGAAGACATTTTCTCCTGTGCTTTTTGTTCGACAAACTCATTTTCCTTATTTGCATCTCTATCTACTTGTTCTTCTCCTTCGTCATCTATGATCCTATCATAAAACTCTTCAGCGTCGTATCCATCATCGTAGTTTGTGATAGGAGATCCATGAGAGTCATATTCGTCACTGGAAGCACCTGAAGGTGGTTCGGAAACTTCTCGGGACATTATACCTGAAGAGTATGATATCGTTGTGCTACTAATGGCTGTCAGATCCAACTATGGACCATACGAATAAATGAAATCGTACCTCCCCAGATGAATAAATCAACGCGTTCAACATCTCACGCGTGAAGTGATCAGGCTGGCGACAAGGCTGTGCTACAAATATCGACGCGCCGATAGACGTGTATTAATAATGGGGAGATAAGAGAGAGCTCCGGTATTCAGTAGAGTGTTATCTTGACATGCTGCTGCTGTTATCCATTTCACCCCAAATAGTGGTTGTTTCAAAGACCGATAATAGCATCGTCCGTTTGTATCAAGTCCACACGATCTCATTAGGGAGTATTGTCTCATAACTTTTATTACAGGTTCACGTATTCTGGTGTTCTGACAGGCTTAGCGGTAATAATCAAAGCAACTTAAAGAGCCGCCCTTTTGGTTGTATACTGAAACCAGAATACTATTTTGATTTAATCTGTATTTTTTTTTATTGATTCAGGGTTTGCGTATATTCCTTCAACAGTGCAAGCTACATCATTTCATCTTAAGAAAGAGTACCAAGACTTACATTCATCTTGGCTTTACCATTTTACAAAGGTTTTATCGAAATCAACCGATCGCATTTTCAAGGGGTTACATCAATTTGAATAATATACTAAATCGACATTAAATTTTAATTACCGTTTGACATAGAATAAAATGGGACAATCAGCTTCGCGTATGTCACCAAGAGCTTTATCAGAGTTTGAAGCTGGTGACTTGACCAACACTTCAAGTCCGAATACCACTACGTTCAATGAATCAGACCATGCAGATATTAATTACCAAGTGGGGAATTCTTCAGTTACCTCGGCCAATGTTTGGCCTTTTAGATCCTCTAGAAGAAGTGTTTCAAATGTCTCTGGTAGGAGCCAAAGTCCTAGAACAAGGCGAAGATTATCCAGTTTTCTGTTAAATTTCAGCAGAAGGTCCTCTTCTATTGGATCCGATACCGATCCGATTAGTAATGCATTAGACAGAAGGGCTAATAATCTTCTCGGTAATAAAGCAACAGGCCAAGGACTCAATGGTACTAATAATGTGGCACGCGATGAGTCTGCTATCGTTGAGGAGGAAGATAGTCCTAACAGTGGTAACTCTGTGAACGAAACGGAAAATGAGAATATGGGCACAAGAGTTCATAATTATATCCATTCATCCCGCAGAGATTTACACAATTCATTTGACGAATTTGAAGAAGAAAATGGAAGACTGTTTACTGAAGCCGCAAGTCAGCTCCTACTAAATGCTGATGAGTTAACTGTTAGTGACCGTAATGGTTCATCTTCATCCGTTGGTTTAGGCAACAGTTGGGAAGAGGGAAGTGATTTTCCTCCGCAAACTGATAATCAATCAAATACTGATGCTCAGCAAGTTGAATCCAATGCAAACCACAGTTTGGATTCTGCAAGTAATCATCCTCCTGTTCCAACGTATCCATCTCCTATGGTCCCATTCTTGGCTGTTGATTACAATACGACTATCTACCAACAATCAAGACGTGTAATTGCTGAATCTGAGTATAGAAATTTATTGCATAACTTGGACCCTCATTTGATTAACCAATTTCAAACATTATCATCTCTCCTAGATAGTGTCGCTATGGGAACATTGCATAGGCTGGTTAATTTCCAGAATGCTCTTTTCAATCGTCGGGGAAGCACACCCGAAAATCCAGGTGACATGCCAACATTATCTGATATGAACTCAAGGGCCAGTAGCTATTACGGCACAAGAATAGACTCTGTTGGCCTTGGATCAAACAGTTCTACGAATGCTAGTAGGCTATCCAATAATAATAGTGATACTAATTTCGGTGAGTTTATGAACTCGTTAAGAAATGAGAATTTACTTGCAAGAGAATTAGCTGGACCTTTTGTCAATCAAAGTCCAGATTCGTTAAGAGGTTTCAATAACATATTCAGTGATTCAATGAACCATGAACCAAACCGTCCAGAGGACACTGAGCCTACGGAAGAAGCCGCAAGATCTAATAATGATAGACAAATTATGAGTTTTTTCAGAGCATTTAGATTCGATAATGCTAGACATCTTGAATATGTCACTTCAAGCAGGCAATATGAAGATTTGATACCCGTTTTGATAGTAGGCGTTGTTGGTACCCCTTTGAGTGAAAATGATTCCAATCGTCGTACCGATCGACAATCTCCTGGTCATCGTCATCATCATCATCATCATAATAATCATAATCATAATCATTACCGCCGTCACCGTCATCGCCGCAGTGATAGTGATGATAATAGTGACATTACCCAGAACAACGATAACATTAATATTGATGCTACTAATGATACTGCAGGTCTGGATACCACCAGCATTTTTTCTGAAACAATTGACGTTACTGATGATACCACATATCCAGATTTCTTGAATAACGATGTAGAAAGTGAAAATGAGAATCCTCCAAATATGAGTTCCTCCCAAAGTTCTCCGCTTAATAACAACGGAACAACGGATTCAAATAATTTAAGGTCATGGGTGATCATTGTTATGGCACATCACTACCCTGCTTCAGATCCTGTGTTGTCTTCTATGCCATTATTTGTTGATTTGCTATTCGAATACGCAGCAAGATCATCATTGGGCAGTTACAACAGCGCTTATAACACTCCCGATAGAGAGAGGCAGCCATTTTCAAATCCAGAAGATCCTTTGAATTCCTTTTCCCCTGAGATGGCCACCTTCCGTAACTCTTTATGGAATTTCTTCAGTGAGGCTGGGTATGGACAATACAAGAGAAGACCCACCAAAGATCAATTGAATAGGAAGACCACCAATTTGTTCAGCGTCAAAATAATTGATAAAGATCAAATGGAAGGGAAAGAAGAGACATTCAAAGCAAGTAAACATCCCGTAAGAGAGTTCAGTTTGAATGAAACTTGTCCTATATGTTTACTTGATTATTGTGAGGAAGAGATTGGTAGGGAATTGGATGAATGTAAGCATGTTTTCCATAAAACATGTATTGACGAATGGTTGTCGAATGGTGAAAACTCGTGTCCCCTCTGCCGTACTAAAGGTATGGAGGTGAACTGAGTAAGCCATCTGAGTTTCTTCTACTAGCTTTTTAGGGTTAAAGGTTGGTGATTGTATGCAATCGAGTTGCATCTAAAGTAGTTTTATGGAGGGTTTGAGTGATTAATATATAAAATATTTAAGCTAATGATATCATTTACATTATTTCTACATTTGCACATATATATGTGCAAAGTATAATCGGGAGGTTGCTCTTCTACGTGAAACCCGTCAAAGTGGCATAATTCTGTACTATAACTAAAATTTAAAAAAAGACATTTTGGGATCTTCTTATTTTAGACTGACGTGTTTTCAAGAAAGATGGAAATCATTTTTATTGAATTAATCGTTTCACTGATCTGATCTAATCAATGCTTAGGTGAAAAACTACTTACTCATTATAAGGATGAATTTTCGTGTTTACAAATGAAATGAATTGGTATTGTGATTAAAGTAATTAATCAGGGCGATCGTTATCACAGATTACGCTACAGCGAAGATAGGGTAGTCCAATTTCGCAATCAACTAGATAGATAACTGAATAGGTATATCACGTAAATTAAAGCGCAGCTTTGATTAATTAAAATTAATAACAACAGAGTTTTAGTGTAAGTTATCAAATTTAATGCATCGTAAGGCGTCTGTAGGGAAAATTGGACGGCTCGAAAGCTAGATTTGGCCATTTTGTGGAACGAAGGTCTGGTAAGAATCCCAAGGAGATCCCACCGTAGCGTGCAAGGAGTCTTGTACGTGCAAGTTCAAAAATCACCAAAGACGATCGATCCCAAGTGGGTGTGGGGCTCGTTTATGTCACGATAAAAACTTTTTTGAAAAGGTCGTGTTACTTTGAACAGGATCTTCCGTTTGCGCTGAAGGGGTGATCGTATTTTGTTTGTAAATAGATCGCTTGCCATGTAAAATCGATTGCAACAACAAGGCAAGTGTGTGTTGAAGTACCTGGTTTGGCAAGCATGCTACGGTTACCTTGGCAAAACGAGGATATACCGATATCCAGACAGTAACCTAAAGACCAAAAAAGCAGTAAACCAGAATCACAAACACATCCCTTCCAGCCTTGGGAGTTGTGGAGCCGCGCACGCGTATAATAACTACACTCAGGGCCCTTCCCTTCTCACACGCGGTTTCTTTGCTTTTGAATCCTCTTCGCTCCCTTTTGGGCCAATTTGCGTGGAGAACGCGAATGGCAGCGTAGTGCACGATTCGGATTTGGAACCACTCAGTAAAAAGGGCGCGCGTGAAGACGCGACAGTTGCAGGAGCGATGTGCCGTTTCTTCTTTAGGGGAAATTGTACAGGAGAAAAAGTGAAAGGAGTGGTATTCTCTATGTACGACATTAATTTGACAATAACACTCCTACAGCCCTAGTGTATATTGGCAGAAGCTTTATAACTCTTTGGTTCCCTTCATCTTTTTACCTCTGGTGCTCTTATCTTCCTTGTCATTTACTCTATCATCATCTTAACCATTCATTGATTCCCCTCCCCTTTATTCACTCTTTCTTACTTTCAATTAACCTTTTATACAATCTCTCACCTTCTTTTTAGATAGAGACAAGATAGAATATAGCATCCTCCTTTCAACAAAAAGATCCACACTTTATACACTTCAGAGACAAGGATATCTAATAAAGATCATACATCGATAATCCTACAATTAGTCAATCTGCTGCTAGTCTACCAATAGATTCAACCTTCGTTATACATATACTTAACTACTTCTCGCTTTGGCTTAGATTTTTATGATAGGTCTATCTCCGTGTTAAATTTTCAATCAAGTCATTTTAAACACATATTTTAAATCTTTAACGATAGAAAAGATCAAATTCTTTGTTAATTTCCCTATCTTTCTTCTTCCGTTTAACACATTCTATCAATTCATTGTTATTATAAAATATAAACATATACCAATATGCCCTCAGATATAAGAAGACCTTCTAACCCTCACCTTCATCCTCATTCTCACTCCTCTCTCCATCCTTCTCATTTACAATATGGCCCACCAAGAAGAATTGACCCAAGACCATATCCAGTACAATTGGAGACAATAGAAAACTTCAACAACAAGGCATCAGTAGAAGAATATTTATCTACTATCATTAAACATTATAATTTCTTAGAATCACATTCAAGTGTCAATCCTGCCATGATTGATTTACAACCAGAGGTTAAATGGTACATGAGACCTTATTTGGTGAATTTCATAATTCAAATGCATTCTTCATTAAAATTAAAATCGCAAACGTTATTTTTATGTTGGAATATCATTGATAGATATTGTGCTAAGAGAATTGCATTCAAACAACATTATCAATTAATCGGATGTACCGCATTATGGATTGCTTCCAAATATGAAGATAAAAAATCAAGAGTACCAACAGTTCAAGAGTTAAGTTCTATGTGTTCCAATGTCTACGAAGAATCCATGTTCAAAGAAATGGAAATGCATATATTATCAACTCTTAATTGGTCCATCGGTCACGTCTCACTCGAAGATATATTACAATTGTCGATTAAATTTTCCAATCACGATGGTAGAGAAAATTTAACGAAACCTTTGAGTACTAGAGGAAATTCACCAATTGTATCTGGTATTTTAGCTATTTCAAGATATTTGTGTGAATTATCACTTTATGACAGAGCTTATCTTAATTTCAAACCTAGTTTGATCGGTATAACGTGTCATTTAATAGCGTGTTCTATCTTAAATGTTTCTACAGGTTACAAGTCAATCGAAAGTATTTTTACCTCATATACAATGAATCAACTCAACTTACAAACTCCAACATCGCCAAACATTAACCGCAGTCAGTTTAATTTCCGTCCTAATAAGAAATCCAATTCCAAAATAAATCACAGTAAGAAATTCGACTTTGATGATGAAATGGATGATGAAAACTTTGGTTATTGTGAATTCGACGATGAATTTGAAGATGAAGATTTAGAGAATGAAGATGAATTCTTTGACAGTGATAGAGAAAACATCGATCCAATCTATCAAATCAATAATGGACCATTTATCAGTGGATTCCATGGTAATGAAACAATCCTGGAGATTAGAAAAATTGCTACATTGATTTTCAAATCGATGAATAAACCTCCTGAAGCTTTGGTGGAAAAGTTTACTCCGCTCGGTGTCATCAATGCCATCAATCAATACTTCAACGAAAACTACAACAGTTTGCAAAATTTGTCAAACTTATTAAACTTCGATGATTCTCATTTAGATCCATTGTCGTATTTCCAGAAAAATCATCTAACTTCGTTAGACTATTGCTACGTCATCGAATTAACTGATTTATTGTTGTCCTTCCCAGATAAATTTGAATCCAACATTTATAACAGTCTCTTACCAAAGAGACCACGCTACAATTCAAACAATTATATCTTGGAATCACCAGTATCGGCAACAAAATCTACTTTCTCATTCCAAACCCCAGTCTCAAATTCAAAATTTTCGAACGCCAATTCTTCGCCAATCATTTCATCAAACTCATTATCTGAATTTTCCAGCTTTTCATCGGTTTCATCTCAAACTACATGCTCTTCAAATGAAGACTTGATAAACAACGACAGCGTCGCAACGATGAATCAAAAATCGATATATAACGGTCAAAATAACCCTTATGTCAATTCGAGAATACTGAAAGCCTCAAATAACATCGATTACCACAGCAATAATAATAACAACCAGAACATAAATAATAACAATGAAAGCGCAAAATTGAAGTATCCTAACTCATCCCCAATAATATCGAATTCCCCATCTAATGATGGAAAACCGGTTCGAAATAATGATGATTTCGTCACAGTATAAACGGATGTACTCAATTGGTACAATTCTTATATCCGGAAACATTATTGAGTTTGAGGTTTATACAAATCGCTTTCATTCGAAATCATAACATGACATAACATAACATAACTTATCATCATAACATATCTAATGCCCCCCTCCCCCTTTCCCTCTTCACTTTTTTATTCACACGATATATGCATTCTTATTTAAGCAGTTAACTAATAACTCTATATTCATAAATAGCTAACTAATAACGCTTTGTTTTCTCAATCTGTGTAACTCTACTATCCTTGTAATTCCTCTTAGTCATACTCTGATCCTATTCACTTACTCTACTGTAGTATCACATTTCAAAGTAGTTCGGTACCTCAAAGACACCATACGGCTACTTGAGTCGAACTCTCAAAAATTAGATTTCGAAATATTACAAATTCACCTATTATTTTTCAATCTCAACTAATATTTCTCAATAATACCCCACACTTTTGCTTTTGAAAAAAACAGAAGAATAAAAAAGAAAAAAATACACCGCAGCGCTACATTTGTTTTGATTTTGCTGTTTTTGTTTTTGTTTTTTACAGGCTGAATTAAGACAGACAGACGCGCCGCAATTGGAAAATCATCTTCTCCCTTGCACCGCCTTGGGAAATTGAGGACAGTGTTGTTATTCGAAGAAATATTGTACATTGAATAAATTAATTTGACCTCCTTTACGTACGAGGATGGGTTTCCATTATATAATAATATACACACATGGTATCATAGGAATTTGTGCTTGCTGATTCTTCTCTTTAAACTTTTACCTATTCTCGATTCTTTACTGCTACTTTTAGGTTGATCTTTGGTACCTGCAACTGCCTCATCTTTAGCCTCGTTTGTCATAGCACTGCTAATCTCAGATTCAGGAGTAGTAATACTAGTACCCACTCTTAGAGAATCAGAGGATGGCTGTTCATCTCTTGTATTTAGATCTATGTCTTTCTCAGCCATACTTGCAGATTCACCTTCCGAGTAATGTTCTTCTTCATCAGATATATAATCATTGTCCCTATCATAAATATGATAATTATCCGATCCTGCCTCGGTGGTTTCGAAAGGACCTCCTTTATTTGAACCTGTTTGATCAAGGGTGATTTTCAAATCTTTGTCTTTCAAAGATGTAGCAACGGAATAAGTTCTTCCGGTGTAGTTCTTATCGGTGAAAAATAGATTAGTCAATCCTTTAATACTACGTCTCTTTCTATAATAAATGGAAGAACCAGGGGAAACAGGCTCAGAACTTGATGGAGAATTTGATGCGACAGCTGAGTTAGGATAATTCGACCCTACACCTGTATTCCCAAAAGTGGTCAATACCTGGCCATCAACTTCAACGGGATATGCTTCTTCGAGATTTCCCAGATCTGCTGATGGTATATTTTCAATGAAATCAGCTTCAATATACGTATCTCTCGTAATGACAATATAAACCAACAGGGATACTATTATAATCGTATTCATTACTCCCAATCTTCTTTGATTTGTCAGTTGTTGCGATAAATCGTTAAGCTGCTTGGCATTATTATCCAAAACGTTATTATTGCTTGCGGCTTGTAAATTCAAAAGACTAACGGCTCTCTGGGTGAAGGTAACATGCATAGTGTTAAATATAGCGATTTGCTCATGAATGGTAGAATTCAACCTGAATATCACTTGTTCAAATTTGCTCGATTGTCTTTGTTCCAATTTATCAAAAGCGCTTGACAATATTCTACTTTGTTCTTCAATGTATAATAATGATAATGTGGCATTTGACTCGAGTAATGCTAACCTCTTAGCAAGATTCTTGTAAATGGACTCCTGAGTTACTGGTTCACTAGATGATGCTGGTACTGTAGCCCTAGTTTCCACTTCAATGCTTTCATATAACCCCGGATCACTATCGGGGAAGCAAAAGTCATCGGGATTTAATTCTTCCAAGAATTTTTCAAGCCCTAAATATGGTGTAACTCTACAATCATCTTCTCCCTCATCTTCCTCTGGTCTTGAAACAACGTTTTCGGCAACAGCTGTCTTCTTAAAAAATGATTTATCAGTGTCGTCTGATTTCTTCAAGGTAGACGTACTAGGAACAGCGTATTCCTTGGCTAGCTGTTGCATCTGGTCTCCAAATTCTGCACTTTGATTGAATAGTTTAAACTCCATGATAGAGTCATCTTCGAAATCAAATTCATCTATTTCTTCAGAGTCGGAACTTTCTTCTGTTCCAGATTCATCCATCTTGAATTGCTCTATCATTGTGGTACCATGAACCTGCACGGTAGTGATAGGACAATAGAATTCGTTGCCATAAACTGAAAGAACTTCAACCCTAAGGAATTTGGCCCAAATCAATGGGTTTTTGATTGCAAAAGTTTGCAAGTTTCTCAAATTTCCAGCATCAAACTCTCCCAATACTTTCCAGCCACCTTGAGGTACTGGAAATCTATCTGAGACTGAGAACCTAATCTTATGGAACATGGATGAAAAGAATTCATAATTTCCTATCAGAATTTCACTGACTAGAATATCTTCACATAATTCAATGATTATGAACTTATTTGGAGCAGAACATTCATTGAGTAAATATGTATCCTTATTTTCATTCAACACCGCAGATGCACCTTTGGCTTCCGAGTTAGTTTTCACAATGGTAGCAGCACAATCAAAAGACGCAAAATTGAATTTATCCTTGTATAGCTTACCACCTTGATCTTCTGTATCGCCAGATGATGAAGATGAGCTAAACATCGACAGTTCAATTTCCATTTCTTCTCCAATGGCACCATTCAAATTAAGGTCATTGTTGGATTTGGATGTCTGTCTCTGTACTTTCTTGGAACTACTTGACCTTGGAGGATTTGGATCATCACCTACTCTTTTTTTCTTCCACTCTTCAAAAGACAAAAAATTTGAATCTTTTATTATTTCGTCTGAATCCAACGACCCTTGTAATTGGACACTCTCTTTGGTATCAACTGGTGGTGTCGCTACCACTTTCTGATCCACAGCTTCTGACGCAATAGAACTCGACTCAGTTATTTTCTTCTCGGGGCTAGCTATAGTATTCGATTCAATCGTCTCTTCAGTTATATTTTTGGCTGTATAAATCTCATTTGATATTATCGAACTTTCAAATGATACTTCATTCAGAGATACAGAGCTATTGGCGACGGTGGACGTTTTGTCATTCGTTATTATACATTCCATCTGGGATCCCGATATGGTGCTCGTCTTTATTTGGTCCTTGAAAGATGAAGAAATCGACTTTAGGTTTTCATCAGATTTCACAAGAACTGGGGTCGAACTCTCCGATGAAGAAGACGACGAGGGTGACGACGACGATGCGGATGCGGATGCGGATGTGGATGATAATGATGATAATGAAGATGCTGATGATGAAGATGCTGATGATGAAGATGCGGTGGATGCGGTGGATGCTAATGACTCTGTTGAGGATGATTGCAATGCTGATGAAAGTGAGGATTCGGATGATTCTAGTGATATTTCTACTGTTGCAGATATTGACGGCTGCTTTACAGGCTCCAAACTGGATATACTATTGTTAGATGAGAATGTGGAATTCAAAGAAGTACTTGAGGTGCTTGTATACGAATTGGAATTTGGTAAAGGTATAAGTGGGGGATCCGATGATAATATAGATGTTATTGCTTGCGATATCGAGTATTCATCTGTTCCGACTTTTGAGGGTATAGAGAGTAAACTCTCCGGAGGTGGCCCAGATTTATCTGCTATCGGTTCCTTCAAGCTTAGAGACGAAGATGTTGTGGAAGTGTAGGAGGAGTCAGAAGATGACACATATGATAACGATTTTGAAATTGCTGCCGTGTCTGAAATTGAGGACGATATTGAACTAGAAAGGGTACTAGCAGGTAGGAGAGATCCCACTATTAGCAGGCTTGTTAGGGCGTACTGACTCAATTGGACCATATTGTAGTTATGGCGATAGTATACCAACGAAGCTATTATTTATTATAGTAATAGTAAGTGACACCAGGATCCAAATGGTGTAGCTGCACGTTTCAATTGATTTACCTTCTTAGCATAATATGTATGTGTGCGTTTCTCCCGACCACCATCTCAGTCGATTTTCCGTGCGTGTTGTTTTTTGTTTTTTTCTCTGGCGCTTGCGTGCTTCGCGGGTGTGGTGTGGTGGTTAATGGTTGATGGTTAATTTTAATAGTTCATTTCATTGTTATGGAATTATACAGGTGTCGTTATTTATTTTAGTTTCAGTTTAATCTTGGGGATCCCCGACGAGCCACTGCTGCTCGAGCTGGAGCTACCAGGCGTGTCTTCACTCTTGACGCTAGCAGTCTTCAAAGAGATGGTCGTCTTCTTCTTTTTAGGCACCTCTTGGGACTTGGCATCGGATTCCTCTTTCCTCTTTCTAGAAGTGGCATTCGCCAACTTCCCGGCGGATAGTTTCAGTGTAACAGGCAGTGTGTTGTTTGGCATGGTAGTATGGTATGTGGATGTCGAGATAGAGCTCTTAGTTGGTTCGAACGGATCGGATGAAACAATGACTTTCTTGTTGAAGATGTCAAGTTTCACATAACGTAACCCAGCATCAGGCGTCGTTCTAATGATTTGAGATTGCACTCTACGGGGCGCATACAAATCGATGTAACTTGGAGGATCATTTACCACAGGTGCAAGCTTGATTGTAGTCTTGCTGGCCACTACTGGTTTTCTATACTTGAAAGTAACTTCAAACTTCTTAGCAGCTGTAGGAATTAGTAAAATACTACTTGCAGGTTCTTTCTTGACGACGATTGGTGACATTGGAGCTATTTCTTTGAATGAATCCTTAGGCGCAAAGTCTAATTTCTTGAATTTCAACATTGGCTTGGCAATACTAGGTTCTTCAACCTTTGGTAATGTAAGCTTAGTCTTGAAGGAACCTATTTGAATCTTCATTCTACCTTGACGCTTTAGAGAAATGATCAGTGAACCAGGTGAGTCATCACGAGGAATGACTGCCTTTTCAACTTTGGCAACAATCTTCTTCTGCGATGGGGCCTTTATTGACACAATTAGGGAGTTCACTGCACCGTATAATAAAGTCACTACGTCAAACAAATCTCTCTTGGCATGTATGGTAAATAAAGATGAATGTAAACCTTCCCAAAGTTCTTTACGTAATCCTTTACCAATACCATAATCACGACGTAAGACTTCAATTGCACCCTTGATTGTTGAACGGGCAATTTGATCTCTTCTAGATTCCATACTTCCTGCAGATCCCATATCATCGACAATAACCATTGTATTACCGACAAATGTATTCCCATTACCAGAATTATCCTTAAGATCATCATTTGTCTTACCCATGGTGAACTCTTCATCGTCCAAATAGGAGTGAGTACCTTCAACAGCGGCAATACCTACTGCTTTAGAAAACGATTTGATCATTTTAGATCTAAGGTAGGGCGAGGAGTCTAATTTGGCAACCATAAAAAAGAGAGAGAGAATACTACTGTTCTTCAAGCCACCTAATACCAGTAGACCTTCAAAAGCGGCCAATCTGACGTTTTGATGATAAAAGGGCCTAGTGAATTCCAAAAGCTCTTCGAATGTAACGGTAGTCAAACTGTGTACGGCAAGATTGATTTTCGCTTGTAAGACTATTTCGGTGATTCTATTTTGATATGATTTCAACCATTGGTCCAATTTAACTGCTCTATTTAATTCAATCACCGCCTCTTTCAAAAACGATGTCTCTTTATCCATACCACTTGTATCAAATTGAATTTCTTGAGCTCCATCCGTGGCAGAGAAGTTGTGATTATCAATGATCGTACCAGTGTTTAAGATAGTAGTGACCAAAGCATTCATCAAAGCTTCCTGATAAAAATAATCACTAAAGTCATTTGAGGTATTGTCATTGAATTTGAGCATATTCAAAAGGATTTGTTTGACTTCGATAAGAGGTTTACCATTTTGGTTTTTAATTAGTGACAACGCATATGGGAATGTTTTTAATAAGAAGACATTTTCAAAATTGGAGAAATCATTGGGTAATGGTAAATATTCATTTGGATCCAATACTTTGAATCCTTTAGTAATTTTGGGATTATAACAAAAGAGGTTTTTATATGCCTTGAGTAAATATTTCAAACCAATATGGCCATTTTCTTCTTTTGATATTCTAGCCAGTCCCTTGACGGCTTCAGTCCTTAAACCAAAGAAATAACGTCTATCCATTACTGTCCTTAACAGAATAGTGGCATAATATGTATTGGGTCTCAACGAGTCGGAAAAAAACTTTATACTTTCTAATTGTGCTTCAACGTCTCTATCTTGACACAACTGAGACTCAAACATACTATCAGCTTGATTAATATACATTTTACAGATCCATTCAAAGTCTGCATCCACTCTAATCCATTCAAAAGCGTCATTGCTAAGAGCATTATTTTCATCGTCATTTTTATCGTCGGTAACTAATTCCCATGAATCAATTTCCTTTGTAGTTGATAATACATCACCAAGACGATTAACTTTGTTTTCTTCCTTTTCAGGTTTAACATTCCCTGTGGTTTGATCGTCATCTTTCTTTTGTCTTCTAATACGTTTATATTTGGTATTATACTGAATGTCTAATTTTGTATAACCTTCCTGAATATCAACTATATGTTCATACGGCGTACCATCTGCTTCATGAATTCTGATAGTCATTGGACCTGTAAATACGTTTTGAGTTTTAAATACATCTTCTCCTTGTACTAAAGTCATGCTTGCTTCATCTAAAAAGTTATCTCTTTGATATTTTCTACGGATACCTTCTTTATATTGGGTGTTCATCTCAGCACTTCGTTTATCATCTCCGGATGTCTTTCCAGACTCCATATTTTGAACTTGTCTAATGCTCATCTCGACAAACATACGTTTCTTGTTAAACTTTTGTGTTACACGTAAGATTGGGGTACCACTTCTGTAGACCCAGTTTTGGAAAAATCCTTCTAATTTATGATGTGCAACTTTTTCACAGACGTGTTGGAAATGATGACTTGAAAGACAATTACCATTGTATAAATCATTCGACATTGCCTGTAAGAACAACTTGGGAATAACCCTCGATAATCCAAAAGATTTGTCTGTCTTCGTCATACGTCTGTCCAAGATGAAGAGTACCAATGGCGCCTTCATTGTTAGAAATGAGCAGTCATCTTCGACATTTAAAGGGAATCTAAAATATTGGTTAGCCAATGGTCTTCTTCCAATATCTAGCTCACATAGTAAATCACATCTTTCTTTAATCATGAATTTATAATGATTTAAACCGAAAAACTTCTTAATAAACTGACCGGCCATAAAATGGGCCAATCCTACTGTACACCACAAATCATTAAAAGTCTTGGGTAAAACGTTGATACCAAAATATTGATTAGCCATAGCAATTGAAAGATGCTCTGTGACGTCAAACATCGGCTCAATTATCTCAGGACCATATAATAAACTTTCGCAGATTATGCTCATACCTGCGAAGCCATATGTATCACAGGGTATGTCATTCAAAAACACGATGGAATAACTGTTGAAGGGGAATGATCCAAATTCTTTCGAGTAGAACTCCAATACTTTATAGAGAAAAGCAGTAGTATTTATTATTTCGTCCTTTTTACCAGGGAGATAATAAATCATCGTCGGCACTCTATTGGCACTTATAGAATCAACTAATGAAGTTGGATCTGATTGATCTTCTTCGGAAATACCAAAATCATTTGTACCAACCACTAACTCTTTTGTACCAGGTTTCACCTCCATAAAAGGCATCTTTTCAAAGGCACCAATGGCAAAACCCAAATGATGTGGAGCAATAGGATTATAAAACTGGAAATTTATCACTTTCTTCCCTATATCTATTGTATGTGGAGCTTCTTTGAAACTGACCAAATCTGGTACTGCTACGACTATTGGCATTGATTCATCAATATCATCATTCTCTTCGTTATCACTATCAATATCACTATGATCATTAATGTTATCCTCATCATCTTCAGGTAAATTGAGTTGATGCATCTTTTTGAGAGCCTTTTCGGCTTCCTTTGTACCTATGATTTTGGTTTCTCCAATATCACCAATAGTCTTTGGAACAGTGATACTGATATCCCATACTGGTTTCTCGTATAAGTTATCGATACATGGAACCCACGAACTGGCACTACATCCCAAATCCCCATTGTTCGTATAGCACATCCAATGATTCTTTGGGACGTCCGTATGTTTACCACCATAAAAGGTGATACCATTTTTGGCATTCACTATCTTGTACGTTATCTTAACTAGTAAAGGTGTATATACTCTTTCCGAATTCAACAATGTATTTGTAGCCATTGGAGTTCCTGTGTATGGCCTATTGGTAGCTGGAGAATATGGCTGTCTGGAATTGGCATCCTGTAATTTCAACTTCATGCCTTCGGGAAGCTGAATTGTAAGTTCGTTTGAATTTTGACTGTGATTATTAAGTGGATCTTGGGTGTTATTTTGATCTGTGTATAAAGGGTGAAATTTCCCTCTATACAAGTGATGTTGTTCTATGGATGAAACTTGGGAATGCGTATCGTATCTTTCCTTGTATGGATAACCTTCCAATACAGGGTTTTCCGAACTATTAAGGTACTCGTCATTTTGTAAGAAATCAGTATAGTCAAAGGAACAGTATTTGTTATTGATTATAACCGATTCTATCTGCGTTCCACGACAATCCAGTTTGATCTGCTTCAAGCCCGCATCCAAGGGCATCACTGTCAATTCAGTAAAACCAATGACAACGTTTTCCTCAAGGTCAACCTCTATATTGACTTTCTGGTAGGCCACTTTGAATCCTTGGGACGGAGCAGAATTGTCATGCCTCGTCATTACTCTCTTGGGAGTACCATGAGAGTTGATGGAAGGATGATCAACAGCTAAGGGCATTTTAGGGCAATACTAGATATTCTGGAGCCTGAAATTCACAAAGAAAATAGCACCGATCTTGTGATCAAACGCACAACTTTCCTCTGTTGTCTTGTTATAAGCCAAGGGCCAAAATCACAAACCAAACACAAGAGAGCTTTCCCCGAGTCCAAAATTTGAAGTCGACGACTGGGGGAAGCGTCGATCGGCTTCTCAGTCGCAGTCGACGGTGCACGGGCGCGGTGAGATGGAGATCTGTTGACGTTGCGCTCACTCGTCTATCTTCTGCCGTGGTCAAATTATCGTGGAAGCCGGATCGAAGTAGGTGGCACAGGTAGGTTTGTTTCCCGTTATCTCTACGTCACACAGCACATTTTCATCCAAGGATCTGTGAACATCGGTTGCTAGGGTTGTACTCGAGTTGTAGATCATAGATCGACTGAATTGGTGGTATATACGCAGAGTCAGACGAAAAACGAAAGGCGACGAAGAAAAGAAGATTGTTCGTTGAGCTCGGAACAACTACAATCACAAAGATCATTTCATAGGATACAAGACTCCCAACCACATATAACTTCTAAACTTCTCAATAGTGAAATCATATTGGCTGCATATCCATTTACACAAATTCCCGAAGAAACAAAATGGACAAAGAGCAAAAAGAACAGAAGGATCTCACTCTATTTGAGGTGATCAAATCTGCCGATTTCAATATGTACCTTTGTATACTGTATCTTCAGAATCACGCTGATAATATCGGTATATATTACTTCTTATGCGAAAGGGCAATGAAGTTTCCAATGGCTGAACTCCGTTTTTTCATCCCTCAATTCTTACAAATTTTAATCACTATAGAGACGGAATCGCAGGCATTGGAGGACATGATACAAGAGCTATGTGGAAAAGATGTACATTTCAGTCTATTGACATTTTGGCATCTTCAAGCAATCTTACAAGAGTTGAGTAAAGAACCACATAGTGTTGGTTTCCAAACATGCAAACGTTTGTTGAACAGTTTGCAATTCCAATTATTTACAATCTCAACAAATCAACAGACATCTGTTTCATCACCTGCAGCTACCTCTGGTGTAGTATCGAAGACTGTTAATATCAACAGACAATTCAGAGAGAATATAGCACCATCTATTATATTGGCTACTTCCATTGCTGCTGGTATTGGATTGCCATCTGCCACTGCATATGCCAATCCAATTGTTAGAATTCAAGGTAAGCAAGTTAAATCGTTTGTATTTGAAGTTGTAAAGGACATCAAGAGAAGTTTGACAGAAAACTTGACAAAGAAAAACACAATCAACAATGCGCTCATTGGGATCAACCGTAATTCAGATGAATATGATACATTGAAGAGAACAAGATCATTAGCTGTAAGGAGTACAAGTCGTGGTAAAAGTAGAGCATCAACCTCGTCTGTTCCAACTAGAAGATCTGAAGATTTAGATTTCTCTATGATTGATTCATATGCCGAAGTTCATCTACCTTCTTTGAGCAATCCATCTCTCAAATCCAAAAAGTCAAATGTCGAATTAACAAAGACATTATCATCAAGTAATATATTTCCTCCTTCAAAATCAATCACAGAGCCATCAAAGGATATGGTTTCATCGATGCCAAACTTACATATAGGACGTAGTCCATCAATGACTTCGATGAACGATTTATCACCAGATGATGCAAGTACATATTCTTCATCTAGAAACTCGAGAGATTTTAGAGAGTTTAGCGATGTTGAAAGTGATTATGGTGATGGGTCATCAATTCCAGGTTCTCCAATAATAACTGGATTTGGTGGTAAGAAATCACAAAGACAACAACTAACATATTCCCAGAAAGTAAAGATTCTTCAAACCAATTATTTCAAGTTGGAAACACAATTCGTTATGTCATTACAAAACATCTCAATAAGATTATCCAAAGTTCCAAAGGAGGCAAGATTGTCTACTTTAAAAGCTGAATTGTCATTACTCAACACAGATTTACCCTGTGAGATTGATATCCCATTGTTATTACCCAAGAACAAAAAGGGCAAGCTTCATAAAGTTGTCCGTATAGTGGTCAAGGAATCTGCCGTTTTAAATTCAGCTGAAAGAGTCCCATATTTGTTACTTATTGAATATTTATCAGATGAGGTTGATTTTGATCCAGTCAGTAAACCAAACTCAAGATTGTTAAATAGATTAGATGACTCTGAGAGCTCTAATACATTCAATAGATCTCCGGCTAAGAAATATAGATTTGACTTGGCGTATCCCAATGCATCTACCTCTTCTTCCATCTCTCTTACAAATGAAATGAACAGTTTGAATGTGGATGAAACAAACGTTCCTAAAGGTGAAGAATCGGATTTGGGCGATGTATCGGTTGTTAACTTGACGAATAAATTAGAAAAGGAAGTGATGATCAAAAATGTGATAAAAAAATCGAGAAATTATTCTCAGGATGTCGATGCAATTGATATGAATTCAGCTGAAGAGAACGTCCGTAATATAGAGTTAAGTTTTAGTTCTAGGTTCAATAACAAAGGTGATGATGATAGTGATCTTGCAAATCAAATGCGTATCGCTGCAGTTATGTTACAACAATTAGATTCTCCAAATTCAACCACACCAAGTGCTCAAGCCGTTCAAATCAAAAATAGAATCATCGATTCTATGAAATCGATGCAAAATGGATTTGGTGTATCTAATTTAAATGAATTTAGCGTTGAAGCAGGTGAAAGAAAGTTATCAAACGATTTGAAAGTTGCAGGTATAAGTTATTTGGGTGAAGATTGGAATACTAAGAAGGAAAGAATTAGAAATGAAAGTAAATATGGTCATTTGGACAATTGGGATCTTTGTTCTGTTATTGCCAAGACTGGTGATGATTTAACACAAGAAGCCTTTGCATCCCAATTGATTCAAGCAATGGCCAATATTTGGTATCAAGATAAGGTTAAAGTATGGGTTAAACGTATGAGAATTCTGGTAACATCATCAAATACAGGTTTGGTAGAAACCATAACCAATGCCGTTTCTGTTCATTCGATTAAAAAATCACTTACCGAATACATGTCTCAAAACAATGAACAACCAAGAGGTGATATGATTACTTTAGAGGATCACTTTGTTCGTATGTTTGGTGAACCAGATTCATCAAAGTATAAGATGGCACAGGAGAAATTTTGTTCTTCATTGGCTGCTTATTCTGTTATTTGTTATGTTTTACAGATCAAAGATAGACATAATGGTAATATCATGCTTGATAACGAAGGTCATATTATCCATATCGATTTTGGATTCTTGTTGAGTAATTCTCCAGGTTCAGTTGGATTTGAAGCTGCACCTTTCAAATTGACGAATGAATATGTATCCATCTTGGATGGTGTCAATGGTCATCAATTCAAAAGATTCAAAGAATTGACAAAGGAAGCCTTTAAATCATTGAGAAGACATTCTGATTCATTGATCAATATGGTTGAATTGATGCAAAAGGATTCTCAATTGCCCTGTTTTAAAGCCGGTGAAAATACAAGTTTACAATTGAAGCAAAGATTACAGCTGAACTTGAATGACGATGAGATTGATAATTTCATAGAAAATGGGTTGATCAATAAGAGTCTTGGTAGTTACTATACCAGATTATACGACCAGTTCCAATTGTTAACCCAAGGTATTTATATCTAAATTCAAATGGATACTCTGTTATCTATAGCAGAAAGAAAAGAAAAGAAAATCACAAAAAAGAATAGTTATTTAAAACAAAATGCATTATTTTTTTTTATTAAGTTTTATGATAATAGTACACTAGTATATATAGAAATAAATATATGTCATTAAAATGATTAAAAAAAAAACCACAAAATAGAAACCCCTCCCTAGAGCTTAAGGTTATAGTATTGTCCATTGGGATTATGAATCTTGGATATACCCGTACGTACTCTAATCTGGCATTCTTCATCCTCAGGAGGTGAAGAAGAAGGTGAATAGGAATCACCAGATTGATTACTATTGCTCTTTTGACTACCCGTGATTTCCATTTCTTGTGATTGTAACTGTGATTCATTGTCAACTTGCTCATACCTACTACTTCTCTGTGATTGGCTATAATTATGAGAATTGGTGGGGGCATTGTTGTTGTTGTTATTGTTCATCGTTGAGATTATGCTTGTATTAGTCGATCTTGTTTGAGAGGCTGATGATGGGACTGCTAAATACATGAATGTTTCAACGCACCATTCGTACCATATCTTATCGCCATTTGTATCTCTTTTCATGAAGATGGATACTTCTTGATCGTCTGGAACATGAATGGGGGATTCGAGAGGGAAAAAACAAGGTAACCAAGATACTAAATTATGAGGTTGTGGGCCTTGACCTGTAGGACAATTTGATATCGTTATACCGTTGTATAACTCTGCCTCAAAATAACCTATTAACCCATGAATTGTTCCCTTTCTGTGACACTTCAACGTTGTATGACCAATACGTTTATTATGTTTATTATGGTTGATCTTCCTCATTGGATGTTGATCATGCATTAATGGAGCAGCTCCAGCGATATTGCTACTATTGTTGTTGTTGTTATCGCTTATACCATTATTAGTTTGAGTTGTTGTCCTTTGAGTATGTTGGAAAGTCCACAGCTTTCCGTATTTAGAAGATAAATTGTCGATTTGATCTACTAAAGGAATAAATAAAGTATGGAGTTTAGAATAATCGTTTAAATTGCTGATCTTCTTGTATAATGATGGGGATATAGCAGGTGCTATATAGCTTGAGTATTCCTTTGGTATGAATATACTGTTTTGTAAATCACAGTACTGTTGAACTGAGTCTAAGCATTCTGGAGACAACTCATTACATCCGAAACTACCCAATAGTTCAGATATCACAAGGTGAAACCCAGTAGAGTTTGGATTTGTAGGGATCCAATTTCTAACGTCTTGGTTTATTATCTCTACTTTATTGTCCCAGTATTGAGAGTTTCTTTGATTCAAGTATATCATTACATTTGGATTCTTCTCGATTGTTATGATTCTAATTTTGTCCTTATCCAAATTCAAAAACTTTATAGCAGAAAATACCTTTTCGATCAAAGGTCCTCTTCCAGGTCCAATAATCAAGATCTTTAAGAATTCATAGGTTAAACAATCGTTTGATTTGTTATTATTACTGCTACTATTGTTGAAATTGAGGTGTTGTTGTTGTTGCTGATGTTGATTGGAGGAGTTTGTGAATTGGGATGTAACTGGTGAGGGAGTTGGTAATTTATCATTCGAATTTTGTAACGATAGCCTCGAAAGGTGGAATAAATCATTTGATTTCTTAATGTGTTGAAATCTTGGAGTTCGAATCAAATCCATCAAGGCTGCAACTATAGCACGTTCGTATGAATCATATTTGACCTGATCCTTTTCAAAGATCTTGTAAGTTATATTGTTCAAATTATGATTGAGTGGTTGTAAAGGCATTTGTAGACTTGACGAAGAATTCCATGGATCAGAGTTGATCTCTTTTATGTTTGATAATAATAGGTTATTTATGGTGAAGTTTTGTATAGGTAATAATTGATTGTTTTGTTTACTAGTAGCACATATGTGACGTAAGTAATTCAAATATGCCAAATCTCCAAGATATACCAATTTATCGTTGATCTTAATCCTTATGAATCTTGTTCTATCTTCTTCCTCTTGTTCAACCTCTTGATTAAGGATTTCATTTTCCTTGTCCACACCATGTAATAATAAGACAGGAGGATTTAAAGCCTTTGATTGTATGATTTTCCAAATTATCAACTGATTGAATTTATTCAAAACAGGATAATTTTTGGAATTCGGTATAAACCTTGAAGAAGAAACAAGGTAAAATTTGATCGGTTCTAATAGCCATCTATTAACAACCGATTGTGGGATATTTTGCTTTGGAGATCCTAATGAAACTGATAGATTCGAGTTATAGTTACATTGGATTCTAATGGTATTCCAAAAATCCCAAGTCGATAAAGGATCCATTATTGGGATGGCATCACCAGTTATGCTATTGATCTGATAATCCTCGCATATTGGTAAAGATATAGAGATATTGATCATGGGGAATTGTGTAAGTAAATAATTTAAGTTATTTGTAAAGATCGATAGGTTGCTTAGGTCCTTTGGTGGGGCTATTAAGACAGTAGAAAGTCCTAAATAATTTGCGTAGGATATTTCGTTAAATATCACTTGTAATGAGAATTCATTTATTAGAGTATCATAGGAATCCAATTCAACCCATGAAGATAATAACCCAATTGTATTAGAGGTATGTAAACCCGTTAAGATGTTAACTTCATTCAAATTGGGGAATTTAACGTTTAAAGAGTTTAAATCAGTATTATTATTGGGTTTATCCTTAAACCTTTGAAAATATTGCTTACAATTTTCTCTATACCTTGCATTTGTTATTGGTAAAAGAACGTAATCATACCCCAATTTTTGGAAGTTTGTAACTAAAGAAGAATCAGAATTGACAAAGGCAGAAGTCAATGGTAAAGGTCTTATACCTATTTTGACATCTAGGCCATGAATCGTGCTAAGAAGATCGGTATGATCCAACGTTGTTTGTTTTAAAGACGATTTATTTACCATATTGAGTTGAGCATGGAACGGGTGTAGTGAGATTGATAAAAATGAAAAACAGAATAGCAATGATAGAATTAGTGATTTGATGTGATGTAATGTGATTTGAAAAGAAACTATACGAGATCACTTGTGGTTGAAAAGATGGAAGATCGTCAGCAATGATAGGTTATAGTGATGCCGGTACCTATAATAACAAAAAATAATAGAGATAATAAAAATAAAAATGAATAATAATATTGACAGGGGCCTTTGAAGTATATGTACCGAGGAGATAAATGTGAGGTATTAATATGCGAGATGAGAAGTGTAATTTAGGTACAAGATACGATGGGATGAAGGGTGTATACTAGTCAAGAGTGGTATTGAAGATAGATATTAGACGATAGAGTATTATAGACAGGTAGGAAGAGGGCAAAAGGGAGCAAGGCTATAGAAAAATCAATCCATCTTGAAAGATCAAACCAAAGATGAAACAGAGACAATAGCGTCTATGATTCTTGTTTCAATTTCTTTCCCTCACAGCACAAAGCTGAAATTCCATTGTTTAAGCTTTAGAGAGGATACGACCTCTTTGCCCGGTGCTACTTCGGCGTGTGGATATATGGTGTTGGTCTTTACCATGTCTATCGCTTCCCCTGTGTGTTGGTGTGCGTGTGTGTGGGTACATATATATATATATATATGTATATATATATGTATGGGATGTATATATGTATGTGTACATAGCCCATTGCGCTGTCTCATGAGTGGAGCGACTTGATGGTGTCCGAGGGGGTTAAAGCCCACGCTGAGATAGAGGCGCTCAGGAACAAACCCGACAGGATGTGACAAGTGTAGCCCCTGTGTTTGCTCGCATCGCACAGTGTGTATAGATGTGATATGTGCACTCACTAAACGCTACATTCCTTTACTAATAACGCATAGTTCAGCGCACAGGTACGTGCTACAAGGCGTTAGTTCCCACAACGCGGGCGCTTGACAGGGACTTAATTATTTAATGTAAGAAGAATAAACCTGCGATGAGCAAACAGTTTTATTGCGTGGGCCTACACGAAATTGGCGTATTTGGGCACGCAAGGGCTTTGCATCGGTTGTTGCCGAACTCCTTTGATCTGTTATTTTCATTATAGATATATTTAAATATAGATATATATATATGTGCATCACAACTACACATATCCTAGAATGTAGTAAGTAAGTGGAATGTGCCATTGCATCACTAATGAAAAATTCCCCTCAAAGAAACGCCTTATCCATCGAAACATGTAGAGCTCACTAACAAAAACAAACTAAACAAAGCACAAAAACTCTCTCCTAACCAAAAACGCCACAAGCCACAAGCCACAACCGCGTCGCTCTCAGATTTGTCGCCGCGACGATGGAAAGAAGAATAAAAAACAGCCCTCCACCGCCGACCTCTCCCGTCTCGTCTCGTCTCGTCTCGTCTCGTCTCGTCTCGTCTCGTCGCGCGACGATGACCGCGAGAACGAGAGCGATGGTTCATTTCCATTTCGAGTCAAACCACTTGGTTATTTACTCGCATACTACTTGCATGACCTGTCTTTATCTCTTCAATCATATCGCAGTTGTCAATATCGGTATACATCAATATAATCCCCCTCAACCCTGATCACATACACAATACACACAAGATGTCTCAACCAAGACCAAGACCTTTATCTCAAGCTGAAAGAGCAAGCATAGAGCCCTTCAAAGAGAAGTTCTACTACTCCAACCGTTACGAAGATGACCACTATGAATACAGACATGTGGCTTTACCAAGAGATATGCTGGCTTTAATTCCAAGGGACTATTTCGATCCAAAGACAGGTACTCTAAGACTATTGGAGGAGAATGAATGGAGAGGACTAGGTATAACTCAATCCCTCGGTTGGGTACATTATGAAATACATGCCCCCGAACCTCATATATTGTTATTTAAAAGACCTCTCGCCAAATGATACAACGTTTTAAACAACTATAATAAATATCTACACTGCACGAAACCTCAAACCGGAACGACACAAGTACAACCAGGCGAGAGAGGTAGTCAAACCTCACTATTGGTAGATTATCTACTGCTTAGTTTCTCTTTATCGATGAAAAGAAAAAAATATGTGACATATTTTTACCTTGTGGTCCCGAACTGTTTACTATATTTATGTCTCACGCCCTAGGGTATCTAATTTACAAAACAACTAACCAACGAATACTTACGGTTCTCCCCAATTTTCAATTCCTGTACACTACTATATTATATTTCTGTTCTCTTATTTTCTCTCTTTGTTTCTCTGCTACTATATTATATAATGACATATTAACCCAATCTTAATATCTTATCTTTACGGTATATATATATAAATATCCCTCTATGTTTACCTGACGCGTTCGCAGGCTCGCTGGCTGGGGGCTTTCTGGCTCTGGTGCACGGGCGTGTGGTTTTCTTCTTCTTCCTTTGGCGTCGCTCCAAGCCGCTCGGCGCGTCTGCGAGGGTACAAGGGACAGGCATCTCGTCTAGTTCAGAGACCTTGATTTGCCCTGAAGCATTGTACAAAAAACACATCACTAATACACTGGCCAACGCACATATTGCATACCTACTTGTCTCGGAGGTAGACTATCCAGCCACGCGTACCCAGATATGACGGACCAAACGAAACAGTTGTCATTGGTATTGGATACTCTATTAGAACAAGAATCGCATGATAGGACACAAGATCTCAACTCTTTGAATGCTTTATTAAACACTGTGATCCCTGCATTCACAAACAAGAAACTGAAATCTGATGAAGAACAAGTGGTATTGAAGATATTTAGTGCGATTGAATATATTCTATCAATTAACCCTTCTCTAATAACAGAAGATAATAAATTCATTACTATAATCAAATGTATTCAAGAGTTTTATAACTCAAACTATCATAGTGAAAAATTATCAAATGCGGCCAATTTCACATTGATCCAGATATTAACGAATGGATTCGGTAGCAAATTACGAAACAACAAGTATCTCTTCCAGATACGAGACTTGTTAATCGAATCTATAGAACGAAATTTGAAAGATTTGTTATCGACAATTACAAATTCAAGTTTTTCAAATACTGTATTAGATATCACAGATTTTAACAATACTTTCGATTGGAAATTCGCAAGGTTAAGTATATCTATAAGAACTTTACAAGTTTTATTGGATTCAAACATATATGAGTTGTTCATGTTAAGATTGCAAAATTCCATATTGATCGATAGTTTTATAAGCAGAATATGGTTTTGCCTCAATAACGTAGTTATCAATACAAACTTAAACCAGGATCCCACAGATCAAAATACCATTCAAGAAGACAACAATGAAGAATTTGACACAGATGATCCAGATCTATACTCGATATCAAACTCTGCAGAGAAATTCGATCAACTCTACTCCATTCTACTCTTGTCTACCTCAAATCATGTATATAAAGATGACCAAGTCTCAATGACTTACCTTTCAAATACCCTATCAAAACTTAAAGACTTGATAAATTGGTCATTGTTGAAAAAATTCCCCTTTTTGCAAAAGACATTGGCAGAGGTACTGATGAAACTATTGATCTCTTGTTATAAATCGGATAACTTGGTGCTATATTTCTTGAAAGTTGGTATTTCATCAAAGAGATTGAGCTATGTACAAGATTTGATCTTGAACGGCGATTTCCACAGAGATTTCAAGACAGTTTTACGTATACTTGTCATGGTTGATTACAAGCTATCACAAGATTCAAATCGTCTTGTTATATCAGATGAAATGCTCTCCCTATCGTTGGAGCCATTCTTGACCAATTCTCTTGACCCATTACGAAAGAGATTACTAAATACATTGTTCAACGACAAGGATAATAAGAAAGAGGTTCTCAATATTACCACACTAAATGAACTTATCACACCCGATTTCAAACAAAGTACAGACTTCAGATCAATTTTGCTTAATTCTACATCTGCATCTGCATCATCGTCGCATCCCAAAAATGAGATAAAATCATTAGTCAACACAATTATAACACTTGCCAACACACCTGCATCTAAACAGTATGAAACTAACATTAATCAGTTTTTCATTGCTTCTTCAATAGGACGATGCGCTTGTATCATATCTGAGGACTATCAAATGGACTCAAAATCATGTTCATCTTGTGATTCATTCATGGAAGAAACAACATATATCACGGACTCCATCAAAATGGATCGGCCTCTGATTTCCGACTCCCTGGAGATGACTAAAATATGGAGACTTTTGCACGAGTTGTATTTGAACCAAGATCTTGAAAGTATTTTGAAAGACGAATTTCTTACAATCTCCCTATTGATTTCCATAAGAAGGATATTAAGTTCCTTTAGATGTGGTACTTTGATAAAAGAGCAGCAACTATGGAGTTTCCTCAAACTTTGTTTCAATAGTATCATTAGAGAAGTCAGGTTGCTTACCGTCAGAATATTACCTCTCCTATTATACGTGGTAGAAGATGAACAATATGAGGCCAATTTCGATATAATTGTCAAATATATCGGATCATTCAAACCAAAGAGAGAAACTGCATATTTGTTCGAAGTAATTATAATGACGTGGGCTGAATTCGTATTGGTGAGTAATCTGGATGAAAAACAATACGTCTTGTTATATCCATTGATAAACTATCTCGGTGATGAGGACCAATTTAGAAATAATATGGCTTTCCATGAACTACGAATGATTGCCACTACAAAGGGTATTACACCCTGGCAATTGGTGGAACCATTCATTCCTTATATCAGTACCGATTTGATCTATAAGAGAACTTCACACCCGACTTTATTGTTCAATTTCTGTAATTTTGTCAGAATGGATATCGAAGTTTTTTTAACCAGAACTCAAGAATATACCATCCCAAGGTTCATTCAATTTTTCAAAGAAGATCATATTGGTTTCATTGCCTCTCAATTGAAGAAACCAAGGTTGACTTTGATCAATTCCAATTTCTCCAAGATATTAGCCGTCTTATTGACAAGTGAGAATAAAATTGATTCGAATAAAATCATGAAAATTATAGTCATTGCCAATCCAAGTTTAAAAGGACTTGATCTACCCGCCGTGGTAAGTCAAACAAACTGTTTGAACCTTGCATGTGAAATCTTATGTCTGTATAACTCCGATGAAATGAAGACAAGGATTTCAAATGCCATTACCTTCATTGCTGTATCAAGGAATGATTCTAATAATAGGAAATCAAAGAAACAAATATTGACATCATTTTTTGATACAATCATGCTAGGTTTAGCACAATGGTTTTCGTCGAAGATTAACGAAACTAGAGGTACACAGCCTTTTGTCATCAAGATTCAAGCTATCAAGGCTATAATGTGTCTTGCTGAGATAGCAAGTGGGTTTGAAGCTGGTCTTCCACAAATCATGGCTTGTTTACAAGTAGCTTTGGAATCTCATGAATTGAGATTAGATGCTTTGAAATGTTTACACTTAGTTGTTACAAATCTTAGTTCTAATTCCTTGCCCATCATTTTGGATTTCCTGATCTCTTTTATCTTACAAAAATATGAACTATTTAACGAAAAATGTAAGGTTGTTGCTAATTCTATATTGAATACAATCTTTGAAGATCAATTTGGATTGATTGCAAAGAGTTATTCATCCTATGCATATTCGTTACCTTCTTCAACAGATCAATTCGAACAGATTAAACAAAAATTCAAAAAATCGTTATGGAATAGAGAAGCATTCTTACTTGATTTAGATCGAAGATGTAAAGAAGATAACCATTGGATTGTATTACAGGCATTGGATGATCTGATTGGATTTTTCAAAATGCATGAAGTTGATTTCCATCAGAAGCATATACATGATCGTAGATTTTTTAGGATCATATCAGAGTTATTCTCCACCGTCCTATACACCTCTCATAGACTATCATCTACCAATAAAGATATTCCATACAAGTGTGCTAGAGTACTTTCATATTTTGGTGCTTTGGATTTCGATAAGTTGAACTCGATAAATAAAGTGAAGAAGAGGAAACATATGATCTTGTTGCATAATTTAGACAATGCCAAGGAATTGATTGAGTTTATCGCTTATTTTCTCAACAATATCTTGATCAAGACATTTGTTTCTTCAAATGATCCACAGAGACAGTTGTTTTTAGCCTTTTGTATGCAAGAGTTTATGAAACTGTTAGATTTACATGGGATAGATGTTAACAACAGTTCCCAGGTGGATAATGAGATATTCAAAAAGACTTGGGATCAATTCACTCCAACCACTCAAATCGTTATCAAACCATTATTCAATTCCAAATATTCCATGAATCACTTCAATTACCTTGCTAAAGATTTCCCATTGTTCAAATCCGATATCAAATATTCCGTTTGGTTACAAAGCTTTGCTGAAGATCTGTTGAAGAGATCGGGAGACTTGGAAAATTTACCAAAGGCATCACAGAGTTTTTTTTTACAATGTTCAAGAATAATCAAAAATCAGGATCTAGTCATTGCTGAATTTATGTTGCCCTACGTCGCCTTGAGTTCTATCATATCAGGTGATAAGAAAGTCACCTCAGATATTACAATGGAATTGATCACTATTTTAAATACAGATATAGATGATCTGGTCAACGATTCTGCTCGTGAAAGTTTGAGATCATCGTATAGATCTGTGTTTTCAATTATTGATTATTTCAACGAATGGATCTCAGGTAGAAAAAGGGATAAGATATTTGCCAGCTCTCAAGGACTGGAAGAAAGAACAAGGGTTGAGGAATTTTTAAATGAATTACCCATGGAATTATTAGCTAAAAGAACAGCTCAGTGCAATTCCTATGAAAGAGCAGTGCTGTTATTGGAAAGAAGTTATCTCAATAACAAAATCGATAAGCATGAATTCTTCACATCTGTCAGAAGCATGTATGCTGAGATTGACGATATAGACGCCCTTCATGGTGTCTTGAAAACATTCTCAACCGACAGTTTGAGTGACAAACTACTACAGTTCCAATATAGTGATGATTGGGGTGTTACAAAAGAATCACTTGAGGCACTGGTTAGTTTTGATTTTGAAAATATCAATACGACAGTCAGTGGCTCTCAATTGATCGGGGATGAAAAGATTAAACAAGATAATATTACCTCTTTACTCAACTGCCTCGAAGAACACTGTGATTACGATGGTGTCTTGAATAAATTAAAAGTTCTTGAATCTTCCTCCCTATCAAAAGTTGTTTCGAATAACAAAGAGTTGGTACTCAGTGGATTACAAGCGTCGATATTTAGTGGTAATATTGATGAAATTAATCATTGGTTGAAAATAGCGGAGAATTATCCTACAGCTCTATCACCAGGTTCAGAGATATCCATATATTACGAGTTCATTCAAGCGCTCTCATCGTTGAGTTCGCAGAACATTGATATCTGTCAAGTACATCTCAAACGGGCAATAGATTACGTCGGTACTTCGTTGGCTATTTCAAAGGATATTTCACAACCCAAGATCTCTAAATTCATGACTTTATTGCATTGTCTCTATGATTTTGAATTATTGGTGAAATGTAAGGATAAGAAATCATTTGAGGCTAGTTCGAGATTGTTGAAATCAAGATCAAGTAATACATCCAAAGATTTTAAAGTTATTTGGAAAATCCATCTCATGAAACAATCATTGGAAATCCTACACCCTGAAACATATATTAGAAATGACTTGAAAACTACGTTGGTTGAAAGTTGTTCCATCTTAAGAGAAGAAGGAATGCTTGATCTGGCCACTAAGAACATCACAGGTGCATTGTTAACAGGTGCGCAATCTGTTGACCTAGAATATTCGAAACTATTATGGGCTCAAGGTGACCATAGTCAGGCTTTGAAGACAATCAAACAATTGATTTCACATAGGAAATCAAGGGGTACGGCTGAAATCCAACTTACGTATACCGAATGGTTAGAGACGTCTGCCAATGGTAGTTCTGAAGATATAATCAAAGGATACAACAATGCAATCTTATTGGATATTGACTGGTCTAAACCACAGTATTGTCTTGGTAGATACTATAACAAACTACTCGATGCAAGTTCAATTGATACCCCTGGTATGAAGAAACCAGAGAAGGACTTTTATGGTAATTTGGAACTTGGTGTAATCAAGGCTTATTTGAGGTCGATTATTATCAATAATGATTATTTATTTGAAGTTTTACCCAAAGTCGTCACCATTTGGTTGGACTATAGTAGCAAATACAGAAATGCATCTGATTTTGAAGGTTACTCATATGAAATGATTTCTTCTAAAAGGTTGGAAAATTATTCTATTATTTTGAAAATAATAGAAGTTTCACTATCGGATTCTCCAAAGTATAAATGGTATACTGTTCTATCACAACTGATTTCAAGAATGATCCATGGTGATCCACATACGGAGAATTTAATCCTTAAAATCATCACGGAACTAGCTAGAACTTACCCAGATGTTGTACTATACTCCGTCTATTCGCAAGTTCAATCCACCGTTGCCGAACGTGTTAATCGAGGTAAGGCAATTTGTAAAGCCCTACAAAACAATAACACGGACATATTTGCCAAACAGGTTCAATCTGCATTCACGTTATTAGAGGCTTTGAAAGGAATTTGTAGCATCAATTTACAAAAGACAAAGAAGGCAAGGTATAACCTATGGGATGAATTAAGGTTTTCATATGGAGATTCAGAATGTAGAGCATTGGTAATGCCATTAAAAGTGAATTTTCAAATCAATTTACCTTCGACGGGTGTTGAAAAAGTGAAAGGTGATTTCTTCCCAAGTGAAAAGAAAATCAGATTTCAAAAATTCGATCCAAGGGTTCAAATCTTATCTTCGATGCAAAGACCTAGAAAGATATCGATTATTGGAACAGATGGTAGAAGGTATAGTATTTTGTGTAAACCAAATGATGATTTAAGAAAAGATGCCAAGTTGATGGAATTTGTCACTGTTATTGATAGACTATTGAAAAACGACAGAGAATCTGAAAAGAGAAGTTTAGAGATCAAATCATACGCGGTTACACCCTTGAATGAAGAAATGGGTATTATTGAAATGGTCGATAATGTTAAGACCGTAAGAGAAACGTTGGTGACCTATTTAGCAAGGCAGCATACTCCATTGGATATAATCAAAGCTAAAGATATGTTGAATGATAAATTATCCGTTGAAGAAAAAATTGTTAATTTCAACAAATTAGTAGCTGCCTATCCTCCCGTTTTACAAAACTGGTTTTTTGACCAATTTCCAGATCCTTCATCTTGGTATATTGCAAGAAATACATTCATCAGATCATCTGCTGTAATGTCTATCGTTGGTTATTTGGTAGGTATGGGAGATCGTCATGGAGATAATATTCTTTTGAAAGAAGATACAGGAAGTGTATTACACGTTGATTTCGATTGTTTATTCGATAAGGGTAAACGACTTGCAGTACCTGAGCGTGTTCCATTCAGGCTGACTCAAAATATGGTTGCTGCATGTGGTGTTAACGGAGTAGAAGGTACATTCCGTAAGACATGTGAAGTGACGACTTCACTCCTGAGAAATAACGAAAATGTATTGATGAACGTCTTGGAGACTTTCCTATATGATCCAATTATGGATTGGAAGGTGAAACCAAGCAAGAAGAAAAGAGTCTATGGAGATACAAATGAATCTTTGAAACCTCAAGAAGCTATGGCTGCGATTAGAAGAAAAATCAGAGGTGTTTTAGATCCAAAGGATTTGGATACTGGTGCTAAGGATAGTGGTGGATTGGCAGTTAGTGTTTCAGCTCAGGTGGATGCCGTTATTCAACAGGCTACGTCTACTGAAGCATTGGCACAGATGTATATCGGTTGGATGCCTTTTGTTTGATTATGAATGTATATATGCATATATATATGAGTGTATAGGGTCATACGTCTGGTTGCGATTATTTTAGATTTGCTTGTACATAACAATAATATAAGAAATTACTTAATTGAATCATTACTCTGGGATTTCACGTGTTGGCAAAGGAGGTGGAGCTCTTCTCTTTACCGATAGTTTCGGATCGAGACTGTGACCATCATCATGATGAGGATGATAATCTTGTGATTCCGTGGAACTTATAGTAGTATCGTGCTCATTCTCCGTTTTCTGATGGACATAATCTGAAGTGGTCTCTTCATCCTCTTGTGATCTCATAATATTACGATGCTCAACACTGTTGACCAATGGGCTGACACGACCAGCACTTGATACACGCGGGAATATAGGCTCTGTACTTGATACATTGGGCGAAGTTATAGGTGAAACGGGACTCCTCGTTGATGAATCGTTGATAAACATCGAACTCTCTGTATCCAATGCAATTGCCATCGATGATCTATCTGGTAATGGAGGAGGGTCATTCAAATCGGAAAGACCATTTGGCAGTCTCATCTCGGGAGCACCATTATCATACGATACATTGCGAAGATGGTGAAGTTGTCTTGAATCAGATGTACTACGAGAGGTGATACTCTTTGATGGAGAGGCAACCATCTTATCTGCATCATGAATAATACTATATTCTGAATCATTTGGTGGAATTGCATCCAATACTTGCCTATGAGCATCTCGAGGGAATGTATTGTGTTCGTAAAATACTCCAGAGTCATTAACCCCATTGGTACTACTACCATCACGAGAATTCAGACTCATATCAACACTTGTATTTGATTGTTTTCTTATCCTTCTCGAGGAAATCATTTCAGGTGCAACGTAAGATTTCTTATCTGTTGATCCATTGGATGCAGTTCTTGTCTCTGCTATTTTTTGCAGTGTCTGCTTCTCCTTGGAGTACCAGCCTTTTAACTTGGTCATTGAAGTGGTAACATATTTGTTATTCTTCACAGAACCTACACCTGCTGATGAAATGCCTTCGCCTGATTCACTATCTTGTTCATCGCTCTCGGCAGTCTTTGCCAAATCACTCGATGATGAAGACATCTTCTTATCTACATAATCCAGGACATGGGAAGCACGTTTTGAAAGAGAAGCCTTTTGTGATTTGAGTCTACTAACGGCAGAACTCGATCCTTTGGAAATCATGCTTGATTCATCTTCCTTCTCGTCAAAATTGTCCAGTGGAACTGCAGATTCCATGATTTCATTCTCCTCTCTCAAAGAGGCGAAATTGGATACAGTAGAAGGAGCAGATGCCGTCTGTGGCTCTGGGAAATCGGATAGAGAAGCTGCGTTGGATGAAGTTCTGCTTCTACTTGGTACTGGGGGTGGATTGTGGATATCGTATCGAGAATCAGATGAAGCAGTAGTACCAGCGGTACCAGCAGCTTCAAAAGAAGTAATAAAAGGATCTTTAATTTTAGATGTAGGTTCAGTGGTTTGAACGACAGGGCTAGGGATTGGTCTTGTTTTATTCTCATTCATTGCAGCATAGGCAGCATCCATTTGCATTGGTCTAAAACTCTTATCCCAAATACCTCCACGGAACACTTCACCTTCAGTCTTCGCAAATACAAAATCGTCCATAAATGGTAAAACCAATGTATCTCTTATAGCCTCTTTGAATTTATTGCTGATGATATTGGTTACCAAATTGTAGTTGAATGACATGGTACTGACAACTGGTTCAATTACTAGATCAAGTTTAGGCATCTTTGTGAAACCATACCAAAGTCTGTTTGATGGAGCAGGTTTCATCTTAATCATCAAATCACCATGTATTCTCTTCAGTTTCACTTTTAAGTTGATGCTGAATTCACGAGGTTTGAATCTGACACCTAAATTTAAGAACACTTTGGTTGAGATTTCCACGGTCAGACCTCCCTGATATAGAAAATTAACAACGGCTTCTAGATCACCCTCTGGTGATAAAGCCTTTAGTATAGGATTTGAGATAAATGGAGCACTGTGACCAACATCAATTTTTTTGATTACAAACTCATCAAGAAAACCCGGTTTTTTGATCTTTTGTAATTGAATTTCCACTCTATTTCTAATAATTTCGTGGAAATTTTCAGTTTTGTGTAAGGAGAGGAATAATCTTCCAATTATTGCATTCAGCCATTTTGTGGTCAGTTGACCCTCGGTAGAGTTCAGTGTTTGAATCAAGTCGATCATATCAGCTGTATTATAGTGCAAAGAATGTGCGTAAAATGAGGGCTCCATCAAATCAGCAGGTGAATTCGTCTTCAATGCATCTATTGTAGTTGCCTTGATCAAGGCAAAATACCAATCTTCCTTTTGGTGATTTAGATCACCGTACAAGTAAAAGGCATTCTTGGGAGCAGTTTCATTTTGGAACTCTTCTTTCGAAGTTAACAAATCTAAAGTTGACATTGGAGTCTGAGTACTATGTGATAGCAGTACGTTTGGATCATCCTTCTTCAATAGACAAATAGCAGTCTTTTTAGAAAAAAGCCTTCCGTCTTTAAGATTTCTTGGCCAAATGGAAACAACATGATTAGCCATCACAATTACATGTTGGACGTTTGTCATCTCTTCGTTGTTGTATAAGAACAAGTTTCCATGCTTCAAAACGGCAAAGTATCTGTTCTTTCTTCTTATATTTCTCAACTTTTTGGCGTCCAAGGAGGCAGGGTCTTCTGCTGCACTTGGTTCATTTGTGGTTGATGAACCTTTCATTATCTTGGCAATTGACGACGCAATGGTAGTATTACCACCTGTTCCACCTCCTGAAGAATTAGAAGGGGAGGTTGAAGAATCATTCTCACTATTCTCATGATTGCCTCCATTATTGTTCTTATTGGTGCCTGAGGGATTGGTGGAAGATGAAGAAGTTGATCCACTACTTTGAGAGAATTCTTTAGGATTTATCTGTGGGAAGGTATAAAACTCCTTTGTTACTGTAATCCAACCAGATTGGAAAGTATTAACCCCAATGGTAGCATTATCCAATAATTCACCTGCTTTCAAATACCTATACTCCGGGTCTTCACCTTTCGAGAGCGCTTCTTTTTCTATTTCCAAGGCATCAAGTTGACTTTGAGCGGTGGAATCCGATGGAATTCTGGGAACGAAATAGAGCACCAGTAAAATCACCAGTGGGATGAAAGTTAAGCCCCCGACGATATACGTGAGGAAGTAAGTCAGTATCCAGTGCATTGTGCTTTGTCTGTGTGACGATCGGGCCTCTCTGCAATTGAGCGCCGTTCTACAGAAGAAGTAGGAGTATATGAAATTGAAAACCACGTCAAAGAAGATGAAACCCAGCTCCTCAGGGGAAAACTTGGCCTTTCTCAGCTCACGGCTGTGCACGGGGGGGCTTCTTTTCTCTACCCTGCCACGGCACGCGCCACTGCCCGACGGACAGACCAGGGGCAGGTGGGGCTGGTGCTGGTGCTGTGTAAAGTGCGTAAAGTGTGTGGAGTGTGGGAGTGTGGGAGCACACCTGGCACCGCTGCCGATGGAGCTCTCTCTGGAGCAGAGAAACAAGGGATTGCCAATGGAGAACAAAAAAAGAATTAAATTGATATTAATTAACAACTTGCACAATTATTACGCACCGTTGGTTACCGTACCTCACTATTTATATGCACATTCACCCCGGATACTATTATTGAGTTTTAGCTTGTCTCAATAAAATATATATTCTCCCCTCTGCCACCTTCCTTTCCGTGATACCTTTGACTCTCCTCCTTTGGCAACATACCACAACTCCGAGTCAACATTTAGGTACACCGGCAGAACATCGTTGAAAGCTCCAACCGATACAACTTGTCTATACGTGATACATCTACATCATATATCTCCACATTCAAGACACGTATTTTATATATTATTTTGATACCATATCCCTACGCTCTACAGTTATATCATAGCAACTTTTGGCCCCGTGCGTGTGTGTTTTTTTGCATTTCGGTATAAAATATATCACCCACAATGGACAATTTCGACTTTTTGAGTGGCCAATCTTCAAACTTCCCTAAGACCCAACCAAACACAAATGGGAATGGGAATAACAATGATCCTTTCAACTTCGATATAGATTCTCTTGATCAATTCTCTTCTGAATTGAACAGGGTGGATAAAAAATACCAAGTTGGTGGGAATAACAACAACACTAATAATAACAATAATAATAATATCAATAATGGTAATAGCAACTTCAACAACAATAGGCAAAATTCTAATGGTTACGACAATAGATCAAGTTATAGCGTAAATGGTAGTTCTCCATTTGACCTTAATAACCTTGGTGAATTTGAAATGAACAACAATAACAATGACACCATTAGCAATAATAACAATGCCGAATTATCGCAAACTTTGAACATTGATGATTTTATGACTTCCTTAAATAACCCAAATGGCGATTATTTGGGCGATTATGATAACAATCAATTGTCTGATAACGGTCACAACAATAACATCAATATCAATCCTTCTTTGAGAAAAATTAATAGCACAGTTACTCCTAATATTCAAATTAGTGGTAGTTTCTCCAGCAATTCACAAAATAATTTATCCAATACCCCACGTCAATTGGATAATTACTCGGGCTCATTCAATGAAACCAATAATAATAATAACCACGCCAGTAATAATCTTAACAGTTTCAAGAGTCCAAGGGTATCGACATCCTCTCACAACAATATGAACTTCAATAACCCACAATACTTCTCACCAAGTTTGAGACCTTCAAGTTTATCGACTTCGGTTAGTAAATTAGCCAGAAGATCGGGAAGTATAAGCAATGCGGATAATACAGGAAGAAGTTATAGTTCACAATTGGGAACCTCGCTGAATAATATAATATCGCCTGCATCAACTTATAGTGGATTTGAAGATTCTCCATATGGCTCCTATCAAAATAGTTTCAATGATTCTTATTTGAAATCTCCTATGAATTCACCTTCTTTCAAAGCAATTGGTTCTCCTGCTTCTATGTCATCTCATATGAATCCCAAAAATGTTATGCATAAAGAAACCAAATTGAATCGTCGTAGAGAGTTGCATAATGCTGTTGAAAGAAGAAGAAGAGACCTTATCAAGGAAAAAATCAAAGAACTTGGAACTTTGATTCCTCCAAGTTTATTGACCCTTTTAGCAAAGTCGAAAAGTGGACATGCCAAGGAAATCAAGGCTAATAAGAGTATAATCCTGAATAAATCTGTTGATTATATCGCTTACCTTCAAGAGATTATGCAAAGTCAAGATGACAGGCTAATAGTGTTGACGACAAAGATTGAAGAACTACAAAAATTAAGCGAAGGAAAAATAGATTCTGAGACATATGAGCAGAGTTTCAACGCACAAGAGGAAAATCTTAGAAATATACCTGTTAGTCAACATCATCAACAGCAACAGCAACAACAACAACAACAACAACAGCAACGTGCACCTATCGATAATAACCCGCCAGTCTCAGGTACTGAGGGTATAGATATTTTGAACGTTGACCAGTTCAATTTCAACCTAGATGGACCACAATACATAAAGCAAGAACAATCGTTTGACCTTAATGAATTTGATGATTTTAATCCAGGCTTACAAGGAAATAGTCAACCAAACAATGACTTTTCCAACTTTTGAGCCTTTTTTTGCAAGGTTTTAATACGTTTTATAAAGTTTATAATACAATTTGTACAATAGTGGGCAGGTTCCTTTCTCTCTGTCATTTAATAATGAATTAACTCAACGTTTTGTTATCGCTTTTATTGCTCAAACTATTTTGGTTATTGCTCTTTCATATGCCGCACATAATATTATTGACATACTGATTATTATGGGAGGGTCCGTTTAATTCTAAATATTACTTTAATTTTTGTATAATATATAATTAACCATACCTTTTATAAAAGTAAAGCAGTTGATTCCCTTAGCGACGCGACGGCGCGGGCAATATTTATCGAACATCTGGCAATGGAACGTTATTATGATCTTTTACTTTGCCCTTTTCGTATATGTAGAAATATATATATCTTTATCTCTATCTCTATTAATTCTATTGCAGCAGCATCTATCACCAGGTTCGACTTGTTTTGTCCTTTATTGCAAATACTATTTTGAAAATGAGTAACGATACTTCATCACAATTTCAATCGAGTGTTGAAAACTGGAGATCGGCAAGAACAGAGGGAGAAGATCCAGAATCTATCTCAGGTAGAGCTAAATCATTCTTTGGTGGAATCGGTGATACATTACAAAGTGGCTACAATCAAGCTTATAATGTTTTACCCTTAAATAACTCGGATCTTGAGTCTCAGCCTGAACCATCTTGGTTCAAACTATCAAGATTTGAAAGGCTCATTTGCTTCTTCTGTTTGATTGGTGGTTCAATACTTTGTTTCGGATTAGGTGTCGTATTATTCCCAGTATTGACACTTAAACCAAGAAAATTCGCAATGCTTTGGACACTGGGCTCTGTTCTATTCGTATTAAGTTTTGGTTGTTTGCAAGGTCCGGTAAGTTATGCAAGACATTTGATATCAAAGGAGAGATTACCATTTACTGTTATTTTCTTCAGTAGTATCTTCAGCACTTTGTTCTGTGCAGCATATTTGAAATCTACAATATTAACACTCATCACCGGGTTTGTTGAAATCTTTGCCGTTATTTATTACACTTTAAGTTACTTCCCATTCGGAGCTCAAGGTTTCCAAATGATTACCAGTATGGGATTGAGACAATTTAGTAGTATGATTGGAATGTAAGATGAATTGGTATTAGTTGTCCAGGGGGTTTTTTGTTGTCTTGTATCCGTAACCAGTCGATTCAGAGAGCTTGGAGATCAAAAACTTTTAACTCTTAAGTAGTATCCGAGGAAGGAAAATGTTGCTTTTCCCGTGCTTCATCCTTGACTATATACAGATATGGGTATGTATATGATCGCGGGAGAGACGTGTATAATATTGTATAGCTTCTTATGTAAACTTCACCTAATGAAAACTATAAGAATATCTTAAAGAACAAGTAAAATAACTAGTAAATTATTTATCCAACCGCATTAGATCACACCCCGCTCGCTTCCCTTCTCGCTGGAAAATCTAATGATGGTTCTACAATTTATCGCAGGATTCTCTTTTTATTCCATTGATGGTACTTTATATCCTAAGCCTTTTCAATTCATAACTAAACAAGTCATAGAATACTTTACAATGTCTGCTGTTGCCCATGATGCTGCTTGCATCTTCTGTAAAATCATCAAAGGTACGTATATCCCCAATCGTCATCTCATATTTCGCTCGATAACTGGCTTCTGCGTCTTTTAGGCTACTAACACACGTCTATAGGTGAAATTCCTTCTTTCAAGTTAATTGAAACCGCCCACTCTTATTCTTTCTTAGATATCCAACCAACATCTAAGGGCCATTTATTGGTCATCCCAAAATACCACGGAGCAAAGTTACACAACTTACCAGATGAATACTTGGCCGATATTTTACCAGTCGCTAAGAAATTAGTCAAGGCCTTAGATTTAGAAGTTGAATCTCCAGAAGGTTTAGGTTACAATATTTTACAAAACAACGGTAGAATCGCACATCAAGTTGTCGATCATGTTCATTTCCATTTGATTCCCAAGAGAGATGAAGAAACCGGTCTTATCGTTGGATGGCCTGCAAAGGATGCCAATATGGCAGAATTAAGCGAGTATGCCAAAGAATTGGCTGCGAAATTAGCCTAGTTAGTATTGTTTTATAGCTTGTATATGGAACGTAGTCTGATATTATGAGTTTTCACCTAGTAATCCCCAGAGAATAAGGAGTAAATTGAATATAGAATCACCATATATATCTAGATATATATCTATAAGCAAAAGGAATAGATACAGTCCACCAGACGATCGACGCACAAATCGACGCAGGAAAAGGAGAAAGCGAGGAAAGAGGAAAGGCAAAGAATGGACAGTTGGTTTAAGTGGCAAATCGAAGCTTACTGATCGGGGCCAGTTCCTTTGCCTCCTGTTGCCAGTATTAATTACAACTATACTTGTTAATTTACCATAGTTTGACCTTTTAAGATAGTTCTGATACTATTTCAATTACTCATCTGTTAAATTATTAAGAATTGTTTGACAATGGTTGCTGAAAAGAAACCCTTACTCGATGCTTCTGGTAAAGATCTTGAACCTGAAGATTCAACCGCTACCGCTATTTTAAGAAGAAAGAAGAAGGATAATGGTATGTATAATTACTCTACTCTTGTCAATCGCCTCCAATCGATGATGATAATGACAATATTGATTTGACCGTTGATCTGTATTGGCAGTTGCATTCGATTGCAGTCTACCGTGATTTATCGGCGATCGCTGTTATCATCTTGAAACAACACTATCGATTGATGGACAATTTTTATCGATCGGATTTTGGAAAACATGTTTACTAACTTTTTGATTTCATCATTTATTATTATTATTATAGCCTTAGTTGTTGATGATGCCACCAACGATGATAACTCTATTATCTCAATGTCTTCGAACACTATGGAACTCTTAGAATTATTCCGTGGTGATGCCGTCTTAGTCAAAGGTAAGAAAAGAAAGGATACCGTTCTAGTTGTCTTAGCCGATGACGATATGGAAGATGGTGTTTGTAGAATCAACCGTGTTGCCCGTAACAATTTAAGAGTTAGATTAGGTGATATCGTTACCGTTCACCCATGCCCTGAAATCAAATTTGCCAGTAGAATATCCGTCTTACCAATTGCTGACACTATCGAAGGTATCACCGGTTCATTATTTGACGTTTATTTAAAGCCTTACTTTGTTGATGCTTATAGACCGGTTAGAAAAGGTGATCACTTCGTTGTTAGAGGTGGTATGAGACAAGTTGAATTCAAAGTTGTTGAAGTTGAACCAGAAGAGCATGCAATTGTTTCTCAAGATACCATAATACACTCAGAAGGTGAACCAATTAACAGAGAAGATGAAGAAAATAACTTGGCCGATGTTGGTTATGATGACATTGGTGGTTGTAGAAAACAAATGGCACAAATCAGAGAATTGGTTGAATTACCTTTGAGACATCCACAATTATTCAAAGCTATTGGTATTAAACCACCAAAGGGTATTTTAATGTATGGTCCACCGGGTACTGGTAAGACATTAATGGCAAGAGCTGTTGCCAATGAAACTGGTGCTTTCTTCTTTTTAATCAATGGTCCAGAAATCATGTCCAAGATGGCCGGTGAATCCGAATCCAACTTAAGAAAGGCCTTTGAAGAAGCCGAAAAGAATGCTCCATCTATCATCTTCATCGATGAAATCGATTCTATTGCTCCAAAGAGAGACAAGACTAATGGTGAAGTTGAAAGAAGAGTTGTTTCACAATTATTGACCCTTATGGATGGTATGAAGGCTAGATCTAACATTGTTGTTATTGCTGCCACCAACAGACCAAACTCTATTGATCCAGCTTTGAGAAGATTTGGTAGATTTGATAGAGAAGTTGATATTGGAATTCCAGATGCTACCGGTAGATTAGAAGTCTTGAGAATCCATACCAAAAATATGAAATTAGCCGAAGGTGTTGATTTAGAAGCCATTGCCGCTGAAACTCATGGTTATGTTGGTGCTGATATTGCTTCATTATGTTCTGAAGCTGCTATGCAACAAATCCGTGAAAAGATGGATCTTATTGATCTTGATGAAGATACCATTGATGCTGAAATCTTAGATTCATTAGGTGTTACTATGGATAACTTCAGATTCGCTTTAGGTAATTCTAATCCATCCGCTTTACGTGAAACCGTTGTTGAAAGTGTTAACGTTACTTGGGATGATATTGGTGGATTAGATGGTATCAAGGATGAATTAAAGGAAACCGTTGAATATCCTGTCTTACATCCAGATCAATATTCCAAATTTGGTCTTTCTCCATCAAAGGGTGTTTTATTCTTTGGTCCACCAGGTACTGGTAAGACTTTATTGGCTAAAGCTGTTGCCACTGAAGTATCTGCCAATTTCATTTCTGTTAAAGGTCCTGAATTATTGAGTATGTATTTTGGTGAATCCGAATCCAATATCCGTGATATATTCGATAAAGCTCGTGCTGCTGCCCCAACTGTTGTCTTCCTTGATGAATTAGATTCCATTGCTAAGGCAAGAGGTAACTCATTAGGTGATGCCGGTGGAGCTTCTGATAGAGTTGTCAATCAATTATTAACAGAAATGGATGGTATGAATGCCAAGAAGAATGTTTTCATCATTGGTGCTACAAATAGACCAGATCAAATTGATCCAGCTATTTTAAGACCTGGTAGATTGGATCAATTAATCTATGTTCCATTACCAGATGAAGCTGGTAGATTATCCATCTTAACAGCTCAATTAAGAAAGACTCCATTAGAACCAGGTTTAGATTTGACTGTTATTGCCAAGGCTACAAATGGTTTCTCTGGTGCCGATCTTTCATATATTGTTCAAAGATCTGCTAAATTCGCCATTAAGGAAGCAATTGAAGCTCAAAAACGTATTACTTTGGAAAAAGAAGCCAAGGAAAAAATCAAAGAAGAGAATGGTGATGCTGATGTTGATATGGGTGCTACAACAACTACTGAAGAAGAACCAGAAGAAGATCCAGTTCCATATATTACACGTGTTCATTTCGAAGAAGCTATGAAGACTGCTAAACGTTCAGTTTCTCCTGCTGATCTTAGACGTTATGAAGCATATGCTCAAGAGTTACAAGCTTCAAGAGGTCAATTCACCAATTTCAAATTTGGTGAAGATGTTGGTGGTTCTGGTGCAAGTGCCGGTGCTGGTACTGGTACTGGTGGTGCTTCATTTGGTAATGCTGAAGATGAAGAAGACGATTTATACAGTTAGAGATTTTTTTTTGGTTTCCCTTGTGTGTTTTAATTCAAAAGAAATTTGTATCTTTAATCGTAGCTAATCACTTTTTTCTTTGTTCTAGAGCATATGTTATCGTTATTATTATTAATATAAATAAATATATATTTGACCCCCTTTTTTTGTGACCCATTTGGTTCTTATTTCCATCTTATTATCTAGTCTACTAATACTAAATTTATCATAATTAGTTTTTATTTTCACAAGTGAAAAAAGGTTCATCGTATTGTGTTATAAGTGATGACTAGTTTCAAAAACAATCACCGTGGGATATACAAGGATTCAAGTCTAGTTCATGGGAGACAATTCATGTCCTTGTGCCAGAAAAAAAAGAGAGATCGATCAAACCACAAAGTCTTGATAAACACTGCAGCAAATCAGATTCCTCAAATTTGTAATTACGCGAGCGATAAGAAATTACTGAGATGTATATATATATATATATAGGCGATTGGTATATTTTTTACATGGATCTTTGAAATAATGTTGTGAATAGATCTATTATTTATCTAAAGATGTAAAAGGAAAGAACAACTGAAAGACAATTGAACGAAAGCCTTTTTCGAAACGTAATGTATATATAAATAGAAAAGTTAGAAAAAAAAAACACGAGATATAACATAATTTGGATCGGCTGAATGTGAAACATGTAGACGAAACGAGCAAAGGGGGGAAAATTAAACGACGATACGAATATATCGTTGTTGCTAATATTCTATGTACCCTTTGAAAGTCATGAAATACAATGAAATCACAGATCTATCAATGTATAATCGAGTTTTACGGCTCCTCCTTGGTATTAATTAAATAAATTGATTTCAAAAAGGAATTTCAAATAGTCTTAATGAATTTCTCTCCTATGAAGATTAATTTGGTTGTTTGTCTGTTTTTTATAAATAAACATTAGGATCTATAAAAGAATATAATTGAGATTTTTGCAAATGTTGAAAATCGAAGCGAAATGAATTAACTTCTTGATCAAGATTGCATTGTGTTGATTTGTTATATGATTGATTGGTTGATTGTTTGATTTTTGCAAGTTGGGGGCAATGAGAAAAAGAAAGATATTAAAATGATGACGATGATGGATGATGGGGTGATAGGAATGTTAATCAACATGTCTACTTTCTCAAGGCAAAGAAAGCACCAATGGCAATTGCAAGACCAGCAGCGGCAATTAAAGGAAGAGCAGAACTTGATGACCCACTGACGGTAGTAGAACCAGATGATTGGGATGATTTAACAGCAGAGATACCACCTTCAACTTCACCGATCAATAAACCTTCTAAGATTTCTCTAGCATCATCGGAGTGTCCAATATCATCGAATGGTTCAGTGGCATCGATACCACCACAGTCTACTATGACTTCTTCACCACCTGGGTGTTCGTCTAAATATTCAGAACAATCGTAAACTTTACCGTTGTAAATGATCCATAGATCATCTCTTGTGTTGTGTTGGGCGATTTCTTCGATGGAGTAAGTCTTAGACATTCTTGGAGATTAAGATTAAGGTTAATGTATATTAGTGATTTTCGAAATCAAATTGAATTATACAAAAAAAAAAAAGACAATTGAAAGGAGGAAAAGCAGCAAAGAAAAAGGGGATTTCACGATTACTATTACGATAAGATATTTACTTGAAAAACTTACCAAAACCGTGATTTACCCTTTAACCTGCCAGCTTTCGAGTAAAGAGAAGAGAGTCGTGTAAAAATTAAGGAATCCATTTCCGTTTTGGGGGTGAAATTCCTGTTGGGCTGGGGCTTTTTTACGCGCAACATCTGGCTATGTTGTGTGGCGCATGGGTCTATCGTCCTCAATATATCAATAAGTAGTACTATGCTTGTTTATATATTTATATATATATATATCTATGAATATATATTTATATATAGTTTTCTAATAGTTGTAAGGGAAGAGTGCGTCATCAGTTCTTGAGTAAAGCGGTCATATCATAATTGATACCTTTAGATTTCAAAGCTTGTTGCTTTTTAGCGTTGTTACTCTTATTCTTCTTGACTATTTTAGTCCATTTTTCAACGGATTTTGGCGCATCGTTTTTGAATTGTGATATCTTAGACCATGGAATAGATTTATATTTAGTATTTGAACCGTTGAATAATTCATCGTGTTGACTCTCCTGTGGTAAAATGGAAACTTTTAACAAATGACCAAATATTAAATAGTTATTCATAGTTTCAGCGGCAATTTTAGCAGTTTCAAAATCGGCAAATTCAATAAATCCATAATGTTTTGAATTACCTGTCTTCTTATTTCTTGATAATCTTAATCTTGTAATATCACCAAATTGTTGGAAATATTTTCTCATTTCTGATTCATGGAAACCATGTGGAATTCTACCGATATAAATGGCACCACGTTTGCTGACTTTTTTGTTTGATTTATTGGATTTACTGTCGTTGACTTGTATATTACTTTGCTTTGGTTTGACAACAGAGTGGATTCCACTCTTTGAAGATACTGTTTCTTCAGATTTCTTTTGTTTCTTAGATTTGGTCTCTGTGATTTCCTCTGCGTCACTTTCTTCAAAACCTTTGATCTCTTCTACATCATCATCCGAGTCACTTGGTAAGGCGATATTATCGTTATCTTCGTCTTCTTCTTCATCATCATCTTCTTCTTCTTCATCGTCATCTTCTTCAACGTCATCACCATCGGTCTTTGTTAAGAGATCTTGAATTTTCTTGCTTCTGGTCAATATTGGTGATCTAAAGTTTTTCATTTTAGTTTGTAATGGAGTGGAACTGCCACCAGCAGCTTTCTTACTGTTTCTTGCACCGGCCATATTGATATGTGTTATGATAAAAGTAAGAACTAGGTTATAGACTTAATTGGTACTTGTATAGTAAATCTGTATTATAGATATAATAGATAAATAATAAAAAAAAAATTTGTAAAAAAAAAAATATTTTTTCTGAAAATTACCCGATTCTGTAAGAAAAGTGCACGGGTGTGTGGATTTATACTTTAAATGATTCTGATTTCAATTGCTTTAGTATGACGGAGTTAGAGATTATTCGGTAACTGATTAGGATATATATATATATATATATATAGAGTATAATATCCCCATTACTCTATATCACACGTTCATATATACAGTATACAGGAGAATATGTCAGGTAAATCTTTCAACCATCCTCTTTATGAGAAATTAAAGACAAAGAAATTTCTTCTTTGTTCCACCTCCCCTAGAAGATTTGAAATCTTAACTATGATGGGTATAAAAGACATGCACATTTACGCTTCTCAATTCCCTGAAGATTTGAACAAAGATGATTACACACCAAGTGGGTACGTTCAAAACACAGCATTAGGTAAGATCATGAATGTGTGGGATGAATTGAAATCAAAAGGTGAAGCTAAAGATGTTGTATTATTAGCTGCTGATACCGTTGTTGAGAATGAAGGTAATATCTACGAAAAACCTAAATCTATAGAAGATAATGCTAGAGCTATTAAGGAGTTAAGAGACTCGAAGAACCCAGATATTAATGTCTTGACAGGAGCAGTGATAATTACCGATGATGCTAATGAACCAAATGGTTATAAAATCGTTCAATTTGTCGAAAATACCATTATCTCTGTGGATCAAGAGATGAGCGATGAGTTTATCGATGCTTATTGTGAAACAGAAGAAGGATTGACCGTTGCTGGTGGGTTCAGAATCCAAGGGTACGGTGGATTGATGATGACAGGGATAAAGGGTGATTATATGAATGTGGTTGGATTACCAATGAACCAGACTTTCAAGAATCTTTGTACCATTCTCGATTGTAAGTACTAACCAACTAATAAGTAATACGACTAATATACATTAAAAACTGACACTGAATATTTGCTGGTTATGTACAACCTATACACGACATATACAACACGCCGTGAGTGTTGCGTATCCGACGGCATACACATCTGTGCACGTAGAAATAGACCCCGTCCCCCTCCCTCTTCTCACACCCGTACACCGGCTGACGAAACGCCGCGGTTTTATTGGCAGAAAGAGCGCTGTGTTCAATCACCGAGCTTTGGAGACAACACCGCCAGCTATTTCCGCTTTGGGCAGTCTTGGTTCAGTTTGTGCCAGTGCACGTGACGGCCGAAAATAAATTTATCACACTTTTGGGTGTTTGTGGTGATTATAGACTAGCAAAAAATATTTCAGCTTTTCAAAACCCTTGTTGATATATCTTACTGATTCTATATTCCTTATCAACTTATCACTGATTATTTGTCTGCCGTTCAAGGTACTAGTTCAACTTACCCCAGTTAATACCTATTCAAGGACAAAGAAATGAGTTCTCAAGCTGCAGCTAGTATGTATACCACCTACCTACAATTATTTTTTTTTAGCTTTCTTATAGCCGTTTCCCATGGCATATATATGAATGATGATTTCGGATTTTTGAGTACTAACCTCTAACTATTTTCTCCTAACATTAGTTACCCATATCGCTGCTGCTGTCCAGAGCACTATATATGCTACTCAGCATGTTAAGTCGGTCAAGAGCTCAGTCACAGAATCATTAAGTGCAAGCGGCATCGAATTCACCACTCTTTTAGAAAAGAATGATCCTTTGTCAATCGTTGCTGAATCTGAGATTGAAAAATTGACTACTGTTTTCTTAACTGCTAATTCAGACTTTTTACAAGCCATTCCAGCTCTACAACAATTGGTCTCTAAACCTTTAGTTATTCATGCTGAAATCTCAAATGATGATTTCGCCGTTGTTTCAGCTTTAAAAGATTCGGGCTTCTCAATCTTTATCTCTTCAAATGCCTCTGAAGCACAAGATTTTGCCTTAGCTTCTTACTTCGTTGCTGAATCCACCAAAAGAGGTGTCTTACATTTCTATTCTGGTGCTGAAACTTCCACTAAATTAATCAACTCTGATAAGATTACCAAGGCTATTGAATCAATCAAGGAGTCCGAAATCTCAACTGAAGATGACATTATTTCTCAAGCTTTCCAGTTCGTCAAATCATTATCAGGTAATACTCTTTCTTCATTCGAATACAAAGGTCCATGGAGACCAACTGTTGTCTTTGCTGTCTTAGGTAATGCTGAAACCGAATTATACAAACCTGCTTATGCTGCCAATGTTGGTATTGTTACCATCAAAGTTTACAAACCTTTAGATATCACATCTTTTGTCTCTAAATTACCATCTACCGTCGAAAAATTGTTATTATTAGAGCAATCTTCATTTGTTGCTGGTACTCAATTCCAAAGTTTATTGTTAGATTTCTTTAACGATTTAGATATCCTATTGAAAGCCGGTATCCAAAAGGTTATTTCTTCTCAATTATTATCAATCAACTCAAATAACGCTTCTTCTATCGTCAACACTTTAGTCGCTAATGCCTCTTTGAACAAACCAGTTCAAAACTTGACCTTAGGCACTGAATTCGAAAACGCCATCTCTGCTACTTCTCAATCAGTTGTTGAACCAACTAAAGAAGCCATTGCCAAGGCTAGAAAATTAGAAGATGCCTACGTCAAGATCTTAGATCAAGTTTTTGGTTCCAAATTGAACGTTATCAATCAATTCAACTCCGAATCCCTTGAAAAATCTAACCCTGAATTCGGTTACGGTAAATTCATCTATCAAGAAGAAAAAAGACAAGAATTAAGTTTCTTAGTCCATGAAACAATCTCTTCCCATGATTTCAAGACTCCTCAATCTTCTGAATTAATCGACTTATTAACTAAATGGTTAGTCTCAGCTCGTGCTAATACTGAAGTAGACACCACTACTATTGTTTCTTTATTATCTCAAGAACAAAACTCTCAGTCCGCCAAGGATTTATTAGCATACAAGGAATACTTCCCAATCAGATCATCTTGGTTAATTGGTTCAGATGCTTGGTCTTACGATTTAGGTTCATCCGGTGTCCATCACGTTATTGCTTCAGGTAAGAACGTCAATATGTTAATCATTGATTCCGAACCACATAATTCATTAAAGCAAAAAAACAACATCAGAAAGAAGGATGTTGGTCTTTATGCCATGAACTTTGGAGGTGTTTACGTTGCCTCTGTTGCCGTTTACTCTTCATACACCCAAGTCTTACAATCTTTTATCGAAGCTGGTAAATTCGAAGGTCCTTCTATCGTCTTAGGTTACTTACCATACCACACCGAAGATGATGACCCTCTTAATGTCTTGAAAGAAACTAAACAAGCCGTTGACTCTGGTTACTGGCCATTGTATAGATATGATCCAGTTGCCGAACAAAGAGGTAACACTGAAGATGCTTTCAAATTAGATTCTTCAAGTATCAAGAGAGAATTACAAGATTTCCTCGATAAGGAAAACAAATTATCCTTATTATCCAAGAAGGATCCATTATTCGCAAGAAACTTGGCTTCATCTCAATCATCTAACGTCAAGGAATTACAAAAACAAAAAGCCAAAGAATCTTATAACAAATTATTGGATAGTTTAACCGGTGCTCCATTGACCATTGCATTTGCATCTGATGGTGGTAATGCTCAAAACCTTGCCAAGAAATTGGGTAGAAGAGGTGCTTCAAGAGGTTTGAAAACCACTGTTTTATCAATGGATGATTTATCCTTGGAAGATTTCGTCTTAGAAGAAAACGTTGTTTTCGTTACTTCTACTTCAGGTCAAGGTGAATTCCCACAAAACGGTAAACAATTCTGGGATGCCGTCAAGAACTCTGCTGATTTAGATTTAACCACCGTCAAAGTTTCATGTTTCGGTCTTGGTGATTCTCTCTATTGGCCAAGAAAGGAAGATAAGCATTATTACAACAAACCTGCTAAGGATTTGTTTGCTAGATTATCTTTCTTAGGTGCTCAGGAATTAGTTCCAGTTGGATTAGGTGATGATCAAGATGCTGATGGTTTCAATACCGGTTATAACGATTGGGAAGAAAAGATCTGGGAAGTCCTTGGTGTTTCCGGTGCTTCTAACATTGATGAACCAGCTCCAATCACCAATGAAGATATGAAGGCTGCTTCCGATTACCTTAGAGGTACTATTGTTGAAGGTTTGCAAGATCAAAGTACTGGTGCTATCTCTGCTTCTGATCAACAATTAACAAAGTTCCACGGTATCTATATGCAAGATGATAGAGATATCAGAGATCAAAGAAAATCCGATGGTTTAGAACCAGCTTATGCCTTCATGGCCAGAGTTAGATTACCAGGTGGTAATGCTACTCCAAAGCAATGGTTAAAGATTGATGAATTAGCCGATGTCCGTGGTAATGGTACTATGAAGATCACTACCCGTGCTACTTTCCAATTACATGGTCTTGTTAAACATAACTTGAAGGCTGCCATTAGAGGTATGAATTCCGTATTAATGGATACTTTAGGTGCTTGTGGTGATGTTAACCGTAATGTTATGGTTAGTGCCTTACCAGGTAACAAGAAGGTTCATGATCAAATTGCTCATTCTTCTTGGGTTATTTCTGAACATTTATTACCTCAAACTACCGCTTACCATGAAATTTGGTTAGAAGGTGCTGATGATAAAGATGCTTCTCCAAAGGATCCATTAGCTTGGGAAAACAGAAAGGAAGGTCCAAAGAAACAAAAGACTTTAGTTGCTGGTAATGCTTTGGTTGATTCCGAACCATTGTATGGTCCATTATACTTACCTCGTAAGTTCAAGGTTGTTATCACTGTTCCACCATATAACGATGTTGATGTTTACGCCCATGATGTTGGTCTTATTGCTATTGTTGATGAGAATGATATCGTTATCGGTTACAACGTCTTAGCTGGTGGTGGTATGGGTACTACTCATAACAACAAGAAGACTTATCCACGTACTGGTTCCATGATGGGTTTCGTCAAATACGATGAAGTCCATATTGCCTGTGAAAAAATCATGTTAGTTCAACGTGATAATGGTGATCGTAAGAACAGAAAGCACGCTAGATTAAAGTATACCGTTGATGATATGGGTGTTGAAGGTTTCAAGTCTGAAGTTGAAAGACTTTGGGGTCAAAAATTCGAAGCTCCAAAGGAATTCGAAATCAAATCCAATATCGATTACTTCGGTTGGGTTACTGATGAAACTGGCTTACATCATTACACATGTTTCATTGAAAATGGTCGTGTTGAAGATACAGCAGAAAGACCACATAAGACTGGTCTTAAGGAAATTGCCAAATTTATGGATGAAACCGCTGGTGAATTCAGATTAACCGGTAATCAACATTTATTGATCTCAAACATTAGAGATTCAGAATTAGATTCAATCAAGGAATTATTATCCAAATACAAATTAGATAATGTTAACTACTCTGCTTTACGTTTATCATCAGCCGCTTGTGTTGCTTTCCCAACTTGTGGTTTAGCTATGGCTGAATCCGAACGTTATTTACCTGTTCTTATCGGTAAATTAGAAGAAGCTTTGGAAGAATATGGTTTAAGACATGATTCCGTTGTCATGAGAATGACTGGTTGTCCAAATGGTTGTGCTAGACCATGGCTTGCCGAAGTTGCTTTAGTCGGTAAGGCATACGGTGCTTATAATTTGTTACTTGGTGGTGGTTATCACGGTCAAAGATTGAATAAATTATACAGACAATCAATCAAAGAAGATGAAGTTTTATCTATCTTAAAACCATTGTTCAAGAACTGGTCTTTACAAAGACAAGATGGTGAACATTTCGGTGACTTCTTGATCAGAACTGGTGTTATTGCCCCAACTACTGAAGGTAAATATTTCCATGATGATGTTCCTGAAGACGCTTAAACAATTTATTCCTTTAATCTCCCTTTATTCATTAATCATCAATCCGTGTGTGCATGTCTGTGTTCTTCAGTCACCCCTCTCACACTTCTTTTTAAATTTATTCTCTTATAACCGTTAGATAGTTCGTTTGTTTTTTTATATATATTTTAGAAAATAAAATAATAATCCTTATTAATATTAAACTCATCTTGTTTGATGATTGGTAGAAATAAAATACAATATAAATATTTGCACAAATGAACTTTATTATCACAGTAAAATTTTCACCAATATGAACCTGTACTCATATTTAACCCATTATTTATCGTTACCAGGAACCTCCTTAATGCCGGTATTATACCTATATTCCAATGTTCATTCTTTAGATACGCTTTTTATGTGCCTAAGTAGACCCGACAGATTGAAATTTGGTGTTTCTCGTTCTAAGGCTACAACATCTTTGATTGGTAAATCCCATAGTTTCCGAAGGACTCTTGTCTTTTCATTTGCTATTTTGTTCTTCAACTCTTCGGCTTTCAAATCAAGTATCTTTTGTAACTCTTCCTCTTGTCTCTTGCCTAAATAGTACCATTGAAAATGGTGGAGTTAGTATTGGTGCGTGAATTTGTAAAGCGTTTATTTGCGATATAATACGTACACTCTTCTTTTAGTTGCTGAGAATTGGGCATCTCCTGTGTCTTCTTGGTGTTATTGGGGCTGGTAAGTGTTGCCATATTGACCGTAACTTTACATATATGTATATGGACTGACTGTACTCTACTGTATACAATTCCATATCTCTTGTTTACCCAAGATCACGTAAAAGATAAACATTGTACTGTGGGGTGCGAGGTGTGAGCCCTTCTGCAGTTCGAGCAAGAGGCCAGTGGCAAACGAGAGTTGGTCCGTTCTCTTTGGTGGAGAGGGTATTAGGCTTTCAAATGGGTATAACAGGGGGTTAAATACGGTTGAAGAAGTACCTATTGCGATACAATTGACTGCTGAAACAATAGATCAACCATTGAAGGATAAATTATTTCAAAAATGGTGCTCGAGGCTACAATGATTGTGTATGTATTCAAGCAATACTCTTTCGATGATATCATCGATATGGAACGAAGATGAATAATTGTACTAACTTTCACCCATGTTATTATAGCGCTGACAATTCAGAATACATGAGAAATGGAGATTTCTTAGCTACAAGATTTGAAGCACAATCTGATTCGATATTCAACATTTTCTATAGAAAGACTGGATCAAACCCAGAGAATACAGTTGGCTTGATGTCAATGTCTGGAGATTCTGTTAGAGTACTATCTACTTTAACCACAGATATCGGTAGAATACTATCAGGTTTACACGAGACTAAAATCTATGGTAAGTCGCATCTTACTACGGGTATTCAAGTTGCCTGTCTTGCCCTTAAAAATCGTCAAAATAAAGCTCAAAAGCAAAGAGTTATTGTATTTATAGGTAGTCCAATAGATGATTCAGATGCTGAATTGGAAAAATTGGCCAAGAGATTAAAGAAGAACAACGTTGCCATTGATTTCATAAATTTTGGTGAAGAACAGACTAATACTGCAAAACTCGAAAAATTCATATCCATTGTTAATAAAGAAGATAATTCACACTTGGTGACGGTTTCACCAGGTCCAACGTTATTATACGAAGCCGTTGAAAGATCAACAATGTTCCAAGAAGAAGGTGGCGATTTCGGTGGATTCGGTGGTAATGACTTTGGATTCGATGATCCAAATATGGATCCAGAATTAGCACTTGCTATACGTTTATCGTTAGAAGAAGAAAATGCCAGACAGGCAAGACAACAAGAACCACCAGCACAGAACCTAGAGACAGTTGAAGAAGAGACATCAACCACAGCATCAGCAGCAGCCCCAGAAGAAGCCGAACAAACCAATGATGACGTTGAAATGGCCGACGCTGAAGAAACTCATGAGGAGAAATAGAGATATCTATCTACATAATAGGGTATAGTATAGTACATACATACATATATATATATACATATACCAAGGCTAGTTTCCAAATATAGACTACAAAAGTTAACAATGTATCCGATCATCAAGGCCCTTATTTAAATTAAAAAACTATATAGCCATAAAGGCTAAACACGTGGAACTGGGAGACACTTTTTTGCTAGAAATCTAAATTCTCAAAGAAACAACATTAAGATCACAAAATATTTACAACTTTGTTAAACCTAAAAGATTACCACAAAAATACCATAATCACTTAATTCTATTTGTTCATTACTTGAACGTGCTACTAATAGTTGCTAGACGACTATCGAGTCATTGCTTAACTCAATCACGATGACTGATATTCGAAACAGTACTTTTAACGAAATACAACGGGCGTCTTTTGATAATAAGATGTAAGCTAAGACAATTTCAATTAACTTTTGTTTAATTTTTATCCTTGTAGGGAGAGATCTAACCTTAATCTTTACTGCTAAATAGTCAGCCACAAATTAAAGTAGATTCATTGGGTGAAGGTCAAGACGACGAAAACCTAGGAAATCCTTATGATTTCCCTATAATATCCTCAAATGAAAACACGATATTTGCAGCACCTTTAACAAAAGAGATCTTCTTAGATGCCTATAGCAAGGGTATGTGGAACTTATCCATAGTTTCCCAACCTGAATGTTTGAAAGGTATTACATTATTAAGGCCACCAGAGGTTTATTCTGAAGCTAGACGTTTGAAGAACGTTGATTATTATATGAACTTACCTCATTGGGGTAACAAAGATACATTTATCGATATCATCAACAAGGCAGCAAAGTTATTCGATTGTAAAGGAGCTGCAATTAGTATCATTGATCCAAGATTTCAAAAGGTGAAGTTTCAAAGAGGTTTGAACTTTGCCAAATGCTCAAGGTTTGTTTCAATTGATGCCCATACCATATTATCTGCTGGATTTTTAACTTTATTGGATGCTTCTCATGACTGGAGATTTCAAGAAAATCCATTTGTTAAGAGTTCACCTCATATTCGTTTTTACACCGGTGTTCCTTTGATTTCCCCTTCAAATGATGTTATTGGTGTTTTTTCGGTATTTGATCCGTTTCCAAGGTTAAAGATTAGAGAAAATGATGTTCAAACTTTACAAATTTACGCAAACAATATCATGTTGTATTTAGGAACAGATTATACGAGTATTTCAAGTCAAATTCCAAATATATCTGCCAAGTCACGTAATAGCAATAATAACATATCTACGTTGTTATTATCTGAAAACACTAAGAAATCGTTGTTAAAACAATTTGGAAGAGCTACAAGTATTGGATCTTCTGGTCCTTTGAGTACTGTTTTTGAGAAAGATGGTTCTGGTAGTCGTTATTTGACAGATACTTATTTGAAATTTGGCGTTCCAACAGATATGATTGACATTAATGTTTGGAAGAAACTTGTATCTTGTGTCAATGGTAAGAAGGCATCTCAACTTTTGTGCAAAAATTTAGCGGAAAAGTATAGATTCGATGGAATCTATATATTGGAGATCGCAATTAGTCAACCTTTTAGAATTGGCTCTGATTTATTCCCACCACAAAATGAAGTTGAGCTTGATTCCTTTGCATCCAAGGAAAGAATCGATTCATTAGGTGAACAAGTCATGAGATCTAAAATAACTGGATCATTTGGGTTATCAGATAGAGATCTTAATCAAATTAAAAATCATTTTATCAATTTTCGTGCATTTAGGCCAGATTCTGGAGATTCTGGTGTAATTTATTTAACAAAGGAACAAAAAGTTAAGTTTCATTCTGGGATTTGTTTGCCTTTTTATAAAAAGAAATCTAAGCTGGTTAGACAAGAATCAATGGGTAGGTCGTTGGTTAATGGTACTTCCAATACCAACGCTAATACTAATGCCAATGTTACAGGCGGTAACGGGTTCATCCCCTCTTTCACCAAGCTCTATCTTCGTAGTGGCTGTTATGTTATTGGTGGGTTCAACAATGGTTTCAGAGAATATACAAACGAAGAGATTGGGTACGTGTTTAGTTGTGCCTCAATATTACGTCGTATTTATTTGATGAACTGACGATCCTGTTCTCCTTTTTAGAAGTATTGTTTTTTTTTCTCTCATATATAATCTTAGCTCACTAAACTCATTACACACACCAAAAGAAAATAATTAAAACTACACAAATAATAGAATAAACGCCCCACAAACCCACAAGGGGAGATAAAATAAATAAGTAATATCACAAGCAACACCAAAGGCTCAGAAATTCGCCTGATCGAAGACACGCATATATGGACGTAGTTTGATCTTATTAGAATTCTTTTTTTCAACGACAATGTCTGCCCTGAGTAAATGCCTAATCAATGGATCATCTTTATTATTCACAGTTATATAAACATCATCCTCTTCAAGTTCTATCTCCTCAGGCGTACTGTTATCAAGCGCCAGATTATCAATGATCTCCTGCTCTTTAACAACGTTATTCAACAGTAATTCAAATAGTTCAAATGCCTTTTCTTTTCTTCTCCTAAGTTCCTCTTGTTTGATATTTGGTTGATAAATTGAAGCTTGTTCTTCAATGAGGTATTTAGATACAATCTCACCGGGGTAACTGATTATCTCGTTCTCTCTACTTTTCAAAGCATCGATTTGTCTTTGTAGTCTAAAAATGGTATTATTTTCAGTCATGGATCTAACCAGTCTTTGTAAATCATCTCTTTCTTCAGTGATTTTAACAGTTCTCTTCTTCAACAGATCTGTCATTCTCTCAAAATCGTCAGCCGTATACGCTGAAAGACTTAGATCCCTCTCTATATCTGCTAGCTCTTCTTTCAGCGTACTGACGCTATTGTCGATCTCTGTCTTTTGCTCACTCAAATCAGTGGTAGCTAGCGATATACCTACAAGATCATCTCTAGCTGGGGTGAAAGGCAATTTCTTGAGGGTATCATACATTGAAATCACTTTCATCTTTTCCAAAAGCTCATCATCTATCTGGTCGTCTAACTTATCAACATCTTCAGCTTCTTTCAAGTCTTCAAGTGCCTTTTTGGCGAGACTCAAGAATTTAGTCTTGAGCTCAATGTTCTTTTTCAATGTGGCATTGTACGTGGTCTCCTGAATCTGAGATAAGTCTGTAGCATCGCCACTCGGTAGATCCAGTACACCTTTGGAGTCGCCAGTTGTCGTCACTTCTGCCATTGTGGTCATGTCTATAAATCACTGTTTATCGTATGTGGAGTAACGTGAAGTGGTTAGGTTTATGAGAGATATAAATAGAAGATGAGATAAACTCTTGATTAACTACGTGCCGCGTCGTTGAAGCGTCGATTGACTTTTCAGGTTTTTTTAATTTATCGCTAACAAATTATTTTACACTAGTATTTTATCTTAACTCTACTATTTATCTGCTAATACTTCCTATTATACTACGTTTATCGCCAGGAACGAAACATACCATGTCCACCAGTATACGAAAGGGCCCCGATGGCCAGCGCCCGGGAAATAAAGATGCCACGGTGTATGTAGGTAATTTAGACCTACAAACTACAGATGCTATCCTATATGAGCTAATGTCTCAAGTTGCCCCTGTTATAGATATCAAGATGCCAAAGGATAGGGTGCTTAGAACCCATCAAGGTTACGGATTTGTTGTTTTTAAAACGGTGAAAGATGCTGAGTATGCTCAACAACTTTTCAACGGTCTTATACTTTACAATCGTCCCATCAGAGTGCGGAGGGTAGCCAATCAAAACAAGACTGGCTCTACTACCGGTGGTAGCGTCAAAGGTTCAATGAAACAAGGCGTTGGAGCTGTGTTGTTTATTGGCAATTTGAACAAATTAATAGATGAGAAGACATTATCTGAGACATTTTCAAATTTCGGAACATTTGTCGAACCCCCAAGAATACTTAGAGACGAGTCAAGTGGAGAATCCAAGGGTATTGCATTCATATCATATACTACATTTGAAGCAAGTGACAAGGCAATTGAAGAGTTAAACAGCCATTTGATAATGAATCAGCCTATGAAAGTCGAATATGCATATAAGAAAGACGGAAAGAGTGGTGAGAGACATGGTGACGAAGTCGAAAGACTTTTAGCCAAGAAAGCAGCCCTGAATAACTATATTACCGAACCTGTAGCAGCTCCTTCAAATGCTGGTGCAGCCAGTTCGAGTAGAAATGATAGTACTAGTAATAACGGTGAAGTTGGTGGAAGATGGTCAAGGACCAACGACAGGAGCGATGAACATAGAGATAAACGACAGAACGTCGATGGTAATAACCGTGACAATTACCAGAAGAGAAACTACAATAATGGTAATAACGATGGCCAAAGAGGTGGTAATGGATACCAACATACCAACTCCTATCAAAGTAACAGAGGAGGCAGACAAAATAATCAGAGAGGCGGTCAACGTCACTGAGGAGTGTCCGAGCTGGTTATGTATATACCATATCATGTTTCTGCGGCAGTGGTGACGTAGAAATCTTTAGACACATGCATGTTTATATATTTATATATATAGCCCAACAATTAAGAAATTGCAACCAAAATGAAAGTGAAATAGGTAGTAATCAGTAAGATAAAGAGTAAAATAAGAGACTAATCGTGATCCTAACAAATCATCACGTGCCGCGAGAGAAATTCAAAGAATTTTCCATCTTGAGCCATCCATCGATCACGATGGGTCCCCCGGTATTTGAAGCATTACCAGGTACTGTTTACAGTATACCGAATATATTATTCATGAACACAAACACATAGATATACACAAAACAACACTCGTTCCACAACAATCCAAAATGAGCGATATCGACCCAAGACTCTTACAATCATTAGACGATGCTTCAAAGCAAGAAGTCTCCAAATTCATCGAGCAAGAAACTTCAAAGGCCAAAGTAAATGCAACAATCACCAATTTCACAGACTTATGTTTTAAGAAATGTGTCACCGGTATTAATTCAGGTGCTTTATCAAGTAATGAGGACAGATGTGTCAATGATTGTGTTAACAGATTTCTAGACACAAATATTCAAATCGTAGAAATGTAAGTATTCTAGTTTTCTCTTCCCTCCCCCCACTGATTAATCTACAACTGAAACATTGTTACTAACTTTTATATATCCATTTTTACTCATAATTAGGCTCCAGTCCATGCAAAGATAATCAATTCTGGATTTAGTGTTTTTCAAAGTTCACATCTCCATACCACCTAAAGAACTATATTAAGCTTACTGCTTTTTCTACATATGAAACTTTTCAATTTAGTTTGCTCAAGGGTATATATAGAGTTTCAAAAAATTGAGAAACAAGGCATCAACATTATTACATGTACATAGTTTTTTCTAGACTTCAATATATTAATCATCGACATAAACTAAATCAGCAGCGTAATTGAGAGAATCAAGATTAACCTTCTGCTGAATTCAGTCTCAAGAGCGAGATGGTTCAGAGAGTACTTACAATAAAGTGATATCTTATTTTTAAATGCGAAGCAAGGTAATTCTATTATTAAAAGTTATAAAATGAATGTAAATATTTGTAAGTGCGAGACAAGTGTGTAATCAGTAACACTAATATTCACGAGCGAAGTGAATAAATATCCAATTTGGTAGAGTTAAACACACTTAAGAAGTAAAGGAAGATAATAGTAGTGGAAAACATGAAATGAAGAGAGAAAAGAGCAAGGAGAGAGAGAGAGAGAGACAGTTGTAAAGGCGATATTAAAATTACAAAAGGGAAATCAAAAACCAACTAATCATAAGATAGCATCCCAAAAGGCATCAAATCTACCAGTTTTTTCTTCTTCCCAAATTTCTTCATCAACTCTTCTAGCATCACTATCAATATCAACTTCATCCAATGGGATTAACCATGGTTCATTACGGTAAACGGTAAATTGAGAACCTAACCATAAAACAAAGAATAAAATAACTGAGATATAAGCAGTGAAGAAAGCAGAGGCCGTGAAACCAAAGAATGCTTCAAAACCTTGAATCAAAATGATAACAAAAATTAAGATACAAGCGTACCAAGCAAATACAGGCATGAAAAAAGCCTTGTATGGTAATGAATCTCTTGAAATATTTCTTGAACGTAATACTTTCATGAAACGAATATGAGCAGCAGAGATAAAACCCCATGCGAATAAACCAGCAACGGCGGTAATATTGACTAACCAATTGAAAACAGTGGTACCAGAGTTAGAAACGGTTAAAAATGCCAATAAACCAATCAATGAAGTAGCAATAACACCCATGTATGGAACACCCTGTGGAGTAGTCCATTTGAAAAACTTTGGAGCAACACCACCATGAGCCATAGAGTATAAAGTTCTAGAACCGATATAAATGTTAGAGTTACCAGCTGAGATAATTGTGGTTAACATAACGGCATTGAAGATGTGAGGTAAGACTTTGGTACCAGAGTTCTTGATAGCAATTAAAAATGGGGAGGTAGAGATGAAAGTGGTTTCATCAGTGAAAGATGGGTCATTGTATGGAACCAATAATCCAATGAAGAATAAAGTCAAGATATAAAAGACTAAAATTCTAAAGATAACCTTATTAATGGCCTTTGGAACGGCTTTTCTTGGGTTAGCAGTTTCACCAGCAGAGATACCTGTTAATTCAACACCTTGATAAGTGAAAGCAGCGTTGATAAGAGATGATAACCAACCTAAGAATCTACCAGTATTGGTATTTGAAACCAAGATACCTGGACCCCAAGGGCCTGGATTTCTCCAGTATCTAAAACCAACAGGACCGGTAACACCAGCACCACAAACCATACATAAAGCGTAGATGATGAAACCTAAGATAGCAACAACTTTAACAGCAGCAACCCAGAATTCGATTTCACCATAAAATCTAACTGGAATGAAATTAGCAGTAGTTAAAATAACATAGAAGATCAACATCCAAGCCCATAATGGAACAGCATCAGTCCAGTATTGAATAACTTCACCAACAACCGATAATTCAATTGCAAAAGTGATAGCCCAAGAGAACCAATATAACCAATTAGTTGCAAAACCGATTGATTTAGAGATATATCTTGAATTAAAAACACAGAATGAACCAGCAACTGGGGTATGAGTAGCCATTTCACCCAAGGATTGGGTAACAGAGTAAGCCAAAGAACCCATGAATAAATATGCAATTAAAGTATTGACAGGACCAGCATCTTGTAATGGAGATGAAGTACCGATGAATAAACCGGTACCAATGGTACCACCTAAAGCAATCATAGAGATATGTCTTGATTTAAGACCTCTCTTAACTTCAGTCTCCTTAACAACACCCGTTTCATATTCAGATAACGAATTATTGGCAAGAGGGAAATCCTTTTCCGATTCCACTAATTTGTCTTTTGACTCACGGAATATAGACATTTTGTTTTTATTTTGATCTTATGGTATGAACTTTTGTGGATGTTTTTGAAAATAGATATTAAAATAGTGGTCAACAGATATGAAGCAACCGTAATAATAATAAATATATGCGAGGGGGTAAAAATTTGAAGAACAGAAAATAAATATATATATTTCAAGCGCTCTTCAGAGTAAGGTGATGGGTATAGATGAATGAGTGGATAATAAGATAAATTTAAATGATTATAGATCAATAGGATAAGAATCGATATTGAATTTCGTTATTAAATTATATGTAGAATCACTTGACCATTTATATAAACGCATACCGCAGACAACAAAAACTGGCATCATTGAAAAAAAAAAAATTGGCAAAAGAAACTTTCCAAGCGGCCTTACTATTGTTGACGCACAGCAACACTTCGTGCGTTAGTTTTAGAATTCTTTAAATGAACCCTCCATGGGTACTCTAGACGATTACGAGGGAGCAATATGTAACATGCTGGTACAGTACAATGCTTCAATTGGTTACAATTGAATTCAATGTGGTTCCAAGTGTACAAGAGGTCAAAAAGAAAAAGTCCCAAAATATCACGTTAGACGAACTGAAAAGGGGAAATAAAAATTGAGTCACTGAGAATATTTTTTTGAAAGATTTCTCAATTTTTTTTATGTGACGACAGAGAGTGGGATCCGATATTTGGGTGTGATGGAACATTTACGAGTGACAAATTGTCGGACTTAGCTGCCTACCCACTAACACCTAAATCGGCATTTGCCCTTAGAACCAATAACGAAGGTCTCTGACGTTGGTGGGAATCAAGTGAAAAGGGCTAAAAATGTTCTCTCCCCCATACTCGTGGTAGATCACCACCTTATCTTTCCGCCTAATCAAAGCAGGACCTAATCTTATCTTGCACCTTGTGAATCATCCTCTTATCTAGAGATGAACACTCTTTCAACCTTCAAGTTTGTCCACTAACTTCAACCCTTCGTCAAATATTGCACTTAGCGGAAGAAATGGAAAGTAAGCGGAAGTAGACCATGCGGCTTTTACAGGGACAATAAAAGTTTGTCATAAAATTTGTGCCAACCCACACAGAATTGCCGTTAAGTACAGGAGGGAGCGAGATTTGACACTTAGCGTCTGTCTTATACGAGCACATCTCCTTGCCATTCTATCTGGTATCTATCCCTATATCTATATAAAATCTGAGGCATCCTTTCCAAATAAATCGTTATCAGTCTTCATTTACCCGCTAATGATATTCTAATCTAAGCTTTAAAAACCTTTTTCAACTCGTCTCATTTCGTTTCAAATGAGTATACATCACCAGCTCGATTCAATTCCCTAGTGGGAAAAAGAAACAATATGTCAAATTTTTCCATGCGAGCCTAATGCAACTGCCAATTTATCACGGCATTTTCTTTTTCTGCTCTGCCCCATCGAGGTTGACTTGGTTGGGCCATGGATTCTTTCGTCGCGTCGTCTCAGGGGACGGAGATTGGATGCACGGATTTTGTTTTGTCTCTTGTCTTCGACGCGTCGACGACGCATCGGAATTTTCCCAAGTGGGAAAATAAGATAACACTTTGTTAGATAAGGAGAGAATCAAGGAGCGTTGATCTCATAATTACAATGAGATATAGGTGGATAATGTATATATATATATAGTCAATGGAGATCAATTGATATCGACAAGACGCTTCGGATTCTACAGAAGTGAATATATATATGACATTTGAAAAAGAAGCAGATCAAATAAACACCGGAGTGGCTACCACTGGTCTAGGCTATGATGATGTAAACCTTGAAGTATTCAAGGGAATCAACAGTAACTTTGAATATAGCTTGAAAATGGATAAATTCCTCTTACTAGGTGATTCAATCACACATCGTGCTGAAAATCAATTCTTATTCAACGATTATATCGGTAATGGGTACCATTTATTCGATAACCATAAGAATAATTCGACTAAATTTGCCAATGTTATAAACAATGAATATAAACAGGAAGATTTTGAAAAATTGTGCTATTCGTGGTCTTCAAGGTTACGTTATGCGTATATTAGGAAAATGGATATCATAAATCGTGGATTTTCTGGTTTTAACTCTCGTCATTTTAGATTCATGATCGATGAAATCTTAAGACTAGAATATGATATACCTAAATTACACGATCTTGGGCATACTAAGATCTGTACTCTATTTTTAGGTACAAATGATGCCGCTACATGTGGTCCAGAATCTGTTCCATATGATGAGTACTTGCCGAATATGAAATACATAATCCAAAAGCTAGTCGATAGGGATATTAAAACGGTGATAATATCACCAACGCACCATTTTGCAACTCATTGGGATACTTTGAACCCCACGGATGTTGCTCAAAATATCTCTCGTTCAAATGAGACAAACACTAAATTCAAAGATGGACTTGAACAACTGATAAATGACGAATTCGGCAATTACTTAGGATCGTGTATCTCTTTCATTGATTTATTTCAATCGTTTACTGATTATTGTATCAATAATAAATTACAAGATTCGAGTGACTTATTCCTTGATGGAATTCATTTAAGTGCCATTGGTTATAAGATATTATATAGAGAAGTCGATAATTCAATCTTGCAGAATTTCCCACAACTTCATTACACCAATTTGAAATTCAAATTGCCAGATTACAATGGTGTCGATTATGATACATTGAAAACAAAATTCACTTGAAACTAAAGCTAGCTCTTTAGCGATAGGGAATATTTATTTTGACTCTTATACATACATACTGTTGGTTACTTTATAGAGATTTTCCAAAACAAATATACTTCAGTTATTATATAGAATTAAACACATCGCAACGCCAACAAAAAATTAAAAAAAACACTCACACCAGGTATGAATCACTGAAAAGTAAAAACATATAAAAAAAAAAAACGCTAACAGCAATAATTGATTAAGATTTCATTTCCTCAATGGATGAAATTTATAATTGGGATAACAAAGAAGATGAACCGATTTCTCCAACTTTGCCAATTGGGAAAATTGCTCTTTGGTAGCTTCAGGTTCTGTACTCCATAAGATGGAGGTCAGTTGAACTAAACAATGATTGGCAAACTCCTGATATGTTTCATTACTTCGAACAGACTCTTGTAAATTCTGGAATTCGTCTGACCTATCTTTGGGATTCTCTTTCAATAACTCCAATTTGATTCTTTCTTCCAAGCCAATCAGATACTTCTTTTCAACTTCTTTCTTATAGGATTTTATTGTCTTGAACCCACATTTCTCCTGAACAAATGGCGTTAATGCGTTAACCAAACATAAAAACATAAATGCCTTGACCATAACATATCGATATAACATAAATGAATTGAGTGGTCTTCCAGCTACTGAACCACATTCTTCGATATTTAAAACTTGCTTCTTCCTTTTTCTTTTTTGATTGGTTGTATCAGTTGGCTTAAAATAAACTTCCAATTGAGGAATACTCTTGAAGTATCTCATAATCGAATCTTTATACAACTCATCTAAAGATTCAGAACCAGCATAAGTTTTGCATTTCAAGATTAAAGCATCCGTTCCTAGGACCACTTCTTCACTAGGCTCCAATTCTCTAACAAATATTCCTGCATCTGATTTCAAAGATCTGTCGGGGGAATCGGTGCTGTAGGTATGTCCACCAATAACCATGGATAAGATCCTCAACTTGATATTTATATTTCTCAACTTGAACAAGTTGATGAATAACTTGGTAGTCTTGGAACTAATTCTCTTTTTCTTAGCCGCCGCAAGCATCTTGGCCTGTCTACTATTATCAATAACAGATAATAATATGTCAAGGGGAGCCTTCTTGACATTAACCGAAAGGTTCAATTCTTCTTCTATTCTTTTCTCCTTTTCTTCAAGTCTCACCAAACTCTTAGCTTTTAAACTTTGTAAAATCTTCTCTTCATCTTCTTCATACTCAGGAGGTAGTACTTTAAGGTCTTTTTTCTTCTCAACTTTTGGAAGGGAAGATTTTTTCAAAGTCAATTTCACGATTTGGGAGTTTGATGCTTTGTCATTTTCTATGACAGGCGTTTCCCTTTGTATATAATCCGAAATATCACAATTATCTGTATATAAACCTTTCACAACAAAATTTCCCAACTTTGGACATGGCGAGGGAATATTTGATTGACTCGGAGTAGAAGCAACGGCGTACATCTTCGTATGGTTGGATTTGGCCGGAGAGCCGATGCCAAATCTTATCAATTTTGATCTTGTTGTGAATTTTAGAGTGACATCAAACTTCTTAGGAGGAACATGTGCATGTTCACATTTTGTTTTGCCTTTGTTGAGAGTTACTCTGCTACTCTTTTTAGATCCTTTATTTTCAGCCGCTCTTGAGCTTACTTTTAGCTTCTTTCTGGGCGGTTGTGCGGCTTTATGCGGAGATGGGTTGCTTGGTTGAACATTTGGGGTGGTGGATTTAAAAAAGGTGTTTGCATTGGTGGATGATGACGACTGAACATTGGTGGGACAAATGGGAGATGGTACAAAAGTTACTAACGAACCATGCGTTTTGGGTGTGACATCTTTAGCGTACAACATCCTCTGAGCTAATGAAACGGTATTGCTAAAAGAAGCGAGTCTTGATTGAAAGTTTGTTGTATCTTCCATTTGAGAGGGAAGAACGATTGAGTTCTGCTGACCTGTACCATATGGACCGGATGGAGTATGAAGTCTGGTTGGGATATAAAGATAGTTACTATCGCACTTCTCTTTGTCATCACTTTCATCATCATCATTATCTTCATCGTCACCATCGGAGTCTGTTAATCCCTTAGGAGATTCGGTAAGCTTTGACGCTTCAAATTGAACAATTCTGAAAATTGGAGAAGGGGTAATCAACGAATTTGGTGTATACTCAGAAGCGTTCTTATAAATCTTTGAATTGTTAAGGGGAGTTGATTGGGTCGTTTCATCAGAGTCTAAATTATGCCTCAATGTACTTGACCAAGTTCGGGAAGGTTTAGGAATACTAAAAGTCTTTCCAGTAGCGTCAACGTTCAATTCTGAGGGACACGCAGTTCTTTTGTCATAATAATGAGCACCGACTGATAATGTATCGATGTCATCTAGGTTTGCATTGGATGAAATCAAGGAAGATAAAGATGATTCTTTTGAGTACTGAGTAGCATATGTTGATACCGAGGACATAGATTGAGTTGCATTATTATCATATATATGAGTTTGTGAACCTAGATTAGATTCCTTCATGACGCGTGAAAGCTTGTTGTACACTGCATCTGTTTCTCTGGCCAAGGGTGATCTTGGGTCTTGTAAATGAGAACATGAAGGCGTGTTATGGGATATACCAAATCCACTTAATTGATAATTATGATCCAAAACATCACAATCGATCGATGGGAAGACGGAATCGAAATGATGAGGTGAATAAGAACTTTCATAGTTGACAAGTTTAACTGTACGTGGAGTGAACTCTAATCTATTATATGAATTAGGAGTCATTGATCTCGTACTTGAAGTTGGAAATTGGAATGATGGAACTTGGACTTGAGGTGAATTGGAGAGGGAGTGATAGACTATACCTTTTGATCTATCGATGATCCCTGGGGTATTTTGAAATGAGATGAAGTTTGATTGGATTGGTCTCGTTTCCTCCGGATTTTCTTCATGTAGACCATTTATCCAGACAAGGTTTGAAAATGGCGACCCAGGGGATTCAGATTGAAGGGAGTTACGAGTCTTCATATTATTTCTGAATGAGTTAATCATTATTGAGCCAATGACTTACTACTATTGGCGACTGGCCTTTATAAGAGCTCTAACTTTATAATTATGGATTGATTAAAAAGTATAGGCAAGAGTTTTGGCCCGTAATATCAAAGGGCAATATATTTTCTGCTTTATATATAGTAGTATTGGCACTAAATTGACGTATATAGACTAATCACTCACCAGTGTAAGGGAGAAGATCTGAAATTCAAAATGACGGTACAAATCCAATTGATTTCCGAATATAAACACGTAAAAACGCCATTGTTCATGTTAGAACTTCTAGAAACCTTGTTCTAGGCAAGGCAAAAACGTCACTCACAAGACACGAAGGAAGGATTTAAAATTTAGTGTAGTTTTTTTTTTACTCGTTATCTTTCAGGCGCAAATTCTTCTGCTGGTGGATTCAGCTATACGATCTCCACATTTGGCGCCAATCTCTTATCTCGAGTGACATGTCTACACTGAGTACTCCCTAAAAGGCGCATATACATATGCAATTAGGCTAGATGTCAAGCGCTCACCTGTAATTCGTTGGATTCTCAAAGGAGGAGAGTCGAGTAACCACCAAAGTGGGGCTTAAGGAGAATATGTCCCAGAATGAATAGGTCAACAATATGGACAAATAAAATAACAAGAGATATCTCCTACATTAAACCAAATCACATGGCTAATAGATACATTTCAATGACTAAATGACTCCAATTGATTTATTCCCCCCAATTGTCAGTTCTATTTTATTAGACCTTCTCCATGGGATAACTCTGTCACTCACAATAAGATTATACTCCCCACCTTGTGTTCTAATTTAATCTCGAAAACTATAACCTTCCTTGCTTATAGTAAGTAGTATGCACTAGAAGTCTGGGAGATGGAAACTACTACCTGACAAAATGACGGATATGCAACAGGCTTGGATCTTATCTTTTCCCAATTGTGCTGCTGTTATGTGAACTCACCAATTTTCACTGGTAAGCTATACTTCTTATCTCTTCATGTGTTATGTACTGAATGTGTGGAACTGAGGTGCCATTTACCAGAGTTATGGATTTAGGCACGGGATAATTAATCTTCATATGGATGGCAATAGAACTCACAAATTGTGACTCAATTCCACCTATTCTATATCGTTTGGTATCATTTACCCACAGTTCATGCCAAGGCATTACGGTCAGTCTTAGACAGGGTTAGGAAACATTCGCCTAAGGCCACCCCATATATCACATTGCATACATTTTTGGATATATATTGCAGTACGGAATGGATGGGTATATATAGTCAAAAACCAAAACAATGAGGAAAGGATTGGCGTCATCTCTCATGTGGTGGTTTCAAATATTAACGACTACTAGATGCACAGTCTTCTTGACGACTGCCCGTTTGTAATACATTATTTGTAACTATTTTTACTGGATTAGATGCTGTGGATAATGCTTACTGAGTTGCTAAATGTCTCCATTGAATAGTGTCTGAAAAAGCGTCGAAACAAATTGGAAGTTGGGATTAACTAGCAGAGAATATCAAGATGCAACAAACAACTTGCGCTCTGTCTTTCCCTTCAGCTTCCCAAATGACTATTTCAAACCGGCCACAAAGAGGTAAGTTTAGATTGAATGGTGACAAGCAACTAAATTATACTCCAGTAACTAGGCTCATTTTCCTACTGACTATGTGAGTGTGGTATATACAATTGTTACTCTACAGAGATGTACATATTCTAGCTATGTTCAAATGAAGAAAGAATTTTATTCTTTATATGAACGCAAAAGAATGTTTTTCAAATTTAGGTGGGAAAT
>JAJLSW010000015.1:208254-336565 GCA_030567875.1 Wenyingozyma nitratophila
TGCCAAACTATAATACTACCATGTTAACAATTGAATCAAATGTTGGGAAAAATATAAAAAATTACCCAATTCGCTCTTTCCAGTTTGGAGTAGAAAAACCAAAAAAGGCAAAAAAAAAGATTTTAACGACCAGGGAGAGGATTGAACTCTCGATCTTGCGATTAACAGTCGCACGCCTTAACCAGCTTGGCCACCCAGTCATTTTTGTGAAAATTTTGAAAAACTTAAATTAGGTAATCGTTGCACATCCGTGCACCACGCGCCGATCGACGCAATTAAAGAAGCCAGCTTGAAAGCACAAGTGTCATGTACAAGCGAGATATGCCAACCCAATCAGAACGAGAGGTCCCAGAGCGAGAAATCTCTGAGGAAAGAAGGGAAGAAACGATATATCAAGTTAGTGTTTATATAGTAGTAAAGCAGTTACCATTGATAACTATACATTGATAATTTAATTAATTCAGCACAATTGATCCATAACTAAGATGTCATTTGTTTTCAGAAGAAACTTAACCACTTTAATCCCACCTAAGGTCGCTTCTGCTTCCGTATGTATAATATGAACATAGAACCAATTGGTGGTAAATTTCGTTGATGATGATGTCGATGAAAGATAGACATTATTTGAATAATTAACAGAGGAAACCAACCGTGATACGACTCTAAAATTCATCGAGTACGATTAGTGTACATTGTTGATTGATTGATTGTTCAATTGATTAATTAACCATTGATTGTGACATTTGGACAAAATATAAGAAAATGAGATCGACCCATTATAACGTTTATTCCGACATCATGAAAACAGTTTACCACAGATATTCAACGAGCCATTTACAGAAGACAAACAAATACTAACTAAATACCCTTTCAATTATAAAGAACCTTGGTAGCAACCCAGCCGCCAAAAGAATGCAACACATTGTTTCATTCTACGAAAAATTACCAAGAGGTGACGCTACTTTCAAGAAGGCTTCTGGTCCACTTGGTGCTTACAAGGCTAAATACTTTGACGGTAAGAACGCTTCTGGTCTCCCAGTTTTACACTTAGCTGTTGGTTTACTTTTCGTAGGTTACAGTTTAGAATACTACTTCCATTTACGTCATCACAAAGGTGGTGAACATTAAAGAAATTCAAGTTGATAAATAAATAAAAAAAAAGAATGATTTAAATGATCAACCTACTTGGTTGATTTATTTTTATACACATTATTAGAATACTCATCAACTACAATCTCTTTACAGCTTCACTATTTTTCCATATATCATGATACTTAATGAATCTAACATTCCGCAAAAGAAGAACCCCATTTCCATTTTATCAATGTAAAGATATTTCAATATAACATTATACACATATATATATATATATACGTATATATACATACTATTGATAAATGAACAAATAAATATTTCTCAAGATCAGTTGTTGCGTAAAACGATGTATACATATATATATCCACACAAATAACATAGATCATGATGATTGTCTATGTTTTCTAATAACATCCATCATTTCTTCATAATCGGTTAATTTGTACCCATCCTTACCATGAGAAATTGCTAGTCCCTTTTCGTGATTTTCTAAAGCTTTATAATCCTCCCAAGTAACAACATCAATACCCTTTTCATCGATCAATTTTTCAATAGCAGTTCTACCTGATTTCTCCATCTTTAACTCGTCATGCTGCTCGACTAAATTCCTAATATCATCTACTAAACCATGACTTGTCATAACACTAGAGCTAATGGCTCCTTTACCCCCAGATGCAAGCCATCCTGTAGCGTAGACCAATGTATTATGTGGGTTATCATTTGTCAAATCGATTTTCCCATTTTTGTTCACTATTATGCCTCTATCTTCGTCAAATGGAATACCCGACTCCTCCATACCATTAATAGGTTCACATTTGTATCCAACTGATGTTATAACCAATTGATTAGGTAACTCGTATATTTCATCGGTTGGTTTAATACTTGGTGGAGATTCAGGTTCCGGCATGCTTATGATATTTTTGACAAATATCGTAGATTCCAAAAGAGATTTATCTCTAGGATCAACTTTGAATTCCTTGGGAGTCTTTAAATAATCCAAACTCCACGTTTTAGGATTAGGGAAATCAGCCATCTTTGATGTAAAAGTCTCCTCTTTACAACTATTAACCAATTGCAAACGTCTCTTCTCAGTTCTACGCATTATGTTACTTGCTTCTTTCAAAAAAGGATCCAAATACGATTCGGAATCGGATAATCCGGTGAAAAATACGCCATTCTCTTTCATCTCAATACATTCTTTGAACTCTTTATTGCTAAAAGCACTTTCAAAAAACCCACGCCTTGCACTAACTGTAACGTGTTTCACTTTGCTTTGCTTCAATTTTTCTAATGCATAATCTGATATATCCGTCTTTGACCAATGTTCCATTGGTGGAGCCAATAATACTCGAACAATATCCATTGCAACGTTACCATTACCTATGATGGTAACGTCATTCACTTTCTCCAGAGGAGGATTCAAATCTTTATATTCTGGATCTCCATTATACCATCCGACAAATGCCCTTGAATCTATAACACCAGGAGAATCTTCTCCTGGAATACCTAAATGTCTAGCCTTTGACGAACCATAGGAAAATATAACAATGTTATAATTTTTCATCAATTCATCGATAGCAATATCTTTGCCAATTTCAACATTACCAAAGAACTTGAACATTGGCTTATGCTGTGTAGCATCATCCAATCTTCCATTACAATAGTTGAATTCTGGATGATCTGGAGCAACACCAAATCTAATCAATCCAAATGGAAATGGTTTTTTTTCAAACATGTCAATGTCAAATTGAATCCTACGGGAATCTAATAGTTTAACAGTAAGGTAAATTGCAGATGGCCCCGATCCTATTATTGCAACTTTAGGACGTGGAATTTGTTCCCTTCTATCAGATAATGTCGATAATGTCGATGATGACTTCCTTGGCGACGACCCAAGAAATCTAGATGAGGTTAAACTCGATATCGATGAATATCGATTGTTGAATAAGCTTCGCTGCAATGATCTGACCAGTGTCATATTCTATAGATCTGTAGCCCTAAGTTGAAACCTTCTTAGTGGTGTGTATATGATGACTCAAGTATCAAACAGGCAATATGCTAACTAATTAATTATTCATATTTCGGAATACGACTGGAATCGCATGAGACATAGATTACTCCACTTTTTTCCTTTTCTCATACTTTGAAAATCCAACTTTTATCCGAGTATATCATTTATATATATGTTGTAAATGTGTCTTTTATTAATAATAGTAAAGATTTTTTTTTTTGATTAAAATAGTATAATGTAATATAATATAAAGTAATGTACAAACAATGAAAGGCAAAAGAATCATCTAAATGGTAGAGAAAACAAAAACACCGAAAAGTGGAGATAAAATTACAAGAGCTAGAATAAAGCAAGACGAAACATACAAGGGGAAAAAAACAAAGCAAAACAAAAACAACATATTTAAACAACTAAGACATTTTCATTATCCAAGATATTTCTAATCTCACCAACCAACTTCTTGAATGATTTAGAAGAACCTTTCAAGTTACTGAATACTAATCTTGATTTAGGCGATTTTTTAGCACCCTTGATTGATTTTTGAACGTTTAAAACATTGACTCCAATCTTACATTGTTTTAAACCTAATGCATTTTCCTTGGAGATATTAGCGGTCATCTTGAATGAATCTCTTTGAACTTGTAATTTATTGATACCGTGTTGTTTCCACGATACGAATAATGAATTCAAAGCTTCGAAAAGATCTTGCTGGCTTAATACAGTATCCAATTCTAAAGATTCGAAATCAGATTCATCGTGTTGAAATAAAGCTAAGAAAGCTTTTGTAATAGATGTCTTTCTTTCATTTTCTCCATTTTGTTGCTGTTGTTGTGGTTGTTGCTTACCAAATGAAAGCTTTCTGAAGAAAGAATTCTTACGTTTGTTATCTTGTCTTTGTTGAGTAGCCTTGTCGATTTCACCTAATGGTTTACGTTCTTTCACGGCAGGGGAAACAACGGAAGTATTATTAGTGTTCGATTTGGCATTTCCGAATTCTAACTTACCGTTGATCTTAGAGGCACGAAAGTTATCATCTCTTGGGGCATTTGGAGCAGGACGAGATGGAATAGCAGCATCAAGATCAGCTACCGATGATTCACTAAAGATATGAACAGGTTCATCATATTTAGAGGATGATAAACGTTGTTGAGCTCTAAGACTCTTTCTCTTATTGTCATCTTTGATAGGAGATCCTGGGATCTCTGGTAATTTGAAAGCCTTGTATAAATCATCGTTTGAATTTTGAGAGATCAAAGTATCCTTTGATTCTTTATATTTCAATGGAGCAGGTGCAAGAGTTGGTTTATTTTGCAAAGCTGGTGATTGTGCCAATAATAATGATTGTCTATTTGCCTTGTTTTTCTTTTCATTTACAAAGAAAAGACTTTCATTATCATTTTCATCGATTTCACCGGCTTGAGGTAATTCAAATTTCATATCAACTGTATCATCTTCGAATAACATAGATAATCTAGTACTCCTTGATGCTCTGTTGTTAGAAGAGGTATTGTTATTTCCTTCTTTCAAGAAACCTGATAGATTAGTGGACGAATTAGCCATACCTGATGAATAAATCGATAATACACTTAATCTATTGGAATTACCCGGGAAATGTCTTGATCTTCTAGTAACTTGAGGAATCTTGACGTCGGCTAATGTGATTGGCTTACTACTTCTTGTATATCTCTTGACAGAACTTGGAGAAGAAGCGGTGAAAGTGTTGTTATCATCGTCATCATCTTCATCTCTAGTCTTATCATTGTAGATATCATCGTAGTCCTCTTCGTCATCATCATCGTAGTCATAGATATGCTTACTAGCCTTTCTCTTAAGTTCAGCATGGATTCTAGCATCTTCAGCTTCTTCAGCTTCGGCTTCAGCTTTCAATCTAGCCAATTCTTCTTCAGCAGCAGCGGCGGCGGCAGCTTCTTTAGCAGCTTGAATCTTGGCTTCTTCGATCTTCTTTTTTCTAATTTCTGATTTTTCCTTTTCCTTTTGTCTTTGTTCTTCTTCTCTTTGAGCCAAGGCCAATGTTCTAGCAGCATCAAATGAGATTCTCTTTTGATAATCATCATAAGCCCTGTATCTTGGATCGAGACGAGAAATTGGTTTTGGAGGTGGACCCAATGGATTTGAAGCAGATTCAGTCGATGCACCAAATGCAGACAAAGATCTAGTATTTTGATTTGTAGTTGTTGAACCAGCAAGGTTGTTCATATTCTGTAAATCATTTGCATTCAAGATCCTTGAGATTCTTTCAATTGGATTAGAAGCTGATCTTCTGGTTTTAGTAGATGATTTAACTGGAGATGGAGGTAATGATTTTTCCAATTCAAATGTAGATTTGACTGGAGAATTAAAATAATCATTGAACGAAGATTGTCTCTTTTTAGCTGAGATTATCGAGTTACGTTGTTTGCTCTTTGTAACTGAGATTCTCTTTTTTGATAAACCTGAAGAAGATTGTCTCTTTGATGCTTGTCTTGATTTGATATTTGAGTTATCGTTAGATGAATCCATGATAAATCTACTCAAGGTTGCAAATGAAGAAGAAGAAGGCAACGAAGGTAATCCAGATTTTCTCTTTTGTGGAGCATCTAATGTTGTGTCTTCTTTGATAGCAATTCCATTTCCATCTTCTTCATCTTCTTCTAACAGATCGTTATCCTTGTTGAATAACATATCACACAAAGTTCCGAAATCAGCAGAGGTTCTCTTACCATAATTTTTCAATTCTTGATCTTTTTGAGTATCCATTGTTTGCAATTTTGTATAAGAACTTAATACTTTAGAAGTGATTGAGTTTCTCTTCAATCTTGAACCATTGGATAGTCTTCTTGTCAATTGAACGGAATTTCTATTGTTATTGAAATTAGTTGGTGCTGTACCAGTAGCATTCAAATCATTCATAAATAACATCGAAGATCTCTTATTGGTATTACCATTCAAGGAGTTAGTTGAAAGTACTTTTTCTGGAGATACTTTAATACCTCTCTTTTGTTGTACAAGTTCATCATAGACACCTTTTGGTAATGGAGGAGCATTATTATTTGAAATGATCAATGATTGTCTGTTTGATTTCGTTGGAGTAACGAATTGAGGAGGTTGATTTTCATTGTTGATAGTGCCGTTGTTAAGGGATTTAATACTTTGGAATGAAACTGGTCGTTTATGAGAAGATGAAGCACTGATATTTCTAGATTTTCTTCTTCTTGGTGTGGAATTATTACCCGATGAAGAAGAAGAAACTTTAGAGATGACTGAAGATGATCTAACCAATGAGTTTCTATTGTTATCGTTTCCTTGAGTTTGACTATGTTCATGTCTATATCTTACCAATAAAGAATAGAATGTCTTTTCTGGATTTGGTTCGTTATTCAAAAGGGATTTAACAATAGAATCTTTATCCTTACCGTGCCAAAGAATAACCAAGTTTTCCAAGATTTGCTTATCAATCTCTTCAACAGAGTTAACAGGTCTAGTAGCAGATTTTGGAGAAGGTAAATTAGAGATATCTTCTTGTTCTTGCTTTGTGAAGGGATATTTACGAATCAAAGGATGACTTAAGATATCTTTAGTCTTGATTCTTTCATATGGATCTACGGTCAACATCCTTGAGATCAAATCTTTAGCTTCTCTAGAAATGTTTTCCTCTTCGATGATTTCATAATCACCCTTTTGTACTTTTAAAAGTAAATTTCTGATATTTTCATCGTCAAATGGTAATCTACCTGTTAATAGAGCGAAGAGAATAACACCACAAGACCAAACATCTGAAGCTGAACCATGATATTGTAAACCACGTACAATTTCAGGAGCGGCATAATGTGGAGAACCACATGATGTCTCCAAGAGTCTATCATTTGATTCTAAAGCAGCCATACCAAAATCCGCAATCTTGATGTTTAAATTTTTATCCAATAAGAGATTTTCAGGTTTTAAATCTCTATGACATATACCTAAATTATGACAATATGAAGCACCTAAAACGATTTGTTTGAAGAATTCAACTGCTGTCTTTTCAGGTAAAGGACCAGATTCTACCAATAAATCGAATAATTCACCACCTTCGACGTATTCTAAGACAAGATATAAGGCCTTGTCTGTTTCCCAAACGTCGTAAAGTCTTAATACATTTTTATGGTTCAAGAGTTTCATAATAATGATTTCTCTTTCGATACCATATGATAAACCAGCGGAATCACGACCGATCTCATCTGAAGAATTGGAATTAGATGAAGAATTTATCGAAGAATTTTCATTATTATTCAAGATTGATTTAGAAACAACCTTAACTGCTGCTTTTTGACCAGAGTTAACATTTGAAGCTAATAAAACGCGACCTGTTGAACCTTTACCTAAAGTTCTACCTAATTTCCAAGGACCTATCTGTAAAGGATGATGGTTGGATTTATTATTTGTCGTGCTATTTCTTGAATTTGGCGTGTTTGAATTTCTTGATGAAATACCCAAGCCATTTGCCGAAGTCGAGACAAAGGAGGAGGCAAAGGAGTTTTGTCTTGAATGAATTGTAGTCATCTATTATATTGGTTGTGTTAGTATAATATTCTTTGATGTGTCTGAGTGTTTTTTGAATTTTTGTCTTCCTTTAACAAGTGACACGTTTAGGCTGTGTGTGTGTGTGCGTGTGTGTGTCAGGGAGAGCGTAAATCTAATTGGGATTTTTGGTAATACATACAATTGTCTTAATGAATGACTATCTTAACGAGTGACTGATTGACTTTCTTACAGACTGAAACAATTGACCCAACTGAAAAACTTTTGGATTAAAGTGAAGTGAAGTAAAGTGAAGTAAAGTAGCAAGAAGAAAAGTACAGAGAAGTAAAGAAGACGTGAATTAGTTTTTTTCCTCCTAAGAAAATTGGCCAGATTAAGGTAAAAGGTGAAGTAAAAGCTTTAACAAGGAATAATTACAGGTAACATATAAAAGTAAGTAGAGGAAATTCCAAAAGGGGGACTAAATGGGATTATAGCGTTGAAACGCGTCAAATTAAGGCATGGAGGGATGTGAGTAATGAGCTCGATCTAGGCTAGTTGGTAATAAGGGTTCCAGAAAGGGAGAAAAGTAAATACATTTACCCCTTTAAACTGTGGTCAAACAATAGACAAAGGAGTCGCAGAGATGCACCACCATGCCTTATTTCTGCAACTAACGCGTATGCCTGGCAGTCGCGCTCTCTTCCCTCTTCAGCCAATAGTTCCCAAAGGGGAACAAGTGAACAGGGCTTTCTCTCTCTCTTTCTCTCTCTTTCTCGCGCCTGCTCCCAAAAGTTGGTGAAGTGTTACTTTACTTTACTTTACTTCCGTTCACTGGGCTGGCGGGGACGATCGACGCAGCCGAGCACTTCATGCCATGTTATTGCTACGGCGATAGACTAGTAGACTAAATAAATAGACTAAATAAGCATTGACAATTAATCTTTACATACTTGCTATCAATTCATATCCTTCTACAATCGCCGTGATTTTTCCTTTGGCGGTATACAGTAGTAGGTAAACAAAAGCAACAATTAAAAAGTAACAAAGAGTAATAAAAAAAAAATAAAGGAAAAAGGTAAGAGGAATATATGTGTTGGATTGATAAAACTCTTGTGTAAATAATTAATCAAACAATCTATTAATCAATCAATCTATTGATGAGTAGCGGGTGAAAAATGTGGTTTAGGAAAAGGTGTCAAAAATGTATCAGTAAATAAAATCTTTCAATGCAAAAACCAAACATTACTTCTTTAAAAATCTAACAACCACCAACTTGTTCACGATGAGCTTCGATAACATCACCTTCTTCCATATCTAAATCATCTGGAGTTTGATCAGCGGTAATTCTTTGACCATCGTATAAGAATCTTAAAGATTCAATGGATTTACCTTGTCTTTTACAAAAGGCTTCCATAAGTCTCTTTAAAGGTGTTGATCTTTTAATCTTAAAGAAAACTTCTGATGATCCATCAGATACTTTTAAGTTGATATGCGTTACTGAGTCTTGATTTTCAGCTTTTGGAGATTCGGACATTTTGGATAATAAATCTATTGGATTGAAATTCAATTGGTTGGTTAGTCAACAAGGTTCAATTAGGCAAATAAAAAATATAAAAACCACTAAACCTTTTAATAGGGAAAGCAAAAAAGAAAAAAGTGACACGAGATTGCACCTTCAAAGGGGGAGGGCAATAAATCACATATATATACATACGATAATGTACAGATAGTAGTGAATAATATACAATCGATTCTGATACGTAATAAATCTGATTCTATTTACTACGAATGAGGTATTTAAATTTTATTTTTGCACGGCGGCGTACAAAGGGAATCTGCTCTACAATCGAGAGCAAAGGCCCACCGGGGCAACAGTGAGTGAATACTCTCACTCTCCCTCTAATTCTTGCCAACCAAACCATCTCGCTTTTTTTTCTCTCAATCTGAAACAAAAGAGAGAGAGAATGGGGCCACCCCTCGCACCTCTATACCTCGGCCGTACTGAAACTAATACCATTGGTCAAGGGGATCCCACTAAGGTAAATACAATCTGTAATACTCTTACACCATCCTTTGTTATTTGGTTTGTTTAATAATGGGACATTCCAAAAGATACAAAAGATTGCAAAGCATAAGGTAATACCTATGAATGTACCACTTAAAATATCGGAATAATGATGTCTATAATCTTGAGTTCTTGAAATTGATATTTTCATAGGTAATAGTACAATTGATATGATCAATATATTTATCAGGATTTTATAATTGAAACCATAGTTGAATTCCCTAATGGTAGATCTACCTGGAGATAAAGTCCCACCATTGTTAATTATTGGATAATTATACATGGTTAATAACCAAAAGATCAAGAATCCTAATCCACAATAAGAAATGGATGAATGACCCGAAGGACATGATTTGAATCCATCGTTTAAGATATCAAGTCCATATGGAGCACCACCATTCTCTGTATCATAACAAATACTATAACTGTAAAAGATATTCTCCTCGAGTTTCAAATTCTCAGCCAATCCATTGAAAAGTCCACAACGATCTAAGAAATCTGGTCTATGTCTTGAGATGTTTAATTTTAAATATTCGGTAATAAAACAAGTTATACCCATTGCATAATTGAACGATAATACCGTGATATTTGAAAGATGTAAATATTTGTAGATCAATGGAACAGAACTTAATTCATTATCTAAATCGATATGGGTCTTATTCAATCCAGCACCATCCCCTAAAATTGATTCTTTGATATATAATAACCATAGGATAATCATCATTATAGACAATGGATAAATAGCGGAGTATTTCATCAGAGAAAATCTGTCGAATTGTTCAACAGTGGCAAATGAATGGGATATACTAAGATCATTGATTACAAATTCTCTTCTAAAAGGTATAGTATGCGTCTCAAGGTATAATGATAAACCTAGTATCGTGAATGAGATAAGGTATAAAGTTGCATATTTGATGAAATATTTGGTAACTCTAGGGTTTTCCAATTTCATCATTGTCTATCGATGGAATTGGCTCTATGTATCTGTGTATGGAATCTTGGAATAGAAGAACTCTCTATTGAAGATATATGTATATATATATATTTATACAGCACACAACAGATGAATCGCTACGGCTGATTCAATATAGATAACAAGTAATCTCCTATATACATAAAGGAAATGTACTCGTTACGCCTCATGAGATTACCCGCACACTTGCTGTGTTTGTTACTACTATTTTAGTCATCGTAGTGTGTCTGTTTTTTCTCTATTATATATATATATACTGAATTGTATTAACTGTTGTATAACTAACTAACGGAACAAGGGGGAAAAGACAAAGAGTAAATAAATAAGTAAATAGATGGCAAGTGTAAATAACTCTATTAAGAAAATGAGCCGGCAATATAATAATAATAAGAATGAATAATTTATAAAAAACTGTAAAATACCAATTGTTTTTTGTCATAAAAGTCATAAGCAGAAAAAAAAAAAATAAAAAAAAGGGAAACACTTGAAATAGAACCCCACATAAAATAACAAAGAACCCCACAATTTTTGTTTTTAATTCATGATAAAAAATTATAATTCTTATTGAAGACTTCATCGGTTGTAATCTCATATTTGAACCAATTGATCAAATTCTTGAAAATCTTAGAGTGGAAATAAATAGCATTTGATGAATCAATTTCACTAAAATTAGAGATATTTTCATTGATTGGGAATGAATCATGAACGATAACATCATCCAATTGATTCAAATCTTCAACTTTATTCAAGATCAATGGTTCATAAGTCTTTTCAAGGGGGATAATAGCACATAACCAGATTCTCGTCTTGTAAATCTTGAACAAATGTTTGATCAATAATCTAAAATCAATCTTATCAAAACAATAGTAATAGATGATCAGCTTCTTCTTATCGAATTGGAATTCAACATTTTTGATGATCAGATTTAAATTGTATAGTTTAACAAGGTCGATACAAATTTTATATGCAATCAATTCATCGTTATACTTTGAAGTTAATTGATTGATTTCAAAAGGTTTGACAAATCTCAAGATTTGTTTATTTGGCAGAGTGATGAAATTTTCATCATCATTGATAATACTTGGTTTATTAGAAGTAGAATGTGTCGAAGATGTTGCATTGTTAGGACCAGTGGCAGCAATTTTGGGCTCGATTTTTTGATTTGAATTTCCAAATTTTAGAGATTTCAAATGTAATCTCTTTTTCAAGTAATTGAAAATCAGGGCAAATTTGAAATCGATAATTGGTTTTAAAATCATAACCAAATCTTTACCTCTATCTCCTTCGATCAAGATTAAATCCTTTTCAATTAATTTAAGGTTTGAATTTTGAGGAATGGAGATAATATCCAATTTCCCATTTTTATTCAAGATCAAGGAATAATTCTTGAAAAATAAATAATTTAAATCAGAGTTCTTTAAGATCAAATAGTTGATCAATTTATTAACCCTTAATGATAATTGGGAATCATTGTTTTCATATAATGAAGAAATATCATTGATTATTGATAAAGAATAATTGAAATTACCAAAATAATTCAATGAATCAAAGTATTTCAGTTTCAATTCATTTGACGAAATGATCCTATTATTCAGCTTATCCAATAATAACCCATTCTCTAAAACTATAAAATTTGTCAAATAATCTAAAGAATTAGAACGTAATCTTGTATTGTTGTTGATATTGGAAGCAGTAGTAGTTGTATAGAAATTGTTGTTATTCAATTGGGATAATGGATTGTTGTTGTTATTATTATTATTATTATTATTATTATTATTATTATCCTTGTAATCTAAAAATTCTGCTTGATACGAAGGTCTTCTGGAAGAGATTTCAAAAGCAGAGTTATAATCGAAAAATGGTTGCAATGAACCATTATTTACAGATAATGCGTTTGTATTATTAGTTGTATTCGAAGTTGTAGATGATAATGAACTTAAAAAGGAATCTTTTGACTCTATAGAAGAAGGGGAATTTAACAAATCGTTGAATAATTGAGGACCTAAATGGGTATTATTGTTATTGCTATTACTACCATTGGAGACAACCGCATTGTTAGAATTGGTTGGACTAATACTGTTGAACCCATTAGTAGAAGGAGCAGTAATAGAGTTGGAACGTAATGTATTCATCAATGGAGAAAAGGCCTTATTATTATTGAAACCATTACCACCATAGTGAGAAGAGGTGGTACCAATGCCGTTGTTGTTGAAATTGAAATTATTACCATTGTTAGAGTTCATAATGTGGGGTTGAGATTGGGGTTGAGGTTGTGATTGTGAATTGTGGGGAGATAGGAACAAATCGTTATTGTTCCAGTAGTTGAATGAAGACATTACTGTTGTTATGTTTGTTGTGCTTGCTTGCTTTCTTGTGTGGGTGCTTAGGTTGCTTTGTATTACTGGTGTATAGAGGGAGTGTTTTATGTGATATTTGAAAGGGATGATGGACTTGAGGACAACAGTAAATAGACGTTAAAAGCGAGCAATACAGACGAAGAGAGAATAAAGGGGGTAGACAAATGTTATATATATATATATAAACGTGTGGAGGGAAGACGATAACGCCAATGGCACCAGACTAAAGGGTCACTTCACACTTTGGGCAGAGTGAACCCACCTCCACAATGTCACAACACTCGACGTTAAAGGGAAAAGAGAAAAACGCTAAAGTAAATAAAGTGGGGTAGACGCAGAATTATGTAATGTTGCTCGGATTTGTCGTTCGGTATTGCGTGTTGTGTTGTGTTAGTTCAATACACATTCAACAGCGCCGGCTTGTATATATATATATCGTCGTTGATCATCATCCTGTGCAGCTGCACCACCAGATACTGGTACTCGTCAGAGTTGACGAGCTTTACCAGGGCCCGGTTGGGACTGCTTCTTATGGTGACCATAGTAGCCTCCTGGTCTTTGAAAACCATCTCAAATTGGCCTCCATAACCACTACTACTGGCCATGACACTCGTATTGTTTATCTCGGGATTAGACTCAACCAGCTTACATCTTATTAAATATGGACGTTTGAGAAACTCCTCATCTCTCAGTGATTCCTTTGAGTTTAGTATCTTTTTAAGTTGGCTCAATTTAGTGACCCCAATCGCACTATTTATGGAGTCATTATCATCGTTTGCAACCATTGGATTACTAAACTGAGTAGAAGTGGATAAGAAGTCGTTCGTACTCATCTTTGATTTCTTGGTAAATGGTGATGATTCCTGTGACATTTGATCACCACTGGTATCACCAAAGCTGCCATAATTTCTCTTTGGAACACTTTCACTATCACTGCTGGTATACTTTATGAGTAAACTAGGATGGATAAACTTTTTCCAAGTTTGTCTCGGTTTGATTTTCAACTCTTTGAATTTTGCCAATACCTGTAAGTTGAACTGAGTCAATTGATAATCATTAGCATCAATTAATGCTTTGACTTTTTTGTCATTTGCATATCTTTCGGTGTTTAAAATTTCCCTATGGAAATACATCAAATCGAATGAGTCATCACCAAATTTCATTCTATCCATCTTCAAATCGATTGCATTCCCGTTGAAAGGTCTACCTTTAGTCATCATCGTAACGATTATACAATCTTTGAATAAATCACTTGTATAAAAACTACCAGATTGGACCATCTGTTGAAACCCAATGAATCTATCTTTTAAATCCTTGTATGACTGCCCATTCATGACTCTTTCATGGATTTGCTGTAATACTCGAACGTTATTATCGCTGTAATCTTTCAAACCTGGACAACCGAAACTAACTCTACCCTTTTTCATTTCTTTATCGAATTTCTTAACCACTATCTCGAATTCATCATGAAATACAGCAACGTCATAAACATATTGATCTAAAAACCCATTCCCTAATTTACCCTCTCTACTAGCGTGATCTTGTGAAGATACATCGGGTTTGTACGTAGTCCTACCATAATTCATTGCTGAGTTATTGGAATAACTAGTGTTGTAATTGTCTTCATCTTCTGAATCTGAATCGAACCCTCTTGACTCCTTTTTAGTAGATTCATTCGATTTTACTCGAGGTGTAAAATCTACAATATGCAAATAATGTGGTTTTCTACCTTCAGACTTTGTGATTCCAACTAATAATCCAACGACTCTTTTGTCGAAGAAACTTCCCCTTGGTAATTCTGATAACCTTACTATTGTTTCTGCACCCATGACTAGTGTTCTTTCATTCCCATATATCGTATATATACATAAATCGTACCACTTCACAAGTGCCACCTGATCCTATCCCCTTAAAAGTACCTAGTGGCTATTTTTCGTGTTCTTTTTTCGAGTTTTTCAGATCTCGCGTCGAACAAGGCAGGGCAAAAAACAATATCTTCTACTTTACTATTTACAATAGGAGATTGGAAAAGAGGAGTTAATGATAATAATAATCAATCAAGCCTGTTGAGGACTATAAATACAGTATATAATATATAATATATATGATGGAAATCTAATGCAATGTATAAACGGGGAAAATAACAAGTAAAATAAAAAATAAATATAATAAGATAGGAAAAAAAGCACAAAATTCTAATTAAGTCTAAAGCCAAAATAAAAAGTAATTATGTTAATAATAATAAAAAAAAAAAATAGAGAGAATCCAATATTAATAAATCACACGAGTTGAGCGTGGAAATTTTTCGATAAGTGATGAGGTAGCGATTTAAAGGGGAAAAAGAGGGATGAAGTTGAAAGTATAAGGGGACATTACATTAAATCATTAATAGATGAATTACTAATGAAAGAAGAGACTTTTTTAAGTAGCATCTTCTAAAATTTATAATTCAATTTTCTTTGGTTGTTCCCATGGGTATTCTTGGTTGGTGAAATGACCGTAGGAAGCAGTTTGTAAGTAGATTGGTCTGGCTAAGTTTAATTCTTTTACCAATACACCTGGTCTTAAGTCAAAGTTCTTACCAATGATGGCAACTAATTCATCAGATGAGTATTTAGAAGTACCGTAAGAATCAACGTAAATGGATAATGGTTCAGCAACACCAATAGCGTAGGAGAATTGAACTAAACATCTTCTGGCTAAACCGGCGTGAACTAAAGATTTAGCAACCCATCTAGCAGCATAAGCGGCAGATCTATCGACCTTTGAGAAATCCTTACCGGAGAAAGCACCACCACCGTGAGCACCCCATCCACCGTAAGTATCAACGATAATCTTTCTACCGGTTAAACCGGCATCACCATGAGGACCACCAATAACGAATCTACCAGATGGTTGAATGTGGTAGATAGTCTTGTCATCTAATAAGTTAGCTGGGATAACCTTCTTGACAATTTTTTCTAAGATTTCGGATCTTAAATCTTCAGTAGAGATAGAATCGGCATGTTGAGCAGAGACGACAACGGTGTCAACTCTGAATGGAACAACGGCACCACCTTCCTTTCTGTATTCACAAGTAACTTGGGTCTTGGTATCTGGTCTTAACCATGGTAAAGAACCATCTCTTCTAGCATCGGCCATAGCAGAGTTTAATTTATGAGCTAATAAGATAGTTAATGGTAATTTTTCTTCGGTTTCATCGGTAGCATAACCGAACATGATACCTTGATCACCAGCACCTAAATCTTCTAAAGCCTTTTCGTAATGTAAACCTTGGGCAATATCTGGAGATTGTTGTTCAATGGCGACTAAGACATTACAGGTCTTGTAATCAAAACCTTTTTCAGAGTCATCATAACCAATATGTTTAATGGTATCTCTGATAATCTTTTGGTAGTCTAATTTAGCCTTGGTGGTAATTTCACCAAAGACCATGATCATACCGGTCTTGGAAGCAGATTCACAAGCAACCTTGGATAATGGATCTTCAGCTAAACAAGCATCTAAGATGGCATCGGAAACTTGATCACAGATCTTATCTGGGTGACCTTCACCAACGGATTCGGAGGTGAAAAAGAAAACTTCACTTTCAGCAGACATTTTTAATTGGTAATTGATTAATAAATTAATTAAGTAAAGGAAGGAAAGAAAGAAAGAGAGGGAAAAAAAAAAGAGAAGAAGGAGTTAAGCATAAAAGTCCCTTGTTTGTAACAAATAAATCAAGGAAATCTACAACTATTTATCGAATTTATCACAAGGATTAGCGATTTCAAAAAATTTTCAGAACATTTTCCTCACACGCCACGTTGTTGAGATTGAATCATTGCACCATCCGTGGCTGAGGCCATGTGCTATTGTTTGAATTCTCGTTCCTCTGACTTCTCTTGAATCTGATTATCGGCAGGTTAGATAGTCACAGCGATGCTACATTTGAAGTAGGAAAGCCACTATTGTATTTGATTATCGATACCAGATATAGTATTATTGGAAATCAATTGCTGGTTGAATAAATAGAAAAAAGTGTGGATCATAAATTAAAGAAAAGACAGATACGAGAATATACAAGATCAAGATTCTCAGCCACTGAGCACGTGAATTGGAATCATCGTTTGACCCTGGCGAGGTATAACACGCTTCAGTTAATTAATGCAACAAGTTGCACATGTGCTTGTTGGTATACATATGTATATATGTATACATATGTATATATACATACCTCTATATATATATGGTTGCGCGTGCTTACTCGTACACATCACACATGTTTTTTTTCAAATATACAACGGGAATTGGATTATATATATAGCTAAGTAGTTGGTAGATATATATGTAAAATACAAAAGATATACGAAATAAACGATAATCAAGTTAAATGGCGGTGCAGTCTCGCCTTTTGCATGTGAAATTTATTTCATTTCTTGGTGGGTTTTTTCCAAAAATATTGTTTATGCGTTTTTCTACAATTTCTTAAAGATGCACCAACACCTTTCAAGTCCTGTACTAATTTGACTCTATTTGTATCTTGATCCTTTTCAGGAATATAGTAATATTCCTCATCTAGTTGTTTACCAGCGGCATCTTTACCTTGTCTATAGATAACTCCAATACATTCACATTCGACAGAATGGATCAACAAAGTTCTTAGTTTAAGTTTATCCAAATTGTTCAATTTGATTGGATTAAGAGTCAATAGAGTAATTAATGGAGTCTGTAATAATCTTGAAAATGCTAAATGGTTGATTAAAATGTTCGATAACTCTTCTTTATTGGTAATCTCATTCAAGATAGAATCGATCTTTTCGGAACTTAATTTATTCACATCTTCTTCATCTTCATTTTTCTTATGTGGGGAGAGAATCTCGGTGGTGTTTTGATGTTGATTACTACTTCCGTGATCAGTAGAAGAGGTTTTTTGTTTCTTATGTGATGGTGATGATGATGGTACTGGAGATCCACTTAATTTGATATCGTGTAATTTGGTTTTCTTTACCAATGGACTATTGTTATTAGATTTGTTGATCATTCTTTGAGTTGGAGTTTGGTTTGGAGTAGCAAATACTGTATGAGGGGTGTTTTGAATCATTGCAGGTGGGGAGTTTGAATTGAAAGAATTCAAAGGTGATAATGTACTAAATTCAGTGGTCTTATCGTTAACTTCTGGGGTAGTTTCACGAGGAGAAGAGTGAATTGTATTAGAAATTGTATTTGGAATTGGAGTTTGAGTTAAGTTCAAGGTAGGAGATGGTGGGACGTTCTCTTTATCATTGTTAAACTCTAGTTTAAGTAATAATATCTCGCCTCTAATATCGATCAAAATATTCTTATCCATTAGTTGATAAGGATTAATTTTGAATGATTCATTTTGTAAAAGGTAGAAATTGGTTATGTTAGATTCATTGGTAATTCTATCATTCAATTCTGTTTTATTAATCTTCTTGGCGACTGGTTCAATTACAAAGCTCTTGGATGAAGTTTTAGAAACTTTGATGAACGAAGGAATCACGATATTTAAACCATTATAACCAATACAGTTCAATTGTAAAGATTGGTCAATATGATTATAATTGATCATTAAATGTAATCTTGAGATCAACTTATTATGAGGATTCAATTTGATTTGATTCAATAAAGAAGATCTACCTATTTTCAAATTAATTGAATTGGTCGAAGTGATTGGCAATTTGATGATCTTAATTGGGGTATCAACTACCAAATTTTCCTTGATCTGGACTTTTTTCTTAGTTAAGGTAATGGGTTCTTTTTGTTTAATTGGTGATGACAATTGATTATTGGCGGCCACATTATTGGTTATATCCCTTAGTGGAGAGGTGGCTAAACCGAATCCAGCAGATGAGGATGGCATTGGGGTAAGATATTCATGATTGATGGAATTCCCGGTACCACTATTGTTGGTCTGGGATTTCTTATAGTCAGTCTTCTTATCGTGGATTATATGATTTGAGATTGGTAAATCATCAGAATCCAAGTCCTGGTGGGATAACACAGGAGAAGATGGTGGGAATTGGTAAGATTGACTCATTTTCTGTTTGCTTCGTCTAGTTTCGTTTCTTTGCTGCAAAGAGTTAAGAAATAAAGGGCAAAAGGTCAAATTTCTAGAAGAATACCAGTAGGGTGGCGATGATGACTAAAAGGCTAGGTGAGATGAGTATATGAGCTAATGGTAGTGGAGGGGTAAGACTGTATATACAGATGGAATACCAACGAGTAATTGAAAATGAAATAAAACAAAACACTTGGTATCATTAGTGAGCTTACCATACCTTACGCGCCACTGTTTGTTTTGATTTTGGAGTCAGGAGCGCACAGAGAGCGTGTTTTGTGCAGTGATTTTAGTCATGGGTGGCTGTCTGGGAGAAGGAGCGAGAGGTGATGTAGACTAAATGCGTGTCACTAGAACAACGCACTCCTCTGCACATCCATGCACACCTCCCACCTCCCAAATGAACAGTCACACCAATATCTGCCAATTAACGGTCCTGCTCAGCAACACTGCGCGCGCATACTGGCAGGCCCGAAGCCTGGTCAACACCGCACACCTCTACCAGTTCTGCCATTCTCCCTTCTGTGCAAATAGCGAAAGCAGACAAATTTTTCCCATAGTGAAGCGAGCAGCGGGAATTGGGTGCCAACTTAGTATGGCAATCCTGGCTTGGTTGGTTTGATGGTCTAATTTTTCACCTTTATTTTATTCCTTTAACTATATCTCTACTACCTTTACATATATCTATTTTGTTCTCTATCACAGATTAATACATATATTATAATCAAAAATGAGTAGTATGTACACTATATCCATCTATCAATACAGCACTTGAGTTCATCCCTTGTTTCATTATGTCAAGATTTTCAATCGTTTCAACAAATTAAACAAAGATTTAAAGAATTAAAAGTGATGGATTTTTATCCAATTTCAAATGAACACATTAATACATTCAAACCTTTGAAAGAGTTTTAAATATACAACTGTTTCACACTATTACAAAATGCTGAATTGTCATACTTTGATATCTATTTATACAACATGATTCTTAAATCACTATAGAAAAAATTGTCCCTATGCAATCTATCCTTTGATTATACACAGTATAGAGGATTTCATCCTATAGTCCATCACATAACATCCACATATCCTATTGTGTTCAAAATTGCGCATAGATTTCACTTCAAATTTGCAGTTTTTTCAAACGATGTAGCAATTAAGACATATATGAAGGAAGACAAGATAAAATAGAACTCTACTTACTACCACATGTACAGAAAAGAGAATAATATACTAACTTTGATTCGTTCAATAATTTAGAGGGTACTCCATCATTTGGTAAACGTCACAACAAGTCTCATACTTTATGTAACAGATGTGGTAAGAGATCATTCCATGTTCAAAAGAAAACATGTGCTTCATGTGGTTATCCAGCTGCTAAGATGAGATCTTTCAACTGGGGTCTTAAAGCTAAGAGAAGAAGAACTACCGGTTCCGGTCGTATGGCTTACTTGAAACACGTTTCAAGAAGATTCAAGAACAACTTCCAAACTCAATAGATTTTTTCATTTTACAGATCCTATTTGTAATTTAAAAAAAAAATTAGCCATATATCTTCCAAACTAATAATATACATTAACTTATATTAATATTTCATAGTTTAATAAAATTTATGATATAAATTATTATATTTTTCTTAACCCTGTAAGTCATATATACTTATATTAATATATACACATAGATATTCAATAATCCATATCAATATCTTGGTTGGAATCTTCCTCGTCAATTAGATAATTCATTGAATAGTACAACATATCTGCTTCATCTGCAGTAACACAATAACTCAAGACATCTCTAGATAGTTCGATTATCTCATCGTCATAGTTAATCTCATATCCATTAGAATTGTATAAATCACATTTGATCAATTCTTTGATACTATCACTGTCAAAACTATTTTCTTTATCATTATGAATCTCCCATTTGATAAAATTATCATTTTCAAATTTCTTATTGAATACAAACCCAAAATATCTATCATTTTCCCTTAGTCTCTTGAAGAAATCATAGTTTAGTAATGGCTTGATTGATATAGATGAAACTCTCAAAAAGCTAATGATCAATTCACGTAATAAATCAATTGGTAAGTTAGATATCTTCAAATCACCGTCTGGGGTAATCAAAAAATGGATTAATTTGACTAGTTTATTGATTATCTTCATACGAAGGCTTAATAGATTTGTACTTTCACTTTCCTCATGGTTCAACCTGTTTATAATCTCTTGCTGTTTGTTCAAGAGATTTATGAAATTTGAGATCAATTCAATCAATAGCTCATTCTTAACCTTGGTATGATAACTAAGATATATCTCGAAAAATTCAAGAATCTTTAATCTGATACATAGTTTGAAATAGTTGTGTTTCACATAACTATCTCCTCTCGTGCTTAATGTTGTATTCAATGTTGTATTAGTAACAAGTGAATTCAAAAATTTGATATTCTCGTTTGATCCAATGAATCTATTCAATCCATAAAAGTTGAAATTTAAGAACAAACCTTCATTCAATAATTTCATCAATTTCAACAGGATATCATTCAATTCACTTATCTTACTCTTTGGCTGCTCTCTTAAAAATATCACCAAATTATTGATGATTTCAATGGTATTGTTTATAAATCCAATTGGGGTATAATTTGAAAGACAATAGTTCATTATAAAATCCTTATAGTAATTTTTGAAATGACTAAGTTTGAATTGATTTTTGTTATTTATCGATATCTTTGTTATATTCTCCAATATATCGAATCCAAAAATTGTAATAAACGTCTCCAAGATCTTATCTCTGACTGTTTTGGTTTCATTCATCGAGTTATTAGTAGTCGACGCAGAACTAGAACTGATCCCACCTCCTCGTATGACAGTCGATGATCTTTCACTTCTCTTCTGATAGTTGGATATCAAAAGTGATCTATCGTCGTCGTCATTTTCATCTATATCATCTTGCTTTATAATATAATTAAACTTGTTTAAAATCTCAAATATAAATTTCATCAACTTGTCGATAACTTCTGCAGAGATTGCCTTGGGTCTATAAGTGATGGAACAATTGATCGATGACATTAAGAACACAATGATCAATAGATAACTCTCATCCTCTATGTCATCATCACTCAATTTCTTGATAAACTCAATCAATATTACAACAAAGTCACTTAACAACAAATCAATTCTATTATGATTCTCATAGTTTATGAGGAAATTGATAAATTCGGTCTTCAAAGTATCTTTGTTCTTAGGAATTTGGAAATCTTTGTATTGGAAATCAATTGGCGATTTGATTGTCGATAGGATATCTAGCGTAGATTTTGACATACCAGGGATGACAAAGGTCGATATAGTTTCAATAAATGAATTCTTTTCGTCTTGTAATACAGTAGTTTGGTTCATTATGGCAACTTTCGTCTTGTAAACAGTTTTGACCTGTGGAGGAGGCTGACTGGTATTTCTCTGACTCGAGTGACTACCAAACGTCGTAGAAGACGCACTGGTAGTCATTACGGAATCATGGCTGATACCACCACTACTAGTAGTGCTACTGTTACTAGTTTCATCGTTAAACTTTCTCTTCTTGTTATTCAGTTGTTGTAAGTACTTTGAGTTTAAGTTCTTGTTTTCAGATGTCAAAAACTCATTATCTTCTTTGAATCTATTCAGACTATTTGTCAATGAGATCATCTTCATATGATCTTCTTGTAATTTCTTATGAAACTCTTCCTTTACATCCTTTTGATCTTTTTCGAACTTACTTGCCAATTTGTCCAGCTTAGATCGAAGTAGGGCATTTTCACCTTTCAATGTCACTATCTCTGTCGTTGTCGGTATCCCACTGGTTTTGTCATTCGTGCCTCCTACTACTGCCTTTGATTTCTCTTTGCCTCCATCAACATTAGCCTTGACCGGCACGTTAATGAAACCCGTAGATTGATTCCTCTGAAGTCGACTCTGACTGAACCTGTTGTTAGCTGATTGGCTTTGGGTAGCTTGTTGTTGTGGTAGCTGTGCGGTTCGTTTGGGTAGGATATCTTCGTTTTCAATCAGTGATTTTTGATTATTATCGTTATTCGATGCGCCTGCAGATATTATCTTTGCCGTATTGAAAATTTGATCAAAATCAACATCCTCATCACTGAACTCATCCGACGAGTACGACATCCTGTAATACTCCACAATTAGAACTATGCAACCTCTTGCCCCTCAACTCATCCCCTGACGGTAGATCAGTGATAAACAAGGAACCAAATCAGATATAACTTTCGTGTAGCCAAGTGCTTCACGCCGCACAACTTCCAGATTTGGCCTCTCGGATTTCATATTAACTTTTTTTCTCACTGAAAATTTTCATATATTAAATGCTTTAAGAGATAGGATTGGTAGTGAACTGATAGCTGTTGATCTGTATTGATAAGTAAGTTTGCCCTTAAGACAATCAACATATATACACAAGATGGTTATCGATTCTAAGGAAAGAGATGCCTTGACCACCAAGCCTAAAAGCGGTACCACTAAAGTACCTGAAGCTTCATTAGTACCTGTTCAACCAACTCCATTATCATCTAAAGACAAGACAACAAAGAGATTGGTAGTCGTACTTTCACAAGCTTGTCTTGAAACACATAAGATCAGTACTTCGAGTGGGACAGACAAATATGCTTTATTGAACTGTGATGATCATCAAGGTTTATTAAGAAAGATGGGTAGAGATATCTCTGAGGCTAGACCGGATATTACACATCAATGTCTTTTAACTCTATTAGATTCCCCAATTAACAAGGCTGGAAAATTACAAGTATATATCCAAACCGCAAAAGGTGTATTGATTGAAGTCAATCCATCTGTTCGTATTCCAAGAACTTTCAAGAGATTCTCAGGTTTAATGGTTCAATTATTGCATAAATTATCGATTAGATCTGTTAATTCCGAAGAGAAATTATTAAAAGTGATCAAGAACCCAGTAACAGACCATTTACCAACCAAATGTAGAAAAGTCACATTATCATTTGATGCCCCAGTTAGAAAAGTTGGTGATTATATTTCAAGCTTAGATGAAGATGAAAGTATATGTGTATTTGTTGGTTCAATGGCAAGAGGTAAGGATAGTTTTGCCGATGAATACGTCGATGAAAAAATTGGTGTTTCAGAATACCCATTATCTGCTTCCGTTGCTTGTTCTAAGTTCTGTCATGGTGCTGAAGATGCTTGGGACATTCTTTGATTGAGTGATTGATCGCTCAATTAGATAACCCAGCCAATTTAACTTGTTAATTTATTTTCAATCATTTAATTTCCAATCTCTCTTTTGTTCTTGCTTTTAAACGGTTAAAGTCGACGATAGTATATACAGTAGGTATAACTCTTACATAAATAGTGTACATTTAATATAATAAAAAAAAAGATAACCAATTAATTCAATCAAAAAATCGAAGTCGTTAAGAAAGAAGTACAACATTAAACCAATGTTGTCGCGGTCACAATAAAGCTACAAAACTAAATTATCGAAGTTTTAAATTTAAGAATGAATAAGATTTTACCTATCTTGTTATACTAAGATTACTTTATCATTCAACTTTCTGATTCTCTTGATCTTTCAATACATCCATCTAACGATTTATCAACCAATCAGTCAAGCTTTGCTTATTATTTAAAACTCAATTAATCGCTAATTCTGAAATTCAATCATGCCAGTATTCGAAGCCCCAGCTGTTTATGTACAAAGTGCATTTACAACTTTATCAACATACATGATCCAACACATGTATCTTAAAGATTATATCGATTTACATTCAACTGATGCTAATTTTATCCCATTAAATTGTCCTACTAAAGCTCTATACATCAGACGTGATAATATTAGAAAACAAACTATTATCAACGTATTTGATCATAAAGGAGAGAAACTTTATACTTTCGAAAGAGAAAGTTCAATGAATCCAGTTTGGTCTTTATTAGCTTATCCAACTAGGGAAGAAGTTGCTACCGTCAGAGCTGGTTACTTTTTAACATCTGTCGACTTCCATAATAAAACAGGCCTACAACACAGAGTAATCAAGAGTGAGTCTGGTATGGCAGGAAAATTGAAGATCTTCCATTTAAACGACGGATATAAATACGGCTGGACAAGAGGTACAAAATATTTGGAAAGATTCACCAATCCAGACGGCAGTGATGAGGAAGTTAGGGAAAGAATTGCCAAAGTCAGATTGATGAGACAATGGAAATTTGATTTTGAGATGATCTTGGATGAGAACAAAGTGGATTTAGAAATAGCTTTAGCCACTGGATTTATTTCAATGATGACTCAATGGGGTGTTGGTGATATCACTGAAACTGTTGGTCCTACTGTTATTTCGTATACTAAGAAAGAACTACCAAAATTCGAGGCATCCAAACCAAGTGCACCAAGAATTACAGTTGTCATGAATAACGATGAAGATACCGAATTCATCGTCGAACAGGGTAAGCAATACTAGATTGTGAGTTGGGAAAACAATACACCGCTAAAGTACTAACCTTTTGAGCAGCATGAAATCAAGCGCATTAATTGATCTATTGATACTATCAGATATATATAAATATATATCTACTTATTCATATTCAGAAATACGCTAGGGAACTCCACAAAAGACAATAGTACAGTGTAAATAGTCTCTAAAAGCACCGCCGCCAGATTACGTAACCAAATCAATATTACCCCGGGGAAAATTGTAGGCAAAAGAATGTTGCGGGCTATTTAGTGGTGAAATTGACCCGGTTGTTTTCATTTTCTCAAATTCGTGCGGTGGGGAAACTTTTTAAAATGTCAGTTACCGTTAGTTGGCTGATCATTATAGACACAATAGACACAATTGGATTCATACGTCGGCTGTTTATGTCCAGTAAAAAATGTTGAACACCATTATTAAATCATCTCTTCTTGCTCGCCGCCGTTAGGTAGTACGTGGGCCAGCACCATAAACAGAGGAACAGCTAGTTGAACTCAACTCAATAGCAAGTTGTGGTTGAGTTACATTTTTTACTGATTATTAATTAAATGTATTCGCTACAGTTATACCCTAGTAAAATATATCACTTGATGATCTTGTAGAATTCTAGCAGAAGGAGGATAGACTGCGGTATATCGTAGATGAGTAGATACTAGATCTAAGGCATCAAGTGTGTTGGGCAGATAAGAATGTGATCGAACTGTTAAATCAACGTTGGAATGTTTACATTTTACCACTGGGAATGACCTAGGTAGATCCCCAGTTTTTCATAGTGAAGATGATCCCCATAGTAAAGAAACTGCCAGAACGACCCTAAGTTTAAAGTTACCCCGTTCTAAGCTTTACCGCCCTGTAATGTAATCTAATGATCGATGATTAAGTAGTAGTTGGAATGGAGAATAGAGTGATGGTAATCAATCAGTTAATCACCCCGGAATTCACTCACTAAAAGAAACGACAACTCGACATATTTGCTGTTTATTCTGCCCATATAAATACTCCGTCCTTATTCCTCTAATTTCAATTCATCTTTTCTTTGTTTCCAAACCTATATTCTTTTGTCTTTATCATTCAATTGGATCAGTCAATCGAACTTTACAATTGATCTATCCGAATTTTATATCCTTCTATATTATCTATCTTAATGTGCTCAACAGCAATTTGCCCACTTTGTAACAAGAAATCATGGACCGGCTGTGGTTCTCACGTGTCCGACGTCATGAAAACTACACAACAGGAACTTTGGTGCACTTGCAGACACCTGTTCGATGAAGGTAACACCCAATTCCCCCCAAAAGCTGGTACTGGGTCTGCTCGTAAATCCATCTCTTCCGACTCTTCTGTTCACTAATTAATCAATGCAATGTCTTGTTCCATCCATTTGTCATTTATTCGGACACTCTTTGAATTTACCTTTTTACTAATCATCAATATCATTATTTGTCTATTATCATATCAATTGCATTGCATTTATCCACATTAGTTAGTTAATTATTAACCAAATCGTTATGTTCACGATATACTTTTAGTTGTCGTTTCTTGGGGGTTGATCTATATTATTTCATTTATTATTTTTTGGTTGTTGCGTTGCTACTACCATGATTGAATTTATCTAACATATGTCGACATTAGTGGTCAGTTTGACACAATCTTCTGTTCATCATGTCCACTACATTTATCTATCTATGTAGTCAGTATTTTACAATATCAAACCTTATTAATCGGACTTTTCCCTGCGCACGAGACAAAGATCTTACCCCGGACTCGGTAAATTTATCTAATACATTTCCTAATCGGGAAATTCGATGGCTGTGCAAATTAAAATATCTGATATGTTTCATTAATGTTTCACAATTTAACTGCAAGAAACATACACTGTTTCATACAAATTCGGGTTATGTATAATGCAATACACATGACACCAGGCGGTTCTATTACTTGGATAAGGTCTTTCCTTCATTCTCGTAAATCATTCTAAGTTGTATGGTCATCCAACATTATATCCCTTTCAATAATATAAGTAAGAAATCCGAAATGAGACAAAATCACTATCCTTTAAAATCGCCGTATTTTGAAAAAGACCAGGGTAATCAAAAAGAAGATAGTGGTAAAGATAATCCAATTATCCAATACCAAAATGGAAAAGGACAACAGCAACAAAATGATGATATGCCACTATTCAGTATCAGAAGACCTTATTTATCGTTGAAAGAAAGATTGACTCAAGTTTGGTTGAACTATTATACAATATGCTTGATTCTGATTATATTCAAACTATGGTTGTTTAGAAACGCACTTCTATTTGCCCTGTCTACCGCCAAATCTCAAACATATAGTGAATGCTCTAAATTAGACCAATATTCAACAAGCATATCAAACCTGCCTTATTATATATCTTTAGCTTCGAATGAAATCATATCAAAAGTATTAGTTGAGGCAAATACAGCGTTTTACAATGGGATGGACCTGACTTTCACTATTGCAGAAGAGCTGATCATGTTTACCCTTGAAATGACTATTGGTACTTATGCTTGTATTCTAACGGCTACTGTTGATAGCGCTGTGGAAGTCTCTATCAATGCAACCGAGTCTATAATAAATCTAGCCAACGAAACAGTAGTAGCTTTTGCAGATGAATTAGAGGACGGATTAGGAGACTTGACCAAAATAGTGAACTCTATAATTGGTGCTGTTGATGATGTTGTGGATTTTTTCAAGGACAATGACGATTCAAGCGATGCACATGACTCATTGAGTAAAGTGAACTTGACTATTGCTTCTTTGAAAGACTGGTCAATCCCATCTGGTATCAACTCCGAGTTAGAGAAAATATACGGTGACGTTCCAACTTATGACGACGTTCTAAACCATACAAAACAGTTCATAGACTCACCATTCAATGAGATCAAATCGCTGATTCAAGATCAATTGGAATCATCGACGCTGATTAGCGCCGAAAAGATGTATGTTCCCCCAGTTGTGAAAGCTTCGAGTTATTGTGCTGACAACAAAGATATACCCAAGTTCTACGAAGACATGAGTGCATTAATACACAAGACTTTTATAATATTGATTGCATTGCTGATCGTCATCTCTGTGACTGCAATGCTATATTTCTCGTACAAGATATACAGCGATTGGAACAGACTGAACGATACGGTCGACCAGCTTAGTTCGGTAGACAAATCTGAAGCTTTATACTCTCTAGACCAGAGGACCAAGACTCTGAATATATTGGAAGATATGAGGCATCTTTGGGTTGCAAGAATAAGTAACATATTTGATAAGCTCTTTTTCTCTACGATAAAAGACCCTGAATCTAGGGCTATCAAGTCCATAAACTCAAAATGGATATTGTACTACATTTTTTCACCTACAGCCTCAACAATACTGCTAGTCTCACTAGCTGGTTTATTATCATTCGTGGTCCAATACATTCTCCTAATTTCAATAGGCAATATCGATACAAATGACTTAAAGATTGGATTTGAAGATGTGAGTTCAAATACGATGAAAAATGTGAACAACTCAATCAATCTTTGGGCAAATAATACAAACGAGTATATCACACAGCAGCAAAACGATATAAATGATAATTTGTTTGGTTGGATACACAACTCGTCAGAGGCTATAAACACAACAGTATCTGAGTTTGTAGATAACATGAATGATAAACTGAAAGATGTGTTTGGAGATACACCTTTGTATGATCCAATTCAGTCTATCGTTGGGTGTGTAATCACTGATAAATTGATCAAAATAGAAGAAGGTCTGACGTGGATAAATAACCATACAGAGATTGAACTTCCTACAATTAAACCGAATGAGATAATAAAGAGTCTTCAGATCAGCAACAGCAGCTCATCGGGTAATACTAACGGCGAGATTACCACTTTGATAAACACTGCACAAAGTGAACTGCTTTCAACAAAAGAAAAAGTCTATCATACATTTTTAGAAGAAATATTGATCGAGTTATATGTTTCATTGGCTTTGCTTGGTATGTGGTTATTGACTTTGATATTCGCCCTAGCAGTCATACTGGTTCGAGAGTATGCTATTAACAGGGGCAAAGATGATAACAAGTATACCCATACATTGGATACCCAGCTATCCATTAGTGCACCAATCCCAATGTCTAAAAACCTCACAGATTCCATCTATTGCAATCCAGCGTATACTGAATTATCCTATCCTATACCTGCGATGGGGGCACCTAAGATAACCCAAAGTCCCTTATTCGAGTATCAACACCATCTAAACACTACTGAAGCGGAAGGCGAAGACTCACAAACCATATATTCAGAGGGAAATAAAGAAAATTACGACCTCCCACTGGTTACTCCGAGTAATGCGAATAGTGATGCAAGTCACAATAGGACAAATACTCCTTTCGATGGATCGGGAATGATGAATCAGACGCTAAATAAGGTATATCAATCCCTTAGGAGATCACCATTGCGACACAGAGAACTTATCCAAGATCAGAGAGTTTCTGTTGATTCCAGCTATCCATTAACTGGTCACATTACCCCAATACCCTTCTCAATACCGCTACTGGACAGCATCCCTTCTATAAATTATTCCGGCAGTAATGACGGGTCCAACTTGCCGAACTCTTTAAGCAATCAATTCTCCTCCGAACTTGAATCGCCTTTTCAACTGAGTAACAACAGTAGAAGCAATGACAACAACACCAATAATAATAATAGTGACAATGCCGAGGCAGATACTGATATAGAGCATTTGGAAGACAGCGATTTCAGGTCTATTTTTACCACCGATCCTTTTGATTTTGAATCTTTAGGTCCATCAGGTATGAATGAAGAGTACTCAAGTCCTTCTTATACGGATCCTACTATGCACACAGCTAGACGGTGGAATTCGTTCACCCGCTAGTGATATACAGTCGTGCATATATATATAGAAAAAAAATATTATCTTAGTGGTTTATTTATAATATGGCAATGCGTAAGTTATTAAATTAGTATATCTATTTAAACTGAATAAAAGGTACAGTTGAAGTTTTTCCTGAAATCTATTCATCGTCTGATTCATGTTTACTCTTTGACTTCTTCTTCTTCTTTGGTTCTTCTTCTTCACCTTCATCACTACTTTTTCTCTTTTTTTCTTTCTTCTCTTTCTTTTCCTTCTTCTCCTTCTTTTCTTTCTTTTCTTTCTTTAAAAGTGGATTAGCTCTAGATTCTTCTTCAGGTGCCTCGGAGTCCTTTGCTCTTTCGGCCTGTTTGACAACCTTATGCTCTTCTTGCTTGTCTTTCTTATCTTGTAACTCTTTAAGTCTTTTCTCTTTCTTACCAAGGAAATATTCACCACTCTCGATTTGTAAATCAATCTTACGTGGGGTTTGTTGTGGTGGGAATGGTGTGTATACTTTCTTTTCACCCAACTTACCCTTTTCTTTAGCATCCTTACTTTGTTTAGGTAACTTACGTGCGACGTTCTTCTTCTTGAAATTTGGTAAAAATCTTGACCAATCTTCTTCTGCTAATTCTGGTCTCTTGGATAATTCTCTCTTGACCATTAATTCTTTGATATAATAAATTGGATGTATATTTTTCATACAGTCTTCGATGACTCTACGTAACGTCTTTAAACCTTTGTGTGGACCCATGATCGATACGGTATTACCTTGGACTAACATATAACAACTTGTTAATAATTCAAGAGCCTTCAAAGTGTTACCATTTGGACCAATTAATCTTTGTCTTCTCTTGATGAATCTTTCTTTGTTTGAGACAAAAGAGTTGATCTTGATGACTTCACATGCGATATCATCTTGTAAAATCTTGATGGCTTGTGGTAATGGAACTGATCTAGCTAATAATTTGATCAAATCTCTTGCGTTTAGAATTTGAGCGGGATCGAATGTCTTTCTGGTAGTCTTGACAGTCATAGAACCTTCCACAAGATCTAACGTACAGGCAATATGGTGCTTGTTCAAAGTCTTGGTGACTTCACTCCAAATTGTCTTAAGATATTCTTCTCTATATTTAGGGAACAAGGTCATGAATGAGGATTCCTCTAAGAATGGTGAACCTGATACATTATCTTCTGGTTTGAACTCATCAATCCTCCATTTATCGATATCTGGGGTATCCCATGGCTTGTCACGGTTGAAAGTTGAAGGCATTTCTGGTGTATGTGTGTGTTTATATTTGAATAATGAAACGAACTAGAGATTGATCTTCAACCATATAAAGTATCTAACTCTCTTAAAAAAGATAAAAAAGAAAAAAAATTGAGATAAAAAAAAATTTGTTCCCCTCAAGAACGGGATGCGCCATATTAATTAAAAAATATATGTAGAAAAAAGACAGAACATTTTTCAGTTTGCCCTAAGAGCTAAACATCTTTCTTTATCTGTTGATATATACAAGATAGATATAGTATATAGTTACAGAACCATACAACCAGGAATATACGAACCACGGAAAATGGCTGGTGTAGGAAAAGGATCCAATTTCAAAAGCAAAAATAACGGCAAACCCTCGTTCAAAGATCAAAAGGGCAAATCCTCTAAAGGGATAAATAAGAGCAACTCTTTGAAATCACAAAAGGCGAAGGGCAAAGTTAGTAAGGTATTAGTAAACAAACTAAATACTGGTTTGTCTGTAGATGAGGTGAATGATGTGACCTTATTAGCCAATAGTAGATTAAGTGCGAAGGAAGGCGAATCCAAGAATGTCTTCAAGGGAATCAAAGATGATCATGCTCAGGATATGAAGACCTTAGAGAATACCAAGGAAAAGAAAGCTAAAACTGAGTCTGATATTCAAAGTCAATTGGAGTTAATTAGTGGGTTCAGCTTTTAAATGTAGTTGGTTCATTGTACTTTGAAGAGGCCCGCTGGGCATAGCATCCGAGAAAGATACAAGGATTTGTTTCAACAAAGTGGAGGCCAGTACCATTATGTATATATGTTCTATTTCGTGGGAGATAGAAATTGGTAGATCTTAGATATGTAACCTAGCTAATAGCAAAATAACCCTAACAGGGTTTCCCTTATTCTATCTGTATATAGCTGATTTGAATAGAATCTGTCAGACAAACACCATCGACGCGACTGTAAAAACGAATCCGAACGAGAAAAGACTAAAACCATACTACTTACTGAGAAAACTCTCGGCTATTCCCATTGTTTACTTTTTCTCAAAAACGGAAAAGTATAAACAAAGAAATATCCAATGCGACAACAAACTCTCATTGGATCTTGCAGCACTTTTGGGGAAAATATTTTTGTTATTTTGGTCTGCTACTCGTTAAACCCTCCTAGCAGCGTGCATATTGAAGTATCCAGATTGACACATCACATACTTATAGCTTTACTTTGTTTGTATCAAGTTGACTAGTCACAGGTGAAAAAGTCTAACAGTTGTCATGTCCCGAAGCCTACTGAAAGCCGAGGAGCTTATGGTTCAGCTAAATGATCTGACAGCCAAATCTCTTGAGAGCCTGAACACAAATAGGGCTTTGTCTAAGAAGCTTCATGATTACCATTGCAAGATCATGGATGAAGAGAATACTATCGACACACTGACAACAACTTTGGAAAACAATAATATTTACTTGCAGCATTTGACATCGTTGAATCTTAGATCTGAACTATTTGATTCACAGCTGGAGAGCTTTGACAAAAACAACCAGGTGACAAAAATGTCTGCTAACAGGGCCAGCATATTAGAATCAAGTCTGAATTGGAGAACAACCGAAACAACTTTTGATAATTTATGCTTAGAGTACGAATATCTAACTGAGCAGTTGAGAATTGCAAATGACACCGCTAATATGGATTATATCGACTCCAGTGAATATAGTATCGAGCACCCAACTTCCAATCATGATACAAACCGCACCATAATGGCTTCTAATGAATATGATGACACATTCAACTCTAATACAACCAATGAATCTCTATTTTCATCAAGCGAAGGCGATCACAGCAATACTACGGTATCCTCGAAGACCTCAGAGGATCTCATGAACCCAACTGCATTTGTCAACAACAGCCATCGTAAGAAACATATATTGAAGAAGGATAGTTTCTTACAAATCCCATTTAGTGCATCGATGAGACAGCCCATGTACCAAGCTCACAGTTCAAATCTTGACTCAAAATTTTTGAGATCTTTCCAAATTGACTCTAATAACAAAAAGGAGAAGAGTAATAAGCCACTGATGACCACCAAGTTCCCAACTATCGAAGAGGTGGAAACTCCAAGAGAGGAGAAAGTTATGGCATTTATTGAAGAACAAAGTACTATCACTAGTCATAGTATCAAATTGACATATGACCTTGAAGATGCTGCTAACACTCCAATTCAGAACAACGAACCTTTCTTTGACCACGAGACACCAGTTGACAAAGTTGATCTTGAATATCTTCGGTACTCAAATGAGAGAAGTCGTCACAATTCGCAATCTTCTGACTTTACCAATAGTTTGACAAGAGAGAATTTGATGAACATCAGAGAAATCAAGACATCTTCTCCAAATAATCAATCAGCTCACTCGGAGCTTCCAATGAATGATGACAATAAATTATTGCTATCGCCACATACCGTCTCTAGTGATTTTGAGTCAAGCCAATCAGATCAGGAATCTGGAAACAATAGAAATAGTATGTACAGTGACAACTCGTATGGAGATCAAGAAGCTGAGCCTTTCAATCTTGAAGAAATGCTTATGGCTGCAGCAAACGAAAACCTAATGGATTTCCCTACTGAAACAAAGAGTGATACTGGAACATCAACACAAATATACAGAAGCAGGTCTCATGAAAGTATATTTTCGATGGCCCCAACGTTAACGCTTTGCTCTTCTAGTGTCAACAACAACTTATCTGCTCAAATCGCCACTCCGACGACAATGTTTTCATCTTCTTCAATCCTTGATCAACCTTTGAGCTTACAGGATAGCGAGAACAACATTGAAATCAAAAACCAAACTATGAAGTGGCTGAAACTCAACACTAACAATAATAGTACATCCACATCCACATCACCGTTGGTAAATGCTCAGACTACTCAAGTCTCAAACGCCATAAGTACAGATGCTACACCAACATCATTTGCTAGTCAGAGTCGGTATTATTCTCCAGCTTTGGACTCAACTTCGAGATCCAGTAAAGACATATTGAACTCCGTTTCCACCTCTGATAGGCTTAACAGATTATGGCTATCATCACCATTTGCATCCGCTGTTAGGAGAACTGAATCGGCTAGTAAACATTCACCGCTCTCAAACAATCCAATCACGGCTGGACGGCTAGCGACCACAATTGCTGACCCTGTTAGCAGTGCTACAACAGCATTAACATCACCCAATGATATTAGAACGCATACAAATCCCATCCCTATGATGAAAGCCAAAAGAAGAAAAGATACCTCAGATATGGAATCCTTATCTTCAACATTGTCATGCTCCGTTCACAATATCAACAATAACAATCATAATATTAATAAACAATGGAAATCACTTGTTTCACAATTGATCCCCAATTCATCAATGGTTTATACGGAAACAGGTAAATTTGTAGGAAAGCCATGTAGTTCTACCAATTTCAACAACCCTTGTTTCGTCGATCCAATGATCGCTGCATCACCTTCAAGAAGGACTGTCAATCGAATAGACAGCAAGCCATCTTTGTTCAAGAAAGTTGGCAACTCTTCGGATAGACTAGGCTCATTCAATGGATCTCATTCGACTTTATACCTTGGAAACCATGGTTCCAAGATAGTTAGACACGGTGGAGATTCCATGAGTCAGAGCGTTCTCAGTTCAAGAGTTAGCCATGCTGCCTTGAGAGATGCATTGCATACATCTTTTTGTTAATCTTTTGCTTTTATCTATTGCTACTTTACAATAAATCTATTTAATCTTTATATATCAATTAACCAGTTTAATTTTACGTGATCACTTTATTTCTTCTAATTTGTTGAATGCATAGTAATTATTAAATTTTAAGAAAAATACGAATATACAAATATAATATACAACATGAATATCAATGTCCAATCAAGCAACAAGCAATTTGGAACTTACTTGAAAGAACTATTTCTATGAAGTCCCTCAAGTCTTTTACCCTTATGGGATAGCTTGAGGGACTCTTGGATGACACTATTTTTAGTGCCCATGACTATACTTGGCGGTAAACCTTTGGTAAGGTACGTAACCGAACTTCTAGAACCAAAGACAGGTTTAGTTGATGTGGTAACATTGACAACTTTTCTAACTGAGCCAGTGGATGTTCCCGTTCTGACTTCTTTAGATTTGGCAGAGTTGAATTTTTTAAAACTAGAAGTGATGGATTTACCTCTTGCAGCTAGAATACCAAGACCTAGTCCCATATCCAATTCCATATCTTCGCCATCGTCGTCAAGTTCAATGTCTTCTTGGTTTCCAGTGTCATCGACATCAACAACTTGAGTACCCATAGTAGACTCTATCTCTTCTTCGGAATCAATGGTTTCAAAACTGGTCTTGGCTCTATGGTTGTGCCTTTTAGGGACCAACGATCTAGCTGCTGATGAACGGCTATCTTTGCCAATAGAGATGGTTGAAGTTGACGAGACAGAAGATCTAATAATTGAATTTTGTCTAAGTTGTTTGATTGCTTCAGTTCCATCTTGATCGTAATCATTAAATGAGAACCCATCGTAAGCCCTAGCGGGACTACCATCCGTCTCATTCAAAAAAGATAATGCTTTTCTGACAGCCTCCGCAGAAAGCCTTGCCTTTTTCTTTACAGGAGGAGCAGATGCACTTGGACGAGCTTCAGGAACTTCAAATACAATTTCACCTTCTTCTTCCACCTCATCTGTTCTTGAACGTTTCGTTACTCTGAATGGATCATCATTTTCTTTCTCTTCAGAGACTCTGGATTCACCAGCATCGTCATCAAGACCAAGTTGGAAAGCCGAGTCAGCATCATTATCATCGAGCTTGAAAGATGTAGCCGATTCACTCATGGCTTTGAAGAAAGCAAGAGATTTCTGACCTTTACCAGCATTTGCTTGAGCATATTTAGCTTCCTCTAATTCACGCTGTCTTCTAGATCTCTCTGCCAATCTTCTTAAATTGTCCATTCCTTCGTCATCACTTGAGTCTAGTTCATATGCACCATCTCTGGCTCTTCTATTTCTGAAGTTACCAGCCTTCCAATCGTACATAATCTTCTTGACCATTTTGTCATCGAGGTCAATATTTTCTTCGTTCAAGTACTTTCTGATTTGATCTTCATCTACATTGATCAAAGAACCATCATCAAGCATCTTTTCATCTTCACTATCCATTTGATCGGAACGTTCACCATCCTTACCACCAATACCTTGCCATTCATCTTCAGATTCAACGGCTTCTTGATCCATAACGGTGTTCAAACCTTTACTTCTCTTTTCTCTTTCTCTCTTACGACGAGCAGCTTCTTCTTTCTTACGGAAGTCTTTTATCAATTGGATTCTCATATGCTTACTTTCCTCGGATTCTTCTTCCTCTTCTTCATCTTCATCTGCATATACCTCTTCGTCACTGGACGATGCCTCTTTTGCTTCTTCAACAATTGATTCCATTGGCTTTCTCAATTTTCTCTTACGGGTAGTTTTCTTGATGACCTCATCTTCGTCATCTTCCTCGTCTTGGATTTCTTGTTCATTGTTGTTATTAAGATCTTTTTGAGTTAGTGTGTTTGATCTTGAAAGTCTCTGAGTCTGGCTATCTGCTTGGGTATCAGGCAAGAAATTTTGACTATCCAGTAATCTGTGTTGGCGTTGAGTTGTGTTCAGAACGTTGCTTTCGACTTGTTCGTCATCTGCATCATTTTCAGATTCTTCATCAGCAGAGAATGATAACTTCGATAGAATATTAGAATTATCAGCGTTGCTAGTATCTTGGGCAAATGAATCGTCTTCCATCTCAGACTCATTGAATGCCATTGAGACATCAACAAGACCCTTTCTGCTCTCAATTTCTCTTAGTTTCTTGGCGACCTCAATACCTTTCAAACCATCAAAAGATTTGTTTTCAGGCAAAGTCAATCCAAAAGCGTCCGATAGGGACATGACGTTGAACCCATTGCCATTGTCACCTCCATCTATGTCATATGATACTTCTTCTTGTTCGATTTGTATATCTTCAGTACTTTTGATAAGCGCCGTCTCTGGATCTTGCAGATCTGCCTCTTCTTCCGAGTCAGATTCACTTACTTCGGATGTACTTTCACCATTACTTGATTCACCCTCCTGATTATCCAAGTTTCCAGATTTTGCCATTTTCTTAGCTTCAGAGATTTCTTTCTCCTTCTGTCTGATCATGCTATTTCTCTTTCTCTCCTCTTGTAGAAGTTTGATGACGTCTAACTCCTCTTTTCTAATTATATCAGCTTCTTTTCTCTGCGATTGTTTGGAGCGTGCTGTCTCACTATGTTGTACTATTAAACGATGCTTGATTGTGGCCTTTAGATCCTTTGCAGAAATTAGTGACGATAATAAAGTGGCATCAGAGGCAACAACACCCGACTTGTGTGATGGTGTGCCAGACAGTTCTGCCTTTTGATGCTTAGCACTGAATTTTCTTTGGAGATCAAATCTTTTAACCTTGGAGACCTTCGTTCTGTCAATGTCACTATCTGAGGAATCGTCTTCTAAAATAACCACCTTTTCTGTCTTATTGCGGATTCTGATGGCAGATTCAGCGTAAGCCTTCAAAGGACCGCTCAATGGAATATGCTTCTTTTGCTTTCCAGCTTTGGCAGGGCTGACGACACTCTTCACAGGGCTACTCAAAGGACTTTCTTCGACTTCTGCTTCTGCGGAAAACAACTTATCTTCATCATCATCTGAGTCGTCAAAAAAGTTAGCGATATTAGAAGTTTGAAACTTTGATTTGTTCGACTTCTTCAGAAAGTAGTATTCCTTCTTCTTAAGTTCATTTATCTCTACAGTCTCCTTCATCTCCTTGGCTAGAAGCTGCTTCTTTGACAACTTTTTTGCAACTGTGGCATTATTATGGGAACCATATTTTTCATCAAATTCCTTGTCATCGATTTCAAGATCAGATCCTTTGTTATTATCGTTTAGTTGCTCTTCAAGATCTCTAAGACGCTGCTTCTCAGCTATTCTTGCTTGAATTTTCTCTTCTCTTGACATTCCTTTGTAACCTTCAATTGCATCAACATCAACAGTGCGGCTATCTTTTTCAGCCTCCTCATGGTCGTCGCTTTCGTCATCATCGTCTACAAATAGTGGGTTATGATTTCTAGGTTTCTGTACGATCTCATCATCTTCTTCGTCTTCGTCTTCTTCAACAAATAAGGAGGTGTTGTGTCTGACCTTCTGAGTGATCTGATCGTCTTCATCCTCAGTCTCTTCTGCGATTGTTGCAGTGACAGGAGCCTTGCTTATTGGTGCACTTTCCTCGTCATCATCGCTCTTTTCAATTTCTTCTATTTCATTTTCCATAAAACTAGTTTGGGGGATAGTTGGGGCCAAAGACACAGGCAACGTGGCAGCTAGATTTTGTGTGTTAAATTGAGAGTATGCTTGTGTCTTATCCACAAGGATATTGGTTGTACTTGTGTGTTGGAGATGTGGTTCTTCCTCATCATCATCTTCTTCTTCATCTTCTTCAATAATCGTCTTCGAAATATTGAATTTTGGTATTGGCAATTCCTTTGCGAAATCATCTTTATGCAAAACTTGTGATAAACCACCCATACTGTCAAACAGGCCCTCTGAATCCAGATTGATTTCTGGTTGGGATGGTTCTATATCATCGTCATCATCAGCTGGCTCAGGGTTTTCTTTTTGAGTGGATTCTTCTTCCTCTTCAATCGTTGGTACCTCTTTCTTACCATTGATTCTGCTCAAAACAGAGTTAAGAAGACTCGAGCTTCCACCCAGCAAATCGATACCGGAGAAATTATTAGCATTGTCTTCATTTTCTTCTTCACTTTCGTTGTCTCCAAAGAAATCCATGTTCATCTTCGAACCAAAAATAGTAAAATCCTTGAAGTTCATAAGACTCGAGTCAGCATATGGTGCATCCTGTGATTTCTGTGATGTGACTTCAAGTCCAAGGCTGTTATCCCCGGCGGTTGTGTTTAAATCGTTTGAAGCATTTTGCAAAGTTCTTTTGGATTTTGTGTTTGCTTCCAAGTCGTCAAACGCTTCGAAGAAATCCATTGTTGCGCTATAAAAGTAACCTAGATCAGTAGCGACAGTTAATAGCTATGTGTTCCAACTTTACTTGAAGTGTTTCAGTAGTCGGTTAAATGCAGAACAGATGTATATCATAAACAGTTTCAGTAGCGATTAGACGTGTTTTGTGTCTCTCCTATAAAAATCGAAGGCACGAAACATAAACAATAGAGACGCGCTCCAAAGTGTACAAATAAAACCCGTGAACCAGCACAACATTATCAAATGTCGTGATACAGAAGTAAGGCATAAGAAGAATGGTCGCATAACAGCAAAGGTTATGCCACCATTTCTCGATTTTTCATTGAGTGAGAGAGAGAGGAAAGCAGTGGAACTACCCTATACCAAACCAGTATTCAGTATTACAATTGCGGATATCTTGAAGAATTTTGAAAAGATCCATTGCAAGCATCCAATCAATCGTGGCGTTCACATACATATCCATATACTATTACCGTATGTATCCCCTCTCTCAACGTCAACAGCCCACCGATTATCATTGTTTTAGACCATCAAGACCGGCCAAATCATGTGTTGCTAATCCGAGTGCATTAATTATGCTACTTGGTCAATGATTTGTCTTTACAATTCACTTAAAAGAAGACTTACATAATTGGTTTCTAAAGTGTTCACTCTGTTCTGTGGATGTGACTTCTTCATATCACACGGTTTATTTATCTGATGAATTTAAGATCCAATCTCATTGCTCAATGAGAACACGGCAAAGGAACCTTGATCAATCATTCTTTGATCGGTTATTTTCCTGTCTCCATATCCTCAATCGAGAAGTATTGCGTAGATGATAGCGGCTATAGGCCATATCCATAATTTACTGCTGTATCTCATTTAAAATGTTAATCCTGATATGGCTACGAGGACTTCACTAATCCATATACTAACTTAATGATATATTATACTATTTTAGATGTCTGAAACAGCAGCAGTTACAACAACCTCCCCATCTTCCTCATTAGTCAATGCTAACTGGGACATTGTCTTATCCAATGCTATTGTCAAAACCGGGTTAGGTTTCGGTGGTGGTGTCTTGGCATCAGTTTTATTATTCAGAAGAAGAGCTTTCCCAGTCTGGATTGGTGTTGGTTTCGGTTTAGGTAGAGCTTACGCCGAAGGTGACTCTATCTTTAGAAACTCCGGCTTAAGAGAGATAAAAGCTTGATTTACTTAGTTGATACATTAAACACAGATCAATTACACCTGATGGGATTATTGACTTTCATTCAAAAATTAAAATGAAACAAATATAATATTAGCCATCATCAAATTTACCTCTTCTTATATCCACCTAATCCTCACACTTTTATCATTCCACCAATTAACGATAGCTTGCTATGTCAAGCTTTTATACTCTCACCATCACAATTGACATTATCATTTGGAAATGGAACACTTCAAAATAAAACAATTTGTAATGAATTAAAACTAAAACAAAAGCGTTTGCATAAGAAAACACATATCTTTATACATCTCTGTTATTGTTTTTATTGTTTTTTTACATCATCATCTCTCTTTGTTTTACTTTATTCATCATTTGTATAGAAAAAATTAGAAATAAACATTCATTGACGCAATATTTTCCCTTGAAGTAACGTAAAAAAGTGCCTGGCTTATACCGTATGGTTTTGTTAAGAACCCTTCACTATATACAGTAATACTGTAACTTAAGATCAGTCCGCAAAACGTGCTCTGGTTTGTAGACGGTGGGATATGCACCCACAAGGGATTTGAAATGAAATACGCTTGTACCATCTATCGTGCCAAATTATACTGCACGCTCATACATCTTACATATATCAATATCAATCGACGCTCATTCGTCTTACATTTATCAATATCAGTTGACGCTCACAAAGTATTAGTGCACGAATTTAGACAGTGTAGAATCTCTTATGATACAGAAACCAGAAGTTAGATCATCCGAAAGCTATGGATTTACGGTTTTTGTCTGACATAAATGAAATCAACCAGTAGACACGGATACCGAAAGCTCCTCGCTGACCCTGCTTTGACTAGATTTCAGGGATATAGAGTCTCAATATATTTCCGGCTGAAGTAAACTGAGATACCACTACATTTGAGGCATCAATACTTTCAAATGAAAGTCTACAAGGTACTAATGTAACATGCCAATTTCTTTGAAGAGTACAATACTGAGTGTAAAAGGGTACCATGAAGTCTGGCTACTAGAGCAGGAGTCAATATTTCCTAGCAGCCCGAAGGGCAGCATAAAACTTCAAAAGCTCAGATGTGAGACATTGTAAAAAGGCCTTCTGGAGAGATGGGCTCATCAGCTATGAACGAATATTAACGTCCCTAACCCCAGATTTTCATAATTTCGGCAGATCTAATGAATACAAAAACCGGTATCCCCAATCAATCAAGGAGATATAAACCAAAAACCCAAAAGGAGCAAGAACAAGCCCGCCCAAGCGAGACAGAAGCTGAGGTGCATCTCTTTGCTGACTCGCGCTGACTTCTTCCACATAGTTAAGACGATCGAAGTCCACGGATATTTGACTTCGCGCCGACTCCTCACCGCAGAGTCGAGAGAATCGCGGAGAAGTCAGAGAAATTCATGCACCTCACCTGGACTCTGCCCCTTAGAGTCAGATTTTAGGCCTGTTCTCTGCAACGGAGTCAGACAGATCTTATGCAACTCACATAGAGTTTATCGTAACCGTTTTTTCTTAGCAGGCAGTCCTATCAGTTAGTGTAAGTATTATCTTAACCCCTTCTTGACATCTGATCTATATATGTTCAACCTCTTTTCATACCTTTACTTCTCTTTAACATCTGGTATCGTTATAGGAGATTCGCCATCCAATCATTTCAGTTTTAATTCCCGCATCTCGCTGGACGAATGAAATTCTTCGGAAGCTGAGGGCAGGAAAAACTTTTCCGCCAGAGAGAAAATTACACGTACACTACTAAAAAAAGGCAATTTTTCACTTAGATTTTGCGATATTACCACTGTTTAAACTTAGTAAAGTGATATAAAATGGGTATCCGAATACTGAGTAAGCTCAGGGCTATCCGATGAAAGTATTATTTGACAAATAATTCCCCAAAAACCAAGAACCACAGTAAGAAAACATGATTTTTCACAGCATATTAGTCACATATGGAGCACTGGCTGAAAAATGCACTTGCACCCGAGATCCTCGCTGATAGCAGAAATCTCTACCATTTTTCAGCCTTTTTCAGCTTGTCTGATCACGTTAGACAGATCTTAACAATGCGTTTGTAATCCAGTATTGCAGAAAATTCCACTGACTGGATCTAGTCGAATTTTCCTCTACATATATATATATTCATCGTATCCTCTTACAACTAATACTTCTTTGTAAACTCTCTTCTCTCTTGTCTATCATTCATCGATTACTAAACAATCTTTAATTTATATCTGCATAATACTCCGCAATGTCAGATAATTCTACTCTTTACGAATGTCACAATGAGTTCAGAAGTGATACTTTCACTGTTCCAACCGCCTCCATGATTAAGTCCATTACTATGGCTTCCGTTGGTGACTCAGTCTATAAGGAAGATGCCGATACCTTAGATATCGAAGCTAAGGTTGCCAAATTAGCAGGTAAGGAAGCTTCTTTATTTTGTTGTTCCGGTACTATGTCAAATCAAATTGCCCTTAGAGCCCATTTACATCAACCACCACATAGAATCTTGTGTGATCATCGTGCCCATGTTTATTCAAATGAAGCAGGTGGGTTAGCTACTTTATCACAAGCAATGGTAACTCCAGTTATCCCAGAAAATGGTGACTACTTAACTTTAGACGATATTCTCGATAACTTTATTCCAGATGATGGAGATATTCATGTAGCTCCAACTAAGGTTATTTCATTAGAAAACACTTTACATGGTATAATTACTCCAATCGAAGAGATTGCTAAGATTTCTGAATGGTGTAGAGAAAATGACGTTAGATTACATCTTGATGGTGCTAGATTATTCAACGCCTCTGCAGCCACCGGTATCTCAATTAAAGAATACTGTCAATATTTCGATTCCGTTTCTTTATGTTTATCAAAATCTTTAGGTGCTCCAATCGGTTCTATCTTAGTTGGTGGAAAGACCTTCGTAGAGAAAGCAAACCATTTTAAGAAACAAAATGGTGGTGGTATAAGGCAAGCTGGTATGTTAACTCGTATGGCCTCTATTGCCATTGATGAAAATTTTCCAAGATTAAATGAAGCTAACGTCTACGCTAAAGAAGTTGCTGAATTCTGTATCGCTAATGGTATGACATTGGAATCCCCTTGCGATACTAACTTCATCTTTTTAGATCCAAAGAATTTCAAAGTGAATCCAGTTGTATTTGACGAAATTGCTAAGAAAAATAATGTTAAAGTTATGGGTAACAGAGTTGCCTTCCATTTTCAAATTTCAAGAACTGCCGTAGATAACCTTAAAAAGACTTTATTAGAAGCTTACCAACATTCTTTAGAGCACCCATACTCAACTCGTGGGGCTGCTCGTATTTACAGACCTTCCTCAAATAGTTCTTCAAGATCTTCAAGTACTACTTGTGTCTCTGGATTAGTGACTCCAGACAAGAAGATTTAATGGGCGGTATTACAAATACACTTTGGGCATTTATTTTTAATTTATTATATCATGGCGAATTGACTAAAACTTAATTAATATTTCCAGCAACGTTTGCTGAAGAATGATTGTTAAACCCGTGGAGGGTCCTCAAGTTCAGATAACAAGATGAACTTTTGCAATCATTATGGAGGTATATTTGCAACTATTAATGCAATTTACAACCTGCGACCGAGTGACTATTCTGTCCTCCTTTTTTCCGATTTCTGAGTCAACAGCTCCTAGTAAGTACTTAATAATGTATAGATTTTATAGAAGTATCATAATAGAGATCAAAACTTATGGGAATTCGATTTTCAGAATATAGTAAATCTGACCGGAGAAATACACCAACAAAAACTAATCGAAAACCGACTATCGCGCCGCACCGTCGGTTATTGTACCTTATTTTATATTTCATTTATGATAAGAGGATAGCCCTTATACATAAAATGCCAAAAGAATCGTATCTTTTCCTTGACTTCCTTCTTCTGGCAAGGTAAGAATTACGAGACACAGTCATGAATTTGGTTTCTTGGATCCTATTTGTGTGTTGTTCATGTGGCGCGTTGTCACAATCAGGGCCACTCTCTTTAAAGGCTACTGCACGTATTGCATCGACAAGGAATTATTTCATAAAATCGAGGACCTATATTGACTTGGTGACATTTGATAGGTTTTTCCATTACACCACTGAGCTAGACTACGATGATGTAACGGTCAAAGCAATTCGTGAGGTACTGTCAAGCACTGCTTCCAGAAGGGGCGAATCAATCTATAACACTTCCAATAATACTGTTATCTTCGAATTCTTTGACGATCCTCTAGATGGCAAGTATCAAAGAGAAGCAGGCTTATGGGCTAATTTTAATTTAGCAAAAAAATATGCTAGCGGGTCAATACTTGAACCAATCAAGAATACCCTAATCAGTATAGGTTTGGACGAATCGTACCAAGGGTGTATTTACAATCAGATCGAAAAAGGGTATCTACTTGCGAAAACTCCATTCACTGAAGCTTTCTCTTTTATCTCAAAATCTATGGATTCGCTATACGGAGGTATGGATGAAGTGTTATTCAACTCCGACGAAGAGTTTGTTATGGTTTTCGAAGATGGAATCACTTGGGATATTTTGTTAGAAGGTAAAAGACCTATAAACTTAGACAAAGAAACATTGACCGATAGAACAGCAGAAGTATTGTACGACTATATTCTGGAGTTGATCAACTCATCTGTATTCTCTACCTGTGTCAATTTGGCTGATAATAATGGTCATTTCAGAGCTACTATTAAGATGGCTCAATTAGGTAAGTCTCCCAAAACTTTCAAAAGTACCACTTGTGATAGGGATTGGCAATCGATGGATAGACTGAGAATATCGTTTGATTAGTTAACTATGTAACTTACTGTGTAATATTGCATGAGATGTTGAAGAATATCGAAATATAATTATATTGAAAAAACTCTGCATAGGTCTTGCCTAGCAATGGAAACGATAATACTTAGTAGTTTATATAATAAAGAGCGGACAGCGGAATAACTAAAAGATAAAAGCTAAGATTCTACCCATGATGGTGACATCTTCCTTTCCGTTCACTTCAAATCTAGAATTATACTCTCTCTCATGTTCTTCAATTTCTTCGAGACCGCTGAACAAATCAGCTGTTTCTGGTCTGACAAATTTGGTTTTCTTAACAACCTTATAGACAATAAAGACAAGAATGTTAACGAAAATCATAAGATAGTAGTATAAGAAAGAATCAACATCGAAGGATGGGATAAATGATTGAGCTCCAAGGAAGATAACAATAATGAAAGTGTAGACAGCACAAGCAATGGCTGGATATGGTTGATATTTAGTAATCCATGTTTGCATAGTGAATGTAGATCTATCAACACCTTGAGCTTTACAAGCTCTGTAAAAGCCGATATAAGTGATCATCATCATGAAATAGTTCAATACTTGAGAACCAGTACACAGGTTAATCATCCAGTTGAAGGCAACGGTAGCGGTATCACCTAATTGTAATAATGAAAGACAAGAGAAACCAACGGCGACAATCAAGGCTGCGAATGGGACACCATTAAATGTTGTGTATGTGAAAATCTTTGGGGCTAAACCTCTTTTAGCCAATGCGAATAGCGATCTGGTAGAACAATAAGTTAAAGAGTTACCAGCAGAGAAGGAAGAAGTAATACATAAAACGTTAACAATCGATGGTAAAACTTTGATCTGTAAATTTTTCATTGAAATGACATATGGAGAAACGTTGGCACCAGCGGCACCCTGAGTGATGGCGTTAACCAAAGTTGGATCGTCATGTTTTAGCAAGATACCGACACAAAGAGAACCAAGAACGAAGAAAATAGTCAATCTGTAAATGATACCTTTGAAAGCCTTTGGTAAGACTTGACGTGGATTTTCAGCTTCACCAGCGATCATACCAAAATATTCAGGTGCGGTTTCAGTGAAAATAGCCTTCAAGTAAGCGGCCCAAAATGCGGAGGCTTTGGTACCAAGATACAGTGGGAATGCATTATCAACACCCTTGAAGTTTCTAAATCCAAAGGCATCATGTTGAGGGTTACCACCGACCATGGAAATGAAAGTATAGAATAATAGACCGACAGCCAACAAGACTTTACCAATAGCAAGGTAAAATTCAGATTCACCATACCAATCAACAGCAAAGATGTTTAAAATCAAATAAATAGCAATTTGAGGTATGAATGTAGCCACTGGAGTATAATCATCTCTCCAGAAATGGATCATAGAATTAACAGAGGTGATTTCGAAAGGAATGTAAAGGGAAACCATAATCCAAAAGTTGTAACCTGCACAGACTTCGAAAGCAGGATCAACAAAACGACCAGCGTGTGTAATAAATGGAGAATCAACAGGCAAATAACAAATCAACTCACCAATTGTAAGAGTGACAATATAAACAGCAAAACCATGCATGATAAAACTAACGAGCAAGTTACCACAACCACCGGCTTCTAAACCAGAACCAATGGTAACGAAAAGTGCAGTACCCACACTACCACCAACGGCCATAAGATCAACATGTCTTGGTCTCAGTCTACGTCTAGTTTTACCACCTTGTACGAGACGACCTTTTTTGGTGTTCTCATCCATTTCTTGACCAGAATTTTCATCAAGTGATGAAACTTCTACTTCACCTATAACTACAGGTGATTTTTCACTTTTAAAAACATCTTTCAACTTATCCATATTGGCTTAAATTTCCGATAAAGGGTTTGAAATTTGACGTAGATACTTGACTGAAAATTTGAGTTAAATGAGAATAATATGCGACAATTAGCCTCACATTTATACAGGTAGATGAAAGACCATACTAATAAGAGATAAGACACAGATAATTGGGTTGGCCAGCCGAAAATACATTATATGCGATAAGAGATAAGAATCCTGAATGTGTTACACGAGGAAAAGTCCAAAAATGGAAATTGAACCTCGCTGTGCACGGGATCGTCTTGTTTCATTCATTCGTCTTTCTTCCTTCTAATCAGGAGGCGGATGCCCCATATTGATCACGAGTAGCCACCGACGGCACCCTGCTTTACATCCGACTATCTCAATGTAAATTACTCACATACCTCATTTTTTTGGTGGGTAGGTTCTTTCACAATTTCAAAAGTCAAGCTTAATGAAGACAGATGCCCGTTACCAAGGTGAATTGTGAGGGAGAATATGAGGCGTGACATTATCTGGGACGCTCAAAAGTCTGACTATAACTCTTAGACCTCATTATTATTGGTAACACATATCAACTACAACAAAGTACAATTCTATACGTATGAATGATAGTATTTCACTAGTGGCCCACCGGAATATAGTAATGGTATTTCCGCTTAGGTATCTCCGACCACCTCGTCAGCTCAAAATATCACTTTTGTTAGTATATTCAAGATTTTATTAATACTATGAAAGGACTGCGAATCAACGAGTTCCGTCTACATACATTGTTTTGAGTCAAAGTTGCGCTGTTTGGTCCTGTTTAGGGCTAGCGTAAGGATTGAAAGAGCGAAGCTTTGCCATATATCATCTCTTCTTCGTAGTTATCAAATATGCGGATTTGCGGCTGAATCAAAATGTAGTTTTTTTCCTCGGCCGAGTAAGGCAGGTGTTTTAGCTGCTTTCAACCCCGTATAAGATTTGCGTATTCAATGTTCCGGCCCAGTTTCTAAAGCAAGGAGTTGGCATAGCGATGGTTGATTGAATCATACAGGAGGCAATATAGCCTGTATGATAAATTGGAGAATCTTGAAAACATCAAAAATGGAAATAATCTGCGAAGTTTCAAGATCTTGAGATGGTGTTGTCCATTTTTGGTACAAAATTTCGGTGCTACTTTCCTTGGTGGTGCTATTGAAAAAGCGGAAAAGTTCACAAATTCGAAATGATGCTACATTCAAATTACTGCTAGATAGAGATGCTTAGAAGCGCCAACTGAACTCAATCTGGTAGCATTAATATTGAGAACCTAGGATACTGGGTATACTTAAACAAGTACAAACACCATATAATCTTGTATCCAGTGACATATACAATTCTGCAAGTAAGTACCTGAGAACCATACTGTGGACAAGAAGAAACTATCGCGAATCTGTTTAGTTCTATTCTCAGAAACGCGCGGACGATAAAACCCGTGCTAATCCGCTCCTAGCGCTCATTATGCGGGGCCTTACTACGTTATAAGCTTTCCTCATGGAAAGCCCTTTGTATAAGGAAACGCGGGTCCTCTAGGCTACTACCTTTTTAAGGGAATGGAAATGAGCAAGTGATTCTGTCTTTATCAATTTTAAGACATGTGCAGATGCAGAGCTTTAAAAAAATTTCTTAGAATCTACAACTATCTATCTACTCATAGTTCGCCGTAATATTTAGCCTTTCGCCGACTTACTTGTTTATCTAATTTCTATAAAATATCTATGAATTTCTTGCCGCTTAAAACTATTCTATACACATAATTTAATATTTTGAAACCGTAAAATTATTTAGTTTCATCATCAAACCAGGAATCACGAGGTGCACCGAAAGGAGGAGGGAACATTCCATAGCCGCTATGTATATGTGGTTTCAACATCATGAAAAGTAATCGAATCAACCCACAAATCCTTTTATCCGCCATCATTATAACGTGGTCTCAAAATCATTAATCGTACTCAAGAAATGCTCCCATCCACTGTCTTCCAAAATATCTAGAATATTTGTGCTCAATTTGGAAGAGTTTTCCGGAGCGTTGATGATGACACTGCCGTTGGTGTGATCAAGTGTAGTAATCGACGTAACTTGTAAATGAGCCTGACCATTTAATTGGCCCACTCGTAAGATATCAAGTTGTTTGTCTACTGTACGAGATTCATTATTTTCTGTGGAAACCGCAGTTTCTGGAGAGTCATAGCTTAACTGGACTTTTAGCGTTTCCGTTTGAGCAAAATTTTCGTCTCTATTTGAAGGTGAAAGTTTGACTTTGGTTGAAGCTAACTTCTTTCTCTTGTGATAACCACCTTTAGAACCTTCCCTTATAGAATGTTCAGTTTCTTCAGTTAATGCTTTCAATTTTTCAAGATGTCCCCCTGCTTGTGCTTCACGACCAGATCTGGTCAAAGTAATCAGTTTCTGTATCATGTATTTGCCCCTCAATGCAGGTCTCATAACTTGTTTATATGATCCTAATGTATTCAACACTGTGTGCATCTGAGGAATAGTTGACGTTTGACAACTGATAGCCTCTATATTCAACATACAATCAACTAGTAAGAATACTGCTCCTAAGACAGCAATTTCAGAGACAAAGGATACATTTTTAAGCTTCATAGAAGTATTAGGTGAAGTGAACCTGGAAATTATTTCCTTAGCGGAAGAGTAACATACTTGATAAGATTGGGACATCCATTCGTCACGAGTCATCATAGATGACATCTTACTGTTGACATGGAACCTCTCACCCAAAGTAAGATATTGGACCAAGAACTTAATATACTCAATACACTCCTGAAACTCATGATCCATCTGCAATCGGTCATTATCCATATACTCTTGGAAATCACGACTAGTCTCAATTTCTAACAGCTTCAATTCTACATCCGCCTGGACTAGATTTTGTAAAGTAACGTTACTTGAGCTTAACGAATCCTCGTAATAATGTGTCCTTTTAATCACGGAGAGTCTCAAAAAGAATAACTGATAGTAATTATCCCAATCCAATACTTTATTCTGGATAGACCACATTCTAGGATATGAGGTGATAAAACTATCTTTGGAAATAAGAGAATATCTAGAAAGATCTTCAAACCAGTCAATCTTCACCAATGACCACCAACATCGTATCTTGATTGTTGTGCTCAAGTCAGATGTGTCCCCCTCGTCTACAATTTTATCCATTTGGAGTTTTCTTGCCTGATAGATCATAACACTCAGTAAACAATTCACGAAATGACACCCGCCCATTGAACGTGCGGTGACTTTCATCAAGAGAAATATTTGGATAGCCCTAATGCTTGGATATGTCATAAATCCAGCTCTGTAGAGACATTCAATACCGCAATTAAAGAAACTTCGAGGAAAGAAATTCCACTCATTATCAGTGAAGTTTAACTGATCTTGAACGGTATCTGCTGCAAAGTATAATCCAATACACATCAAATTATAGTATATTCCAAGAAAAAAGTACTCATTACTTGACTTGGAATAAATTGCAGTGATATGCTTTTCCTTGTTGTTTTCATCACTCCAATACTTCTCGTATTCTTCTGTAAAAGAATGTATATCCAGTATGGTATTCACAAAAGGTAGGCATATAGCTTGTTTTATTATAATATCAGACTCAAATTTGGTAATTTTGTTGATGACTTTCAATTGGTAGTTCCAAACATCTGATCTTTCATCATTGTTACTTTTACTCATCATCCTCATACCCTTGATAAGCTTCCTATGTTTGATCCTGGACCATTCTACTGAATCCCAATCAAATGAATAGCCATCATACGCTTGTAAGCCATCAATTAAACTCTTATTAACAACTCCTAGAGTGGTTGAATAGTCTTTCCAGTTTTTGGCTAATTTTTGAGCACTATTGACATTAGTAATAACAGGAGATTTCGATTCGGTCGGTAAGGGGTTGTCCACGCTTGCATATTTTTGCCTTTTTTCATCAGCTTGAGAAGGTATAGAGTCATCATCGTCCTGCTTTCTCTTCTCATTGGTTTCAGTCATTTTGTAACTTGCTTCATTACCTTGAGTTCGGAGTAATGCATTCTCCAAATCCTTGATATTTTTTTTCAAGATCTCATTTTCCCTTACCAACCGTAGTTCATTAGATATAGTGGATGTAATTTCAGCTTCAGTGACGAATGATTCATCTCTGCTGCACAGATGCGCAATACCACCAGCTATACATCTTGAGCAAGGTATTTCGAAGTTACACTTTGCCTTTCTATTTCTACATCGGTAACAAGTTCTCACTATTCGATTTCTCTTTTGTTTAGGTTTCAAATCATTATCCGTGTCTGGTATCGGGCTTGACGATTCGGGTTCTTCATACCTTTCAGTAACTAAGGAATCCTGTTCCTCTTTCAAAGTCACGAGCGAGTCAGGCATTGTTCAACAAAGCACTGCTGGTGTACGGCGTAAAACAGTTACAAAGCACGTTCACCAACCTAGAACAAAAGCTATATGCCTGTTATCTGGCCTCTCAATTCCCGCTACTTTTTGGGCTATTTCCCGATCGGGCGCTGGTATCACCGCCCGGTTAAATGATTATGTACCTTAAAATGCGTCGACGGGCGACGGTTTGGAGAATATCGACGCGACACTGCGGAAGGAAATTTTTGTTACCACAATGGTCAGTTTGTAGTGGTGATCTGCACATGGTTTGCCTCTGATTGACACAAGTGTATTAATCCTTTGATCCGATTCTAATATCAGTATTACCACATAGTGCCTTCCAATCATTAAGGCATCCACGTTAAGAGTGTTTTTTCAATCTCTCGTATAAGTGCCTTTTTGAGTCGGGCGAAATTGTCTAGAGAACTAGAAGAAGCTGAAACTACCCGGGTTTGTGCACAAGCATTTCGAATACTTGAAGTTCATAATCACTCCTCCTGACATACATAATCTGCGGCACGGCACAGGAACTCAAGAAAAGTATTATTGGTTTGTACCAATATAACCTCAGTCATTATCATATCATCGTTAGAATCCTTCAGATCCAATAGTTTACAAGAATAAAGAATTGTACATTGAGAAACTATGTTTATCTACTACCTCATAGCGTTGATAGGATTCCTGTGGCTTGTCAAGAGATTCACTTCGTTGGTTTCCGTTCCACTTGAACAATCGATAAAGTCATTGAATATATCGATTCCCAATGTCCCTTGGATCACCGTCGACAAAGTCACCGAATCATCTATGGTCTTACATTGGAGTTCTTTTGACGATACACAGGATCCAAATATAACCAATAGTTATGGAAGTAGCACAGGGGTTTCCACCAAGAAGGAATCTAATACTAATGTCATAAATCACGCCACTGGTAACACACAAGATGGCCCTCCATTATTGGTCAACACCGCTCCAAATAGCATAAGTCAGTACATTTTGTATGTCAATGGTATACAAACTGCAGTGATAGAAGGGAACCAACAGTCATGTATCCTTGAAGGCTTGCAATCTGGTTATAACTATCAAGTTGATGTTGTAGCGTTCAATATGGCGAATTTCAGATCCAAATCATCTCCAATTTATGTAAGAACAACAAAGGCAGAAAATTTAGCCGATGCAGTTAATGCTGAACAATTGAACCATCCCGACAGTCTATTGACGGTATTGGCTCGTGAAAAAGATACAGATCAAATTTTCAAGCATCCTTCTTATAGACAGCATTCTCCACATGGTAGAAGATCAAGAAGTAATACAGCAGATGGTACCGATTTATCCAATTTAGTCAATGGAAGTGCATCTACTGCTACAAATAATTCAGGTTACTCAAATAGTGCAGCCACTACAGATGTAGATTATATAGTCAAGACTGCACATTTACTCACAGATATAGATGAATTGAAATTTTGGCTCGAAGTAATGCTTGAGGAAGTAAGAAACTTATTAAAGTCCAATAGAGAAGTTGAATTTGAATTCAAAGAGGAAGAAAACTCATTATTGGCCGAAAAGGAAGAGTCTATGGTTAGACGTAAGATGGAGGCTACTAGTAGGACTAATCTAAAGAACGAAATCAAGTTTTTAGAAGAACATAGAAGAAAAGCGGAAACCAAAGTAACTTTGAATCAAAACAAATACAAGGAAAAAATGAAGAAGATTGAAGATAAAGAAACACAGATTGATAAATGGAGCAAATGCCTGGCTGAGAAGCGAATCTCAAATGAATTGATTCATAAACACTCAGAATCTGATCTATTAAAATTGAAAAAACAGGTTGAAGAGTATAATAAGGAAGTCTTTTCTATTCAAGAGGTATTGCATAATATGGAAGAAGATAATAAAGAGTACTCAGCAACAAAGAAAAAATTAGACGGTGTTGAGAAACAAATAAAACAATTATTTGAAAGTTTCAGAAAGGGAATCGATGAGAAATCTGGGTTGGTCACCAACGATGGTAAAAAGGCATTTGATCAAATTTGTATTCTCAAACCAGAATGGAAAGATGAATATGAAAGATTGATGAAAGAAGATGCACAAGCTGAATCACAATGGAGAGCATTACAACAGAAGGAATATCATAGAGCTGCTCAAATCAAAAAACAGTCTGACTTGCTCAAAGCTGCTACTAGTAACCAAAATAGTTCTGCCAACTCTGTCAATATAGTCAATTCGAATACAAACATAACTGGTTCCAGTGGCTCAGGTATATACAATAACAGTATCGTTGTTCCTAATAATGGATATGATACAAGTTCAAACTCTAATCTTCCATCATCCCAACACGTTGATGATCGTTTTAATTTGTTCTTGATGAGAGCTTATAACACAGCAAATGGGAACAACCCCACAAATAACATCTCAGACACGAATACATCTGTTAATACCACAAATACATTGAATATCAACGGAGGAGGAGCAGGAGGGGCATATTCCATTCCTCCGCCATTGACCCAAACCTTATCATCGAGTTCATTCAACAATCTTGGACTACATGATGACTCAATATCCACCAATGCTCCAACAAGTATAATATCTGCAAGTCCACCAATGAATACAGGTTACTGGGGGTCAGGATTGAGTATTGCTGCTAATAACAATATGCAGATTGATACTACCTTAAGTAAAGTTGCAGACTATGGATCATTTGATGAAGGTTTCAATTCACCAGATGTTGATATGTTATTACCCCATGCCTTAATCGAAGGTGGCGACACCGAAGAGTTATTCCACAGTATCAGTAGTCCAAGGCCAACCTCTCAGTTATTGAGTAGAGCTCTAGACGAATCTTCAGAGTCTCCTAGAGTGGCACAGACCTCTAATTTTGATGTGTTGTCATCTTATAGTGAAATGGGTGCTATGTCAATTAATAATAACGCAACTGATACCGTTAGTTTATTGAGTGGTAATTTTTTGCCACCTTTTAACCAGGGTAATAATAACGAACTTGGTGGATTGTCCCATACACCAACTACAAATTCAAGAATTACGTCTCTTAGTAGTTTACAACCGATGTCAGGTTTCAATTCACCGCCAGCGGGAACCACACCAAACATTGGCCATTTAACTGCTGTTGATAGTAGAGTTTCCAATAATTATTTGGATTTATCTGCTCAAAAATCACCATTTGCTCCTTCAGCTAATACAATTTCATCATCATTCCCTCATCAGCAACAACAACATCAACATCACCAACATCAACATTCAAACACATCATCAATTGGAGCAGCTAGTGAAGATACATCAAATGCATTTTCGCCAAAGAAATTCCTTAGGTTTGGTAAGAAAAGTAGTAACATGTTGGATTTCTTCAGCAATGGGAGTAGCGGTGACAACAGCAATAACAATGAAGATACAAGTGACTTACCATCTACTTATAGTGGTGATAATTCTACTAGTAGTAATAACAATACATCGTCTCATAATAACAAATCATCTATTTTCTTTGGATTTATGCCCGGCAGTCAGGATAAGAATCATCGTAATGACAATTCGACATCCACTGCCGCTGCATCCATAAGAAGCAATGGTAATCTAGATGATCCATCAACTTCACCAATTGCAATGAATGTGTTTTCACCAAGTTATGATTATAAGAAATCTTTAGATCTGGGTATGACTAGGGGTAGAAGTACCAGTTTTGGATCTAGTATTTGGAATACCAATAACAACAATAACAACAATACGAATAACAACAGTATTGCCGGAACTCCAGGTACAAACACTGCAGGATCAAACACCGTTCTATCGAGCTCACCAACAGGGCTGACATGGGGTGGAAGTTATAATCCTGCAATTGGTGGTGGTCTATCGATGAGTAAGATGAGTACCGATAATGGTATTTCAAATACAGCTAATCTTGATACGCCAATCGATATCATTGGCCCAACTATAAGTGGTGTCTCAAATACCGAGTATGACAATAATTCGAGTTATACCGTTGGTTCAATGGTCAATATTACACCTCGTGCATTTAGAGGAAATGAAGATCTTCAAAGTCAAACATCAACCAATAATAACAATAACAATTCTAATACTACTAACAATAATAACAACCATGGCAATAGTACTGGATTGTTATCTATTCCTGGAGGAAGTAGGACTAACACAACCTCTTCGACCTATTCGATCTCATCCTCGAATAACAATGATAATATTTCAGAGCAGGAAGTTGATAAAATCGGGGGAGCTCCATCTTCACCTTTATTCTTCAAGAAGAAATTGTTCAATTTTGGTACATCTCCAACGAAGACCGGTACAAAGGAAAGCAGTGATCGATCATTCATTTCATCATTTGATGAAGGATCAAGTGAGGATGATCATGGGGGTAGTTTAAACCTCAGTGATCATAGTGGCACCCCAATCCATTCCTCCATTGGTGGTGGTAGTGGTGGCGGGAACCCAAATATCGCAGGTTCTTCATCTTCTAATTCGTATAGTTTGCTTGGATCGAGTATTGGTTCTAAATCGTCGAAATTCTTTGGAAAGTTGAGTACAAGGAGAAACTCACAGGCAACGGTACATACTCAACTATCATCTCACTCTGGAAGCATTGGTAATAATAACGAAAATCCATTGGATACTTCTAGTACTACTACTCCGAATACTTTGGGTAGTGGGTTCGTTACGTCATCTAATTCAGGAACTCCTTTGAACAGTGGTAATATCATCAGTGATATAGATTCACCAATTGGTTCAAACTCTAATCCTAATAGTACCACCGCTGCTTCAAATTCAGGAAGTTCAGGCTCAGGATCCGGATCGGGATCGAGCTCATCGAGTGGATCAAATAGTGGAGGTAATAAAATCACTAGAAGGTTTAGTCTTGCATTCAAGAGAAACGATAAGAGTAAAGATAATAATACTATAGTTGAAGAAAATATCGATCAAATCGTCGCTGAATCTAAATAATATAAGATCAAATAGTATGTTATGTTATATTTATAAATATGTAGTTTATTAATAATAATAATAATGTGGTATATATCAGAGATTTCAATGTGTGGTATTTTATGTACGGTTTGTTATACTTAAAGCTCGGGCTCATTTTGCACCTGTTGTTCTTGTTCTTGTAGAGCGGGCTGTTCTTGTTGAACCTGTTGAAACTGTGCTTCTTCAGCTTTCTGAGATTGTTCCTGTGGAGACTGCTCTTGTTGAAGTAGTTGAATCTGTTCTTGTTGTTGCTGATTCTGTACTTGATGAGCTGGCTCCTGTTGGATTTGTTCTGGTTGCTGGTTATGTATTTGCTGATTAAATTCTTGCTGCTGCGGTTGCTGCTCTTGTGAGGTTTGCTCCTGTGGCTGTGGTATTTGTTGTTGGGGCGTTTCAAGATCCTCGAAATCTTCATCATCGTCATAGATATAATTTTTGCGATCGGCTAATTCTTCTTCATAACCATCATCAACACCAGCGGCGATGGCTCTAGCCCTAGCCTTTGCAGCTCTCTTTTCTGAGATTATTGAAAATTCATCAACATCACTCCAATCGACTTGAATCTTTCTGTTTTGTCTTGATGAATCTACGTTCTTGAAGATATTTGGTTTTTCTTCATTCCACATCTCACCAACATTTTGAAATCCCTGTTCGAAAATGGAGTCGTAAAGTTTATAAACTTCATCATGTTTTTGTAATCGAACTTCTTCATCAGCCATCCATTTCATATGCTTGATATCATCCGATGAGGGCTCATAAATGTGCCAAATGACGTAATGTGGTAAACCAATTACACTGAACCCCATTCGTTTACACATCTTACCAAAAGCCTCGGTCTCTGCATGTTTTTCAAATGAAAAAGCAGGGAAATGAGCACCAGTTTTGAATACCTGGGCTTTTGCCAATATTGAAACACCTCCAATACCATCTAAAACCATTTCAGTTTCTGGATCACCATAAGGGTCTCGAAGATAAGCTAAATGAGGTCTCCAAGTGGCAAATTCAACATAACCTTCAACGATAACTGCATCTTCATCAAGACTAGCAGCCAATTGTAAACCACCATCACTTTCTTGCCATGAATTCAAATCATAAGGTTGTTGATTACCTAACCATTCAGGTAATGGACGCCAAACGTTTGGTACGATTACATCTTTATCATGATGCATTAGATCTTCTATAATTGTTGGTCTCATGGTTTCGACATCAACATCACGCCAATAAACGAAAGAATGATAAGGTTTCAAAGCAACACTTGTCAACCAATTTCTTGCCTTTGCCATCAATTTACGCCTTGGACCTTGTGCTTGGAAACCATGACGATCACTAAAAGATTGACCAATAATTTGGCCAAAATCCTTTTCGAAAATCTCGATCTCACCAAAGTGAATATTAGGATTTGGATCATTTTGAAGATCATTCAAACTTGATTCTAATAGTTCCATGGTATCATCAGAAGTATCGGAAACTAAGAAAGCCAAATCGATTAAATGATGTGGATAAGTCATGTTTCTCATATGACTGAAAAACATTGGTAAATGAGATGAAGCATCCCTTAATGGAACACAAAATATAATTCTTTGATCATATTGCCAGCCATTTGGTTGACTTTGATAATCTCTTAGATCGTAGAAGTGGACATCTTGGGATTTGGAAGAGTCATCAAAATCAGGGGTATAAAAGGGTTTTATTATCAATGAATCTTGAGGGATATTCGAAGCGAAATGTCGAAGAAAATAGGCCAATAAGGATATTATAAATAAAATTGGTAATATGACAATCTTTGATTTTTTAGATTTGAATAAATTTCGAAGTGAAGTTGGATTTGAGTTTGTGTTCCACGATTTCTCATTCACTAAGGTTAAAGGAGGAGCAGACATTATTTTGTTTGGATCCAAATGAATTATTATAGTTTTAGTTATAGTTATGCGATACTATGAGAGGGAGAGGCCAAAAGCCAAAAGCCAAAAAAAAAATCAACTAAAATGCGCTTAGCTATATAAGAAATGAAATGTGTCTTAATAAGATGAAATTTGAATTGGGACAGGGTGATTCTCAAAATTTTGCAAATGAAAGAGTGGGAATAATCTGTGTGAATAATTGAGGTGGTAGATTAACACTGTTGTAAATGGAGAGGAGGAGGAGAAGTAGGAAAAAAGGGTGGATGAGAGATTGACTAACTTAACACTCAGTCTACAAGCGCTAATAATAGATATAGATGGATATGAGAATTTGGATATGGGAATGGAGAAAGAGAAGAAGATGTAAATAAGAGAAATAGGAGAAAGGGATAGGGGATAAGGAATAGTGACTATCTATTTATCTATCTATCTATCTATCTATCTTATTAGGGAGTGTGGATAATAGTAGTAATAGCAGTTAGAACTAATATATGGGGAAAACTGGGCTCCAACAAAAAATAAGTGCCAAATCAACCAAAACAAACAGCATAGCTTAATTGCAGCAGAGGAACAAAAGGGGCCTTGCCTTGTTAAAAACCCAATGCTGGCATTAGAGCCACTGCTGATGTCAGCATTGGGTTGAGGTGCCGTCCCCCGAGGCGGGCTGTGCTGCGCGGTGCGGCTGGTGTCGTGTCTTCTTCATTTATTTGTACGTACACGCCCACGCAACAATTTGAAAGTGTTGTGGGACGGGACGGGACGGGTCGATAGTCGATAGTCGATAGTCGCGTGAAGGTCCATTTCTGTTATCTACACCTGCCACCTTCAAATCGCCTCCCTCAATGGCAAATTCGCCCTGGCCATAGATAGATTCAATTTGTCCACAACACTGCGTTACCGTATCTAATTTACAAATTGTATATACTCATACATCATCATCATCACCCTTTAATTACACAACATATCATCACTCACAGGTTATATTGCTTATAACCCTTAATTTCATTGATCAATTTCCACCATTTGCCAGATATCAATTTATTAACAAAAGGTTGAGATATTAATATACAATCAAATCATGTCTGCTATAATTCATGAGAGTGGTATCAAACCATTTTTTGAACAAAAGATTCAAGATACAGAAATCAAAATCACAGCAAGAACTCAAAACCTTAGAAGACTTGAAGCTCAACGTAATTCTTTAAATTCAAAAGTTCGTTCTTTAAAAGATGAATTGAAATTATTACAAGAACCAGGTTCTTATGTCGGTGAAGTTGTTAAAGTTATGGGAAAGAAAAAAGTATTGGTTAAAGTTCATCCAGAGGGTAAATACATTGTCAATGTTTCACATGAAATTGATATCAAAAAAATTACTCCAAGTTTAAGGGTATGTTTAAGATCCGATACATATGATTTACATCAGATATTACCAAATAAAATCGATCCATTGGTATCATTAATGATGGTTGAAAAAGTTCCAGATTCTACTTATGATATGGTTGGTGGATTAGATGAACAAATCAAAGAAATTAAAGAAGTTATCGAATTACCTGTGAAACATCCAGAATTATTCGAAAGTTTAGGTATAGCTCAACCAAAAGGTGTTATATTATACGGACCTCCAGGTACGGGTAAAACTTTATTAGCTAGAGCTGTTGCTCATCATACAGATTGTAAATTTATAAGAGTATCAGGTTCAGAATTGGTTCAAAAATATATCGGTGAAGGTTCAAGAATGGTTAGAGAATTATTCGTAATGGCAAGAGAACATGCCCCATCAATTATATTCATGGATGAAATCGATTCGATTGGTTCATCAAGAGTCGAATCATCCAGTGGAGGTGGTGACTCTGAAGTTCAAAGAACTATGCTTGAATTGTTAAATCAATTGGATGGTTTCGAAAGTTCTAAGGATATTAAAGTTATAATGGCAACCAACAGATTAGATATATTAGATCCTGCTCTATTAAGACCCGGTAGAATTGATAGAAAGATCGAATTCCCACCACCAACTTTAGCTGCAAGAACAGATATTTTAAAGATTCATTCAAAATCGATGAATCTTACAAGAGGTATCGATTTGGGGAAAATTGCCGAAAAGATGAATGGTTGCTCAGGTGCTGATGTCAAAGGTGTTTGTACAGAAGCTGGTATGTTTGCATTAAGAGAAAGAAGAATCCATGTTACTCAAGAAGATTTCGAACTGGCCGTTGCTAAAGTCATGTCTAAAAATGATGAAGGTGCCGTTTCAATTGCTAAATTATTCAAATAGTTATTCAAAACCCCACCTACCTATCTACATGCATACATACATACATACATATATACATTAATTAATCAATTAAAAGTTTGTTAAAAGAAAATATATATATTTATCCAAAAGCATATAATCTATTGCCATATCTAACTCATCTCTATAATTTTAACACCATTACGATTCAACCAGTCTTTCACAGCATTAAGACCCTCAATCTCACTAGATTCATAATTTATGACAACGTCATTGACAGCTTTACAGATCCATTCTCGTTCATATACCCCTTCTTCAAACAACAGATCAACAACCATCTTCTTCTTAACCATTGACAAATCAACACAAAACCAACAAAACTCACCACGGTAATTCATTGTATGTGGTTGAAGAGCCCCATCAGGCATAATCAATGGTATCAATTTATCTTTAACATGAGAAATCATACCTGATACCCCCATCGATTTCAACTCCGGCGGGATTAATCCACTTGATTGGCACTCCTGGTTCTTGCACCATGAGTTCCCACATCCTTTGGTCAATTGTAAAACGTACCTTCTCTCCAATCTCGATTTTAATTTGATACCTTGGGGATCCAAAACACTTGAATAAGAAGGCCCATAACAGACTGTGCATAGCCCAATTGAATTACTAGAATCGTTGTTGATGATACTACAACAATTATAATTGGAACATTTGATGGGTTTTGATCTCTGGACTCTATTCATCTCGTGTAATTTCTGGTGCGATATCAAATCACGAAGTCTAATAATCTTATTGCAAGATTCGCATTCTGTTGTCTTTGATCCACATTTATATTCGTGTTGTGAAATACCCGATATTATAGATTCAGGGGTCGGTCTTTCACGCGGTAAGATCAAATGACAAAATCTACATTCGTGCAATAATCCACTACACTCAGTCGATGAATGCAATGCCAATTGGATCAGATTTGGAAACATCAAATCTTCATCACACTTTTGACATTGGATTGGGGTGTGCACCGATTTCATATGTTGCTTCAATGAAAACTCATCGTCCCCAAAGAATAAACCCTCGGGACATTCTTCACAATGCCAATGTGTATCAGGAATCTTTTTCAGGAAAATCTTACCACATCCATGTTTACATTTAACATTGTTTCGAAGACAAAAATTCTCATGCATGAACAACGATAGTTTAGACACAGTTGATCCACAATTACTACAAATCGCTTCATCTTCACTCAAATTATTCCCAGATTCTTTGATATCTTCATTCATGATCTCTTCAACGGATATACTAATGGTCAATATCTCATCTTCAATATGGACTATGGGTAAGATGTACAATATTTCGTCGTTATCATTGAAGTAAGGTGAATTGGGGGTTATAGTAATCTCCTTGGAACTGTTTGCATAAGTTGACCAAATAAACGATGTTTCATTAATATAAGGTGTAGTAGATGCAACCAAATCAACAAAACTTAGATTCTCACCACTGCTATCGAGACTAATCTTTATAGGATGAATCATGTTGGCTATATCTAACTCTATTTTCTTTTGATGGTCTTGTGATACCATTAGTTTAACAGAGTCATTGAAGTTAATCTTACAACTACCAGTATCTTCCAATAGTTCTCTTTGACGCCTTTCAAGTAATGCCTTGGCCATTTCATCATCTAATGGTTCAACCTCAAGGCTTATATCAGTATCGACAACACATATTGTTTTCTTGGGTAAAGTCTCAACTATATGAAACTCATAGCTTTTGCCCATATCTTCAATCGTCAAGAGATCTCCCGAAGTTAAAGTGGTATAACTCTTCGTCAATTTAGCTTCAAGAAACCACTTCCAGTCATTAATCTCGGGGTACAAATGTGTTTGTCTTAAAGTTAGTTGTTTGCCCTTTTCAATATCATCTATTAAATTGACCTCTATTCCTTGTGCTTCTTCGTCATACAATGCTGGGAGTCCCAATTTTTCAGCTACAAGTCCCGGTATAATCATTTGTCTTTCGTCAGATGTGAATTCCTTCACACCAGCAAAACATGTAAGCATGGTAGACTTGGAAGTCAAAGAAACTATCAACGGATGTGGAAGTACATCTACTCGTAAAGTGTATTGCTGATTCACTATTTCTTCCAAGAAAGATTGTGGTAATATCACTTTATCCGAGAAATAAGGTAGATTTCTCCTCAGGTTTTCTTTTTTTGAGCTTGGGGTATTCAAAACTGCCTTTACCCTGATTTCACGTGTCATCTTGTATTGCAATTGGTACTATATACCATTAAAAATCACAGAAACAAATATATATATATCACATCACGATAAAATCAAAATCAATCCGCTTATCTACCTCTCTTAGTAATCTATTTTTTTTGGTTTCTTTTGCCATCCCCCCACTATGGCGCACTACTTAGAGTAACGATCTGTTTTCACCGCCTTCAATCAAATTGGGGATTGGAGAATATGGCGTTTAAATGGTTCAGTAAACCTGGAGGAATTACATCCTGGAATATGTCCTCCCTGTATTGCCTCTCCAATCCAACAAATTCATCTAGTGTTGTCATACTAAGAATTGTGGATACTAGAATAGGATTGATAATTCCACAGTTGAATAAGAAAATATGCTCATCTGAGAAATGTGGGCCGTGGTAATCATCCATTTCCATAATTGAACCATACTTTTCAATCAAGCCACAAAGACAAGACTCCATAGAATATACTGACGTGTTACAGAAGACCGTCTTAATCCCAACTTGTTGACATTTTTTATCAAATTCAATCAATTTCTTATCGCTCTGATCTTCTGTTGGAATCACGATAATTATACTTTGCACGTGAATTATCATGTCCTCAATGGTCCTAAATATTTTCAATTCCTGTGTCTTTACATCTACCTGATACGCTTTCAATGGCCATAGAAATAATATCCCACAGGTCTCTGAAACAAACACGTCAAATGTATATGTTGAAGGTTCATTCTGAATTTCGTAGAGGCATAAATGATTATCATTATTGTCAGCGTATCTTTGTAAGTCTGTATAAAGCTTCTGGTGTATATTTGTGAAGCTATTGCTCACAGCCAATTGTCGATACATATTAGCACTCTCCATTTTACTCAAACTAATCTCTTCGGGTGGTAATGGGGTCTTTGGGGCAGCAGTATCGCGTAATTTATCCAGAAACGATGTCCCCAGTACTGTACTATCGATCAAGTTGTTTGGGGTCTTAAGACTTTCCTGCTTTTTGATGCTCTGTTGAGTCATCATCATGAAATTAGTTGAATAGTTCAGTGCATCTAGTAATGGGAACTCATTTGTACCAAGAATAAAATTTGATTTACTCAATTTTTTTTTCTTTGATGCAATGAGGGAATCTATAGTGGAGAGTGATTGATTGTTTCTCTTTACTGACGATGATGATTTGGTTTCAAATTTTGGCGATGAATTAATATTCCCACCATGAAGAATTGGCCGTATTTCTCTGGGTTTTGTATTATCCCTACTCACTGGAAGGGTGCTGTAGAATGCCTCTTCCAATTGATCTTCGTGAACAAAGAGATTCTTCGGTGTTTTTGCATTTGTTGTGATCAAAGACTCTAAAGAATGGGTTGACGCTGTAGGAGATGTACCTTGGGTAGTTTCGTTGGCTATGGTCGTAAGCTCTGTGGTATCAGGAGACACGACATTAACATTAATCGCATTTATCACTTTCTCATTTTCCATTAACTCTATACTATCAGCTTTAATTCTGGTAACTTTGGGATTATAAGGAAAAGGAAGGTAAAGCTCTCTGTTGATCAATGACTCGCATAAAGTTTTACTCTTGGACAATTGTCCGAATGGCTTCCAGTTCATTCCTGCCATTTTCACTTTTGATATACTCCATTTATGGTTGCATGGGTTGTCTCTTATCCATTTTTTGTCATTGGCGTACGACGATGTTTTGGGAATATATGGTATCTTGATCTTAAATAAAGATTCTTGGGCCAGATCCTCTATCAAAACAGACTCTCTGTACTCAAACCTTTCCGAGGGCTTCATCAAAGGTTCTAATGTTATACCAAAATCCCACTTGTCTTGTCTGCTCAAGTCCAAAATACTCGAGACGTCACGTTCTGATATTAATGGTGCTTCAAACTTGTAATCGCTACCTGTGTCTCTGCGAGAGACGTAACATATTTTGTCTTCATTGTAGGGAGAAAGTAATAACCTTTCTGGGAAGGCTTCTTCAAATGGCTCTAGCCCCTTAGTATCGATTTGATTCAACCATTTATGGCCAAACTTGTTGACTAACGGGGTAGGCACGTCTAGATGTAGCTCAAGATCTATTTGGAAATTACCCGTTTCCTGCTTCGCAACTCTTAAATCTCTATCATCTGTTGGAGAAAGTTTAGCACATTTCTTGATTGAACTTTTGAAAAATTCTGAAACAGACTTGGAAACACTCCAGGTTTCCTTGGTTGCCTTTTCTCTTTGCAGCTTTATATCAAAAATAGTTGCTTTGACATTATTTGATTTCCACACCAGGTAAGTGGGGGATTGAGACTCTCTCAATTCATCAGCACAGCACAAGTAGTCAATCTCAAATTTTGGTGGTCTATCAATCTTTTGTATTCTCTCTGAGTTGATTGACTTCTTGGTGCTTTTGGAAATGAATTTAGCTACCCCACACTCAACTTTGAACTTCTCAGGAATGATTGAGTCTAATATTATGCCTCTGTCGACGAGCATGGAAAGGTTGTCATCCTCAATTGAGTCCCACTCATAAAATTCAATATCTTGCGAACTCATAGTGATGTTTATCAATAAGTGCTTGATGTGTAACTCCTCATATCTTTACATGTTTCTACTGCTTGTTATAAATCATCTCTAAAATTGATAAATGTCAATACCCTGAGAAAGTTTGATTTTTTGAGTTCCAATTTTAGTTTTCCAGATTTTAATCGAGCTAATTTTTGGCTTTTAATTTATTATTATTTTTATTATACAAACTCCAATATATTATAGGATCTATACACTGGTGCTATCTATTCCCTATAGAGAATAATCTCGCTTTGTTTGAAATATCTTCTAGCGTCTTCATCAATCAGAACCAAGCTAAGGAAAGTTCTAGTCGAGAATTTCTTATTCACATCTCTATAAGTTGGAGTAAGATCGAACCCACCAAGGAATAAACGAATAGGGATAGTTTCACCTCTCACTGGAGCGCCATCCATAATCTCAAATCTTACCAGTGTCTCATTTTCACTCAATTGATTTGGAGGAGATCCACATGTCTCTCTTCTTATTAAGGATAATTCCATGTGTTTAATCTTCAGCCTGACTAATAGAAAATATATCCTTCCTACAATCACATCTTTCAAGGAGTATTTATTCTTAGAATACTCGAACTCTATATGCAGACAGTTCTCGATACCTATATCCATTCTGACATTGGAAATAGTTGCAGGTAGGGCGGTAGCAACTTGGCCAGATGAGGTGGAACTGGAGCCATTACCATGTTGATAAACCCATAATTCCTTTTCCCTTATAACATCAGCAGATTTCCTGCTAACTGTGACTTTCAAATAGTAACGCAATTTAACATTGATACCTCTATAACTTTCATATTGTTTTTCTACATTTCTGAATTCAAAATGGAAAGTTTCAGGTTGACGTAATTCTCCAGGACTAGCCAATTCATGGGCCAGAGATAAGAAATCATCGGACTGGACACCATCATTATTTGTTTCAATACTACCCAACATTTGAATTCTTATACCATTATGCTCTACCCTTTTGTTATCCCTTGTTCTGATGGTGACTTGTCCCTTTACCGTCTCTCCATCACTGTACAATGGCAGCTTCTCATTTCTGCCCTTGGCACTTTTAATCTCAACTGTTTCTCTTTTCTCTTCCGCATCAAGCCTTAGCTCAATGTCCACCGGTGACTTAAAGAACAATGACATGCTGTATGTGTTGTTATGGTATAGATCTCTTTCGAATCGTGTTTGTAATTGATTTCTATCCAAGATAGAGTACATGTAATATATAGATAATAGATAGAGATACCATCTGCTTTTCTAAGGCGCTATCCTGCATTGGCAACGGCCAGACCAGGGCTCCAAATCGCGAACTAGTTTATAATACCCGAATATATTGATGTTTGATCTATGTACATATCTTTTTACAAGTTACTTAATATTGTGGTCTTACTAGAGACCTTTGCTATAGACAGAGAGAGAAGGCTACATTCAGTTGCCTCTGTTCTGCTTTGTAGCCTTTCTTTTACCTCCCTTTGGCTCTTTACCTTTGCCTTTGACTTCGTTTTCATCGTCATCTTCATCGTCTTCTTCTTCCTCCTCAACCATTCCACCTTCACGTCTTTGCTTGTCTTTGTAAAACTTCTTGACCTTTGGTGAGTTCATGAGTTGATAATGTGCAATTTGACCGTTTCTCTTCATTTGACCTTCGAAATCGGTAGGTTTCGATTCCAAGACTGCTTGTATATCCTTCTTTTGTTGCTTCTTCAAGTTCTTAGCCTGTTCCCTTCTAGCCTTCTTGATATTTCTTTCCTTCTCTTGAAGTTTTGATATATAAAAATCACTTTCTTTAGTCGACTGAACGGCAGATTTGAATCCCAGAGTCCATAAGTCACCACTATGAATTTTACGAGCATCATGGAATTCTTGCTTACCGACAGACTTTGAGATGAAAAGTTTCTCTAAATGACCAGATGGAGCACATGCATTAGCGACGATGAAACCCTTTTTCTTTTCTGGATACAGAATTCTAGGCGACTCATTAAATACCTCACTCTGGAAACCGATTCCACGTAATTTGCCCGAGTCAATATCATCTTGTTCCTTTTCCCTCAAACGTTCAATATTCTCCAAAGTAGCTGGATCATTTTGAGCTCTTTCCACAATCAAGTATGAGAAGTTGGCATGCTCAAAATTCTTACCATCAACTCTACCCCTACCACCAGTGGAAACCTTTTTGGCAGCAGAACCACTAGTTGGAGTTTCCCATTTAGCAGCCAATCTAGCACCTCTTTTCAATTCCAAGGTGAAATTTGGTCTTTCTACTTCAACACCAAAACTACAGTGAACCAATTTTTTCCCTACACCACCGTAGCCAAAATACTCCGGCTTACCATATTGTAAAGGACATTTACCGTGGTGAGAGCAAGGAGCAAGAATAGACAAGTTGATGACTTCTTCGTTGGATTTATCTTCGAAGAAATGGAAATGCTCTAAAAGTTCAGGTTCAATACCTTCTAATTCCTTTTTAACTTGGTCCTTACTAAATTGTTCACCAGGGACCATGAATCTTTTGAATAATCTTGGAATTTTGGATAATTTGTTAGCATTTGATTCCGGTCTGAACAAGACTTGTCTTGCTCTTGAAACAATCTCAGAACCCAATGGATTTCCTCTTTCAATTAAAAGAAGATGTCCACCCGGTGCCAGCCTTGCTATAAGTTCGTTAACGTTATCGTCGACTTGCAGAGGGAATTTATCAGCTTCCTTCAAAAGTTGGTGTTGAGCAATGATCAAATCATACTTTGTATGTTCTCCACGAAATTTCTCAAGGAGAACTGATTTAATTTTCAAATTTTTGGTTTTGATTCTACCAATAACCGCAGGCTCATCTCTCTCTTGAGTTTTTTCATCAGAATTTTCAAATTCCTTATCAACTAACTCCTCCTCTACTTCCTTAGATACCTCTACTACATCTTCTTCGGTCAAGGCATCGGCCATTTTTTCATTTAGGGCATCTTCTTCCTTGGTCTCGTGATCTCTTTCGAAGTACTCATTCAACTGTCTACTCAATAATATCTTGGCTCTTCTCTTCATATACAGCGAACCTTTGACGAGGACATCTTTGGAAATTGGGTCATAATCGTCACCCATGATTTCATTCAAGGCTAACATACCAGTGGCTGGTCCATCACCATAGTCTAATACTCTCTGGGGATTAAAATTTGGTCCCATTCTTCTCTTTAACTCATCGAGAACTTGATAACAGGCAGCGTAATTTCTGATGAAAGTACTGGCAATATGTGCATCAGTCTCTTCTTCAGTTGAGGGTCTTTTGTGAATCCCTCTCTTCTCTAGTTCAAGATAATAATCGGCTGCATGCTTTTTCAAAACTTTTGGATCGTGAAGTAAAAGCATGTTGTTTTCGATAACTTTTGACAATTCCTCTGGGATCTTAACCTGTCTATGGTTTACAAGACCAGCAAAAGTGGTTGGATGAAATCTGGCTTCGGTACTGGTGGTACCTTGAATCAGTTCTCCAGTTTCTGGATTTCTATATTGTGATTCATAACCTCCGATATTTTCCTCCATTGTCAAGATCTTATGGGAGATTCCAATTTGTTCGTCAACTAACTCACCCATGATTTTAGGACCTTCTCTATCGTCCAAAAGTACATCATTTGAAGCTGAACTGGTTGTAAATGCGTCATAGGCTACTAGTGGATTTAGCTCCTCTACTTCTGGTTTACGAGTTGATATTTCTGAGGAGTTTTTTGAAGTTGTGTGCAGAAGATTATTTAATTGCAGACTTTTCAGACGAGTATTGAGCCCGAAATAACGAGTATTACACCGTAAACTTCTGGAAAACATCTCTTCAATACTAGTGTCAGTGTTCTTTTGTTGGTGGAGGCGTTAGTGATTTTTTTGATAAGTTGCTTAACCTAATCCATTATAACCAACCAACTTCTTGTCTTTAGTAAACGAAAGATCAATTTTTTTTCGCTGCTGAGTCTTGCGGCTGAGAAATTTATTAAAATAAGGCGAGTGCGTCTTCCTTTACTAAATGTGGCTGTGTTTTGATTATCTTGAGGCTTGTGACATGGATAATTACTATTATACATTGATTAAGTAAGAACTTATGCTATCTCATATACCAACTACCAACGGATCCTTGAGTAGTAAAAGGGTATATCACGAGTCTGAAAGTGCCAGTACAATACATGTATGTCGGATCAAGAGGAAGATGACGTGCCAATTCGTCTTCCCAGAGCGAAATTTTTGAGCAAGAGCCAGCGAAAACGATCATCATCAAAATCTACTGAATCCAACAAGGTAGCTAGAGGTTTGAAAGAAACAGTCAAGGAGCTCTACCCTAAAGAAAGGAGCGCCCCCTTTACCACCTCAGACTATCTTCAACTGAGGCCAGATACAAGACCTGCCGGATGTGAATCTTTATCTGCGGTAGATGATATCCAGGAAGCAAAAGTGGGACAACCTCCAAGAAATAGTTCAAGGAAAGTTCCACCGGCAAGGAAACCAGTATGGAAATCAAAGAGGAGAGCCCAACAATCCACCCAGGAATGGGGTCCTAGTATAAAAGGATACAGATTTGTAGGTACAGGAGGAGAAGAGACCATGAATGATCTGAGCAATGCCAAATATAAGTACATGAAACACTCCAATGTGTATGACTCCCAAACATATGACGATGGTTACAGGACAACCATTCCAGAAAACAAAGGGAATTCTTTCGCAGACGATCAAAATGATATATATGCTCCTATTCTGTCATTTGATGACGCTGATGTCTTCTCTACAGGCGAATCTAAAGATTCTCAATCGACGTTTGATGAGTATATTAAACGATGGGAAAGTTGGCAAATTGGTGATGAGATAGTTTGGCCAGTTGCCTCTTTCCAGTCACAGGATGTTAGCTTTGATCAAGTTATGCTTTTTCTGGACGACAAGGAAAAGGTGAAAAAGGAAAGGATACGTTGGCATCCTGATAAGATGAATTCGAAAATCCAAGGTAATGGCGATGTTGTGGATAAGGTTACAAAGACATTCCAATTGATCAACGAAATTTGGGAAAAAAATTATGGGAAATAAACGAAATTTGATATTTAATTTTTTTTTTCTTTTTGCCAAAACGGAAGATTATTGTATATAAAGTGATTTGTAATAACATATGTAAATTATATTAATGATTATATGAAAGGTTTACTTTGATAAAAGAGATTTAATTTATTTTTCAGCATCATCAGCGGGTGTAGCTATTTCATCTTGTGTCTGAGGTTCATCACCTTCCTCTTCCTCTTCGTCTTCCATAGCTTCTTCATCTTCTTCATCTAATTCTTCTTCAATATCTTCTTCTTCACCACCTTCTATGTCTTCTTCTATGTCTTCTTCATCATCTTCCTTCTCTTCATCTTCATCTCCAAGATCCTCTTCTTCCTCTTCGTCTTCTTCTTCCACTTCTTCCTCACCATCTGACTTCTTCTCTAGTTTTCTCCTTTTAGGATCACTCACCTCTGTGTCATCATCGGCATCTTCTGTTTGTACTTCTTCCACTTCTTCTTCCTCATCGTCTTCCTCAACGCCTTCTACACCTTCCTCTTCCTCTTCTTCCTCCTCGTCTTCTTCCTCGTCTTCATCATTATCCTCATCCGGTGGGAACTCATTTGTTTCATCATTTTCATTATCCCAAACTATATTGAACCTAGTGACTCTTGGCTTCTCGGCTAAAATGTTTCTGACAATATGGTCAACCTGGACTTTGGAAGGAGGATTCTCTCTCAACTCTTCTGAATCATATTCATTATTAACGTAATATCCAACTCTGACAAATTCTCTATCGTTATAGGAACAACTTAACAATATGACAGTGACACTGACAAGTTCAGCTGCAGGGATAAGTTCAGGAGATGGAGCATCCGCAGTCATGATGAATTTATTTATACCAACTGGAACAGGACCCACTAAGATGGAATCTAACTCTTGATCATGCTCCAGGGAACGGGAAGAGCCTACGTAGGTCAACTTCCATTCCAAATCATCTTTCAATGACTCTAAACACTCAAACGTTATTTCAAATTGATATGGATCTGTGAAACGTGCAGGATTGTTCAAGACATTTATACCTAAGAGGGACACAATAGACATGATGCGATTATTAAATGGTATGAACAAAGAAACTCTATCTTTTATAAACAGGTAGACTTCACAAAATGGTAGATATATACTCAATTTACATGCACTTAGTAGAAGTTTCACTTTCCAGGATCTTACCCTCTAGCTACGCACCCACGCGTCAAAGAGCCAAACAAGAGATCACGTCTTTGCGCGCCCATCGACGCAAGCTGGGGGGCAAAGACTGCGGCTTCCCAAAGGGGCAATCGATTGACCCAAACTTGTGCGGTGTGCCAGCAGATGCAATTTATCCCAATCGGGAAAGACCACAACACAAACGGGAAATCGAGAGGAAACTCTAACTTACTGAAGGTTTTTTTGTCGTCCCTTAAGATTCCTCTTTCAGATATCAATTTCTAGATGCGTCTGTTTGATCAAGCCATTTATCTGCGCTTTACCTCCATTTGTCACTAACAGAACCTCTTCGATTGTAGATATCAACGGTATATTTGATAAATAACAGTGGAACTTGAATTCCCTACATTTACTTCCATACATCATATAAGTCCCGTATTACATTTCCAGGGACCAAATACATGAAATTACAGCTGTCAGCCTTTCATCTTCTTTAAATTCTTTGATTACTTTGCCCTTTTTTCCACTCTAAACCGGTCAGCTCCAGATCCTTTAACTTCAGACGTGGATATATTTACTAAATCAATCACTCAAAGTCTTGATCATCTCTCCTCCCTCCTGCCCTTCGTTGTTATCTCTCCCAAATATCACATCAAATTTGGCACCCGTTTCTCCCTCACCCTCTTTTTTCAGTCAAAGCACCTGTTATCCAATTTTCAAGCTGCACTGTTACTAAAATTCCCACAAGTTCCTTTGTTTACCCCTACTTCCAAACTCAATACCGTATACAGTCCCACATCCCATAAACTATGAGCTCCCACGCTAGATCATTTAGTCACCAGACGCCAACTCAGCTGCATAATAGTCATCGCAGTCAAGATAGCAGAAGTAGCCAAACAAAAGAAAACGATGCTGACAAAACCTCAAATGATGACTGCACTGCTCGTGTCCTACAGACTTTGTTAGGTTCCTCAATAACTTCCTGGCCATACGAGGAGAACACACTTGTACATGCCCTAGCACTCAGAACCGAGCAAGAAAAGACAAAACAAGATTACTATAAAACTGAAAGTCTGAATCGTACCCTAGAACTGATTAAATACGCTATTACTATTGGTATACCTGCACAATCTATCCCTCTCTTATTCGCCAATGGTAATGCCGGCTCAGAGAGCAATGGTGCGCAGGACTTACTGAAATCGCTTACCAACCCAACAAAGAATAATATCAACGGCGTGAGCAATAATCTAGTCGCTACGCCTCAAAACAGAGAAACCCCATTAAACCCATTCAAGAATAATGACAGGATACCTTCTCAACACCCACAGGAAAGAAATCAACCATCGCTCTCGCAACCATATCTCCCTAGACACGAACGCTCAATGACAGTATCAACACCAAATGATTTACGCTCCATAATACCCAATAATAACAACCCTATGTCTTCATTCAAATTTGGTGGGGGCCCACCTATCAGTTCCCCAACTACAACATCTCCATATTCAAGATTACCAAGATTGGAACATAATACCAATATACTGAGAAAGACTACCTTAACGCCAAAGCAACAATTATCACCAGCTAAGATGGGTGCTCAAGCAGTTGCTACTTTAGCAGATAGATCTTCCGGTAGATTCCCAGCAAACTCCTACAATCCTTATCATCAGCAACACCATCATACTTCTCCATCTCCTAGTTTGCATCAACGTCATTCGTCATTACCTCCGAAGGTCTCAATTCCAGAATCGGAAGCTCTGGATTTCTCATCTGCTTCAAAGAGAAGACAGCAGGTACCCCCTGCACTAACTCCAATGGGTTCCCAGCAGATGCACCAAATGTCGAATATAATACAGGCAAAGAGACAACCTCCTTCATCACATATGAGAAGCGCATCTTCTCAATTGACACCCCAGGAGTCAATGATTCAACAGCATCATTTCATTCAATTCCACCACTGGAAGCCATCATCGGGCGACTCACCTATAAACCCTTCTCATTCTGCAAGTTCATCCGCTTCTTCCTTCATATCGTCTGCATCTTCTAATTCTACATCTATAACAGCAGAGAACGATTCTGTTAGCTCACCTGCAAAGAGGAGAAGATCTTCAGCCAGTGTCGATGAAACGGCTGCAGATACTTCAACCGAGAGTATACGTAGTGAATTACCCATTGAATTATCGACCCCAAAGAGATTATCAAAGTCTTTAAATTCGAGTAGTGTTGATTTCTCTACGCCTACTATGCAATCAAAAGAAATGGACACGACCATCAGTGATAACGATGTCGAAAATAATAATACAATTACTTCAACCGCCAGCACTCCTTTGAAAAGTCCATTGCATACCCGTACTAGATCAGATCACAATAGGTTTCCAAACAATATCCTAAGTTGAACATTTTTGATTGACTATAATAACGCAGTTTTAAATAAAATTTTCATTCGCTTTTACGAACCAGTATATAGATACTCATACTAAATTTATTTATAGTAATTAATGTACATGATGACTATTTTTCCTTTTTCAAAACTGTAGATAAATGGTTTTTATTTTACTGTTCTTGAGCCGATAAATAGGCACCTTCAGCCAACTCTTCGACATCTTCAAGATTGATCACCTCTAACTCTTCGTCGTCATTTGTTTCTTCATTGACATTCTCCATGGCTTCATCGAGATCCACCGTTGGATTCATTATTTTTTCAAAGATTATGGCTTTTCTATCGCAAATGGCAGATTCTTTCTTCACTTCATGAGCCAGGTTTCTCAACACTACTTCAGAACACGAATCACTCAAGATCCAAGAACATAAGTCATCGAGTAACACTTTACAGTAAATATAATAAACGTCATGGAATCTAAACAATTCTCTCAAATCCAAGATACATTTCAAAACTGTACGTTTACCACACCTCAAGATGAAATACACATCTTCCCATACTTTCTGTATCAAATCGAAATGTCTATGTAATGGGAAACACAAAGCTCTTCTAGACAAAGTGAGGACAACAATCTTGATCATATTCTTTTCAGTTAAGTTGTTAGATTGGATAAGCTGTGAATCAAGGCATGAAATTTGGGGCGTTATCTTACCGATTGTCCAGGGACTCTCAACGTTATGATCACCTTCAGTCTCACGCATATCAACGGCATAACTGAATAACAATGAAACAATGGTATAATATATTGGACGAGGGTCATCTATCAAGTATGTCTTTCTGGGTAGTTGATTCATACGATCTTGTTCCTCCTTTGTGAATTCCACTGGTAAGTATTCCTCATTTTCACCTTTGTTTTTAGACCATTTGATGAATTTTGATTTCCATTCACATTTCCAGTCTATTATCTCTTTTAGTGCAGAACCTTCATCTTCCAGCATGTACTTGAGACTCAAGTAATCGTTTGCGTTATATTCAGGATCAAACTTAATGTTTTCTTTGATCATTCTTTCAATTACTCTATCATCCCCGGACATAGTATCTGGCGAGGATAATTCATTAATATCGTTACCATTTGAAACCGAGACTGCAATCATGTTTGAGTATTGATTATTGAAGCCATAGTAAGCCGATGGTTGTGCTGATGAGTTAGATCCGATGTGAATTCCCTCTGACGATGTCTGAGGTAATGATTGTTCGACTTCCCAGTTATACATCTCTGCGTCTTGTAAATTCTTTTCGTGGACGGTACCATTATTAACATCCAATTCTTGGATCAAAGATTTGCTGATTGGCGCCCTTGGCGTATCGTTTGATCCTCCATTTAAGAAATTTAAAGATTCAGCTGGGGTTGCTGCAACTTGACTCAAAGTATCTTCGTTTACTCTGGCTAATAATTTAGCTGTCAAATCAAGATCAGGGAAATGTTCACCTTTATTCAGCTTTGGGACTTTGATATCAACACACTCTTCCTTTGATTCATAAGCTGCGTGTGATCTTTCATCATCAATCAAGGAACCGGGGAGTCTAAGACGTAAATAATATGGGTTTAATGCAAATATGAAAAGATTATCATCTGCTATCATTTCAATCGATTGTGCTGAAAATCTTATGTTGGAGATCTTGACCTTGATGAATATAAATTCATCATCCTGGTCGATGGTAAAAGTTGGGGTAATCATCTCTCTCTGTCTTGGTTAGTACAACTATTACGGAAAACAAACCTGTAATCGTAGAAAATATCTATAAAAATATTTATCAACTCTTGAAAAAGAAACAATTTTTTTTGAACGACAATGAGGCTCTTAATCTTTTTTTTTTTCAAATTTTCTTTTAGTGTACATTTTTCTACCATGACATCAAACTGATATTAGTGCATAGTTGGTATAATATAGATCGCAAAGTATACGTTAAAGATGCCCATAAGTGTAGATCCAATCCCAGGTTCCAACCCAGTGGAATCGACAATAGAGAAGAAAGCCCCACGTAGAAGATTTGCAGGTTCCAAAGCTTCAAAGGCAAATACAGAAGACATTAGTAATGCCAATGATGAAGGATCATCGGTAGTTATAAGGCCCAAGAAACCTAGATCTGTCGGAAGAGTGATGCATCAGATCCCTGCTGAGATACTAGAGAATGAAGAACTGAACGAAGCTATAAGATTACTTCCTTCCAATTACAATTTCGAAATACACAAGACAGTATGGAATGTGAAGAAGAACAATGCAAAGAGGGTATGTTTACAAATGCCAGAAGGTCTATTGATCTATTCATTGGTGATAAGTGATATAGTCGAACAATTTTGTGAATGTGAAGTAATAGTCATGGGTGATGTATCATATGGTGCCTGTTGTATCGATGATTTTACAGCAAGATCATTAGACTGTGATTTTATAGTACATTATGCCCATTCATGTCTTGTGCCAATTGATATCACGTTGATAAAAGTTCTGTATGTCTTTGTAACTATAGCTATAGACGAGAAACATTTGATGAATACAATGAGACGTAATTTCGATAACGGTGCAAGGCTTGCCGTATTTGGTACCATTCAATTCAATCCAACCATTCATAGCATCAAGGGAAAATTAGAGAAAGTCGATGAAGAGTCGACTAATGAAAACAGCGGGAAGATCCTATATGTAATTCCACCCCAGACGATGCCACTTTCCAAAGGTGAAGTATTAGGATGTACATCTGCTAGACTCGATAAAAACCAATACGATGCGATGGTTTATATTGGGGATGGTAGATTCCATTTAGAAAGTGCCATGATCCATAACCCTTCAATCCCAGCGTATAGATATGATCCATATTCCAAGAAATTCACAAGAGAGAAATACGATCAGAAGGAAATGATCAAAGTCCGTCAAGATGCAGTTGATGTTGCATCAAAGGCTAAGAAAATAGGATTAGTCTTAGGTGCCTTGGGAAGACAAGGTTCACCTGTTACTTTGATAAACCTTGAAAATAAATTAAAAGAGAGTGGAAGAGAAGTAGTCAAGATTATCCTCTCTGAGATTTTCCCACATAAATTAGCAATGTTCGATGATATAGATGCATTTGTTCAAGTTGCTTGTCCTAGATTATCCATTGATTGGGGGTATGCGTTTGTCAAACCATTATTAACTCCATATGAAGCGATGGTTATGCTGGAACAGGATACCAAATGGAATGAGGAATACTATCCAATGGATTATTATTCCAAGGATGGTTATGGTAGAGGTCAAATGCCAGATCATAAAAATGTCATCTAATCGTACATAAAATGGTAATTTCCTTTTTTTTTTACACTCTTGTTTCTTGTATATATATCTGTCTATTTATTACTAATATATTCAATTTTTCTATAGAGACTTTTCAAATATTGTTTTTGTTTTGTTTCAATCACTAAGTTGCGTTGAGTAATCAATTTTTTGTTTCAGGTATTGTTCTTCAACACCTAATAACGTAGCAACTCTTAAATCGTCCCATCTGAAGTAATCAACCCCATCAGTTTCTCTTGGTCTCAAGTAGGTATCCACAATGAGCAACAACTTATAATAGAAATCGACGAATTCTAAAGATGAATCAACTACTATATCACTCGCTATAGAAGGTGATACAAGTTTCGATAAATCTGTATCTTCTTGGTCTATTAACACAGTTGGTAAAAATTCTGTCATTTTGATATCTGCCTCAATAAAAGTCTGCTTGTTAAACATCTTATTCTCAGTGATTGGTTCATATATGGACAAGTCGAAAAAGTCTTGGTCCAACGAGAAGATCATATTGATCAGGTTGTAAATGTTGGATAACCCTGAATTACTTATCAATTTGTCAAACTCTTGTCTTTCTAATTTCAATTTCAGTTCTGAGATTTGAGATGTGACCTCTTCTAACTTCAAAGTCAATGCTGGAATTGACGTTAGTTTCAAAGAAACAAAATCAAGACAATTAACAGTCAAGATATCATATGATCTCTTCGATAACTCCAATTCTGTAAGAATCTTATTCTTCAAGTTTTGAAGTATCTTCATAGGTTCATCAACAACCAATGAAGTCAATTCATCGATCTTTGCGGTTCCTATAAATGCCCTTTGGACACTGTCCATATTTTCGAAAACGGGGAAGAACTCAGAGTAGTAGTCGATCAACCAATCGGGAATGGATAATTCATCTGTTATATCTTCAGATTCAGATTCTGCTTTTATGCTCTTCAATTTCAAACGAATTATATTGAAAACCCTTTCTATAGTAGACTCTTTCATCTCATTCAATGTGGTAATTATACTGCTCGATTCGTTGGTTTCACCACTCTTGCTTAATAACTTAGTAAGCATAACGGTGTATAAATCGAGTAAACCAAAGAAAGACTGGACTACAAGAACTTTAGACTCCTGTCTCAGAGTCTGCTCGAGGGTAGCTTTCAAAGGTCTTGATAATGATCCAATGACTTTATTAACTACAGAATCAATGATAAGACTCATATTTTTTGACGATGACTCGCTGTTTGATATCTCATCGTCATTCAAATCAAACAGATTCTCGATTATTTCTCTTTCATTTGCTATAATACCGTGTAAGTATGCAAGTAAATCACCTAAGAATCTCTTAGAATCATATGAGAAATCAATCAGTGGATGTGGATTATAGTTGTTCTTACTGTGTAAATTATTTGATTCGTTGAATATGTCTTTCTTCTTTTGGGAATCCAGTACAAGCTGTTGTCTTTTTTCTTCTTGTTCTTTTCTTACAATATCATTATAACCATTCAATTGAACCAAGAAATCATTAACAACTTGTTGAGAACGAGATTGGATTATCTCACTGACAACTTCATCGAATTTGGATTCTCTTTTCTGTAAGATGTAGATCAATGCCCTTTGGAAGGAATCTATTTGAGATTGGTTTGATTTCTGACTTTCCATAGATGTGGAAATACCATTTGAACCTGATTTTGAAACATTGAGGAAGTAAATATTAAGATGCTTTTTCACAAAGAGAGATAGTCTATCCACGGATAAATCAATCAAGTTCTTCATTTTTGTCATAATATCGATACCCAATTTATCGTTGTTCAAACTTAGTAGAACATCACAGTTTTCATATATCTTTTCAACCTTTGACAGTATATTGAAGAACTCTTCACTGATGTCTTCATTTCTTAAAATGTGCTCTTCGTAATGATTCAATGTGAAAGATGATTTGAAACTATTCAATACCTCTTTTTTGATATTAACAATATCCCTCTGTGTTGTTAATTTATCAGCAGTAGCTTTGAAATCCGAATTATCCTCGATTTGAGTAGTTAGTTTCTCCTGTATGATACTGTATACTTCGTTAAGATCTTCAAGATCGTCTTTAATAACATTCAATTTCTTGACGATTGGTTGCAATTTCTTCAAAGCCTGATAATGTTGACTTAATAAATCATTTTCCACCTCACTTCTAAGTTTTCTACGTGCAACCGCACCTAGTATTCCAGTACCTGCCAATTGACTGTAGTTGACAGATCCGGCATCGATTGAATCCTTCGTACTCGATGTCTCTCTGAATTTAATTTGTCCATTTTGATCGATTCGACTCTGAAGTACAAGAAGTGATTGTCGTACTGATGAATCAAAATTGGTGGTATTCAAAACCCTAGATAATCTATTCTCCAACATTGAGTATGGAATATTAGTCTTTGTAGAACCTTCAGCAACATCATCGGAAGCGGATATATTCAAAGTAGTCGAGCTAGTAGCATTGATCAAATCCAATGAATTCTTAGCGTATTTCAAAGCAAGACTATTATCCTCTTGTTTCGAGTCATCAATTTCTAATTGGCTTGTCTTCCTCTGTGTTATATTCTTCAAGATGCTTAAATTTGAAAATTTACGAGTTAAATCCTCTGGTAATGCAGGTATTTTTAATGAACCAGATGGTACCGGTGGTAGTAGATCAGATGCAGAGGACAAAGTACGTGAAGTTTCACCGTTTTTCTGCTTGTCCGTGTCAGAGACCTGAGTATATGATTCAAACACAAAATCCATCGCTCGATATACTTCAAATGAGCGGACAATGTCTTATAATCGTTTGTATCTGAAAATTGGCCTTCCCTGTATCACTTTGACTAATGAGTATCTACTTATTACCTCTCTTTCACTCTCACTCATTTTTGAATGCAAACACCAGCGAAGCGACTCAGTTAGCGATTTTCCACCAGCTTTCTTTTACGTACACCCGTACACGCGAAATGTCGTGGTTGTGGTTGTACATATATTTATATCTGGTGATATGGTTAAAAATGGTATATTAAAAGTATAGAAAATGTATAAACGCACGCTTGGGATAAAATAGAGATGGAAAGATAGAATATCATAACAAATAATAGAAAAAGGCGACTAACTAGAACCGAAGATAAAATGAATAAATGAATAAATGAATAAACGAGGAAATAAATTAGTAAGTAAATGAAGTAGGTAATAAATGCGATAAGAATTATAAAACCGTTGGTATCAATTATAACAGCATGCTCCCAATAGTCATCTTCCTTGAAGAAGCAGAAACAGGGGTCTCATTAGCCGTAGCTTGTATAGATGGATGCGTTGGGGTAGTCAAATGATAACGAACATTAGACACATTAGAAAGGTTTGCGGTAGTAATCTTTGAAGGTGCACTAGGGCTCGATTTAGTGGAGTTTGAATTCAAGTCCATTAACAAACCTCCCGATTCAATGAGTTGTGATTTCAAATGAGTTGGGTAATCGGATAATACGGATGCAGTAGATGATTCAGATGTATTCGATGGCAAGAGATAATTAGTAGTTTGAGAATGTATACTTGGATGTCTTGATGTCTTGGGTGAGATTGAAGAGGATTGAAAATTTACCATCTTATACGTATACGATGAATTTGCATTAGTGGAAGGCGATGTAGTCAATACCGTGGTATTCAGAGGAGATGATGAAACATTCGAATATAACGAAGTAGATGATGAAGAAGAAGTAGATGAAACTGAACCCGAATGTGCCATTTTTGTACTTTCTACAACTGTAGATTCACTTGGTGATGATTGTGCGAGACGAGATGTTGGAAATGAGGTATGAGGCTGTGAGCCATATGACATTGATAACCTATGTTTCACGTTAATCAATGAATTAGCAGCTTCGATCATATTCTTTTGGTCTTCGAGTAATGAGTTATTGTTTATTGATGATGCATTTGCCGTGTCAGTTATCATAGATGTAAGAGCTGTTGTTTGAGTCACTGCTGAGGGTGTCTTCAAGACAGATAATGTTTGATATTGGCTAGTGAACTGCGCAGGATAGCTTGAAGAAGGCTTGGTATCGGATGAAAACGATTTGAGTCTATGATGGGTAGCAAGTGCGCTTGATGCATCGTATTCCTCTTCGGAATCTATTGGAGAATCACGAGTAGATGGCTTGAAAGGTTTGATTTCATAAGCTGATGTTGATGATTCAGGATAATAATTAGACTGTTGTTGTTGTTGTTGTTGATGTTGAGAGGCAACTACAAAAGGGGGATTAACCTTAGTACTATTTTGACTTGCATTTTGATAGTCTAAGAAATAGGAAGTAGATAAAATCGAGGTATTTTGACTGTTTTCGGATATGATACTGGGTGAGAGAGGAGGTAATCTGTAAGAGGAAGAATGTATATTTGATTTATTAGGCGAAGATGATTCTTGCTTTGGTGCGATGAAGTAACTATTCATACTATTTGACATCTTAGAATTAGGATACATTTGATGCTGATTGTAAAGAATCTCATTTGAAGATTTTTGAACATTGTGATGCTTCAATATTCCCCATTCCTTTTCTCTTTCTCTTTCTCTTTCTCGTTCAATCTCTAATCGTAAACCCTCTTCTTGTTTTAACCTTTTCTTCTCTTCTATTAACATTCGTTGTTGCATAATGATTTTCTTACTTCTTCTTCTTCTCCTCTTTTTATTGTTTTCATTGAAATCTTGTTCGTTGATATTCAACCTCAGCATTCCAAAACCCTTTTCGTTGGGTTTAAGACATGATTCGACAAAATCAGGTCCAAAGATGGGGACTAAAGCGTACCTTATAGAATAACAAAATTTCGTAGCCAATTGTCTTCCAATCTCAAAGGGGACCCAGGTTCCTTGAATTCTCAAGAACCCACCTCTAACTCTTTTCACTTTTGACTCCAATTCTGGAGATGAATCTAATAACTTAACGATATCAGCTTTGGAATTACCAATTGACTTCCATAATCCCGTAAGATGAACTAAACCTGTGTAATAATCCCAAATGATCCAAGAACCATTTATCATAAATTCATAAACTGTAAGGAAATTACGATCATCGATTGAAGTTGAATATTTTCTCTTTGAGATTGTGGCTTTTGAAGGTACTAATTGCCTTTGATCCAAAGGTATCGAGTTGTTAAAATCCAAAGGTATATCTTGTATAGGGTAGTTGATCTTATTTAAAGTATCAAGGGGGTTAGTGATAGCTATCACATTTATACGTGCATCCATCTGGGAAGTATTATTGTTAGATATTTGGATAGTATTATTTGGATTATTGGATGTAGTTTGTGTGGCTTTTGAGGTACCATTGTTGCCAGGGAGCAAACTTTGGGTATGGGGATAGGGATCTCCCTTTAGCGAGTACATTTTAGAATATGTTGGAATGAGGGTAATAGTCTTCAAAGCTCTAAAAGGGATATGTAATGATAAATAGCCAACCTTATAAGAAAGGATAAACTAGACAAGAAAAGGAAGAGGATCAAAGGAACAAGTGAAGTGTAGAAAGTGGGCGAATCGGCAGAAATTAAAGGGAAATTAGACGGAAAAAAAAAGATAAGCTATCTCTTTATCTGTGAGTTTCTTCGAGTAAAAATAATTAGACAGGGAAATACGGGAGAAGGATGTGAGATGGGAATAGAATACCTTGATTACATGATTTAGTGGACAAAGGGTACAAGGGAAAGGGAAATAACGAGTTGACACAATCTGCGGCTTTGTCTTGTAGAAAAGAAACTAAAGAAGCCTCGGGGAAAGTTAGTGATTGCATGCCACACACACAGTGCTCGGGGATCACTTTTGTCAGTTAGAGGCGAGTCGAAAAGAGTAACAGTAAGAGCAGGGGAGATAAGAGATAGAGATATAGAGAGACACAGAGAGGGAGAGATAAGCACGTCGATCGTCTGGCTATCTCTCATGCCGTTATCTCTCTTTGTCTTTCTCTTTGTCTATCTCTATCTCTATCTCTATCCCGCCTGCCTGCCATCGCGCTTCCTCGTACGTCTTTGCTCCCCGCTATATATCCAGTAGTCTATACCTCTTGCGAGTGTATATATATACGATTGATTGCGTTTACTAATGCCAGGTATAATAAATCACAATCAACAGTTTGGATTAAACTGGAACAATACGAAATTAATCTATTCCTCGATGCAATAACCGTGTAAATGGACAACTAACTACTGCATATTTAACTTCTTTCACTTTCTTCGCTTTACTCAAAAGGGTAAGATTCAGTTTTTTTTTCCAATTTACTACCTCCTTAATTCTTCGGGCGCTTTGCAACACGTAAATTATATATATATGGTCAGCTCGGCTATTTGTCATTGTAACCGTATTATCCGATCCCACGCCTAACATATAAATATATATCTATATATATCCATTTCGATAATGTCAACCTTACACTTTATTTACATTCAACTATCCAGATCACAAGATCAAACAAAACCAACGAAATTCAAGAATAAACTAAGCTCGTAATCGTAAATCATGAAACAATGAAGTTCAAGGTTGCTCCACTGTTGGCGTAACCCCCCAAAAACTTTTTTTTTGTGCGTGCGTATTTGTGGGAGTAAAAGAGAGAGAGGGAGGTTTTTCTTTTTGACCCTCCTCTGCGGTGCTGCTTCTTTCTTTGTTTTATATTCGGCTTAAGTTTCTTGTTTGATATCTATTTTATTGTCTATGTTACATGAAGCTACCAATCTGAGTTGTTTGCTCTATGGTTATTCCCGTATCGAATAATGAATATACGGCACGGATATAAAGAATGAGCAAATCATTCTATTACCAGCCTATCTATACGTACTCCGTGGACAAATCATGACACCGGTGAAAACTGACTTGATTCACGGGGTAGTTAAGTAGACGAAGAAACGAGATTTCGAGAAAAGAAAAAGATAAGGGGATTAATAATATGTTTCTTTTAGTTATTTAGCTTAATAGCCACCTCGAGATTTCTTTTAGTATTCGAAAAGGATCATTTGCTAAAGGTTCGTTTCAGTGTTTTATTTGTAATTTTCCACTAATTGTAATGGTTATGAGCAATAGAGGTTTGTAAACATATATATAGTCGACATTACCGCAAAAATCATACAGATCGCCGTATTTTGGTCTCCGAGATGGACTCAATTATTATCTCAACAGATATACGAAACTAACTAATAGTCCCTTCTTCCCCTTATCTCTCTGACATGCCTTGATTGTCATTTTTAAACTTTAATTTTTTTTTTTTTTTTTTTTTTTGAAAGCTAATAACTCCCTCGGGATATATACTTACTTGTCTCTACTACAGCTTTATTTTTGATAAATTGACTGGATTACTGCCCCATTTGTCCAGCAATAACTCAAAGAGAAGAAAAAACAAGTTTATTAATATATATCGCAGTATCGGTGTATCGTAATATCGTAATATAACACGTGAGTTAATATTGTACTCCTTAATTTATTTACACAGCATTCTCTTTAGCATTCTCGGTGTTTTATCACATTTGGCATAATAATCTCAATCTAAAATATAACGGATATTTATTCATTGCCCATTTGTTCTATATACACCATATCTATTAATTATCTTTATCATTTACTAGAATCGTTCCTGTTCAATTCTAATTGTAATCTACTCTTAGCCAATAGGACAATCGTCTTATTAAAATCGGCTTTTAACTCCATACTTTCTGCTAATTTCACAATATATCCATTGATATATTCAATCTCGATTGGTCTCAAATTCAAAACGTCCTGCCTCATTGAAGAGGAATTTTGTTTATTGATGACTGTTCCACAATCTACAACGTAATCTAATACTTTGGTTCTATTTGATAATATCTTTTCATATAGTTGAGGACTTTGATTGAAATATTTGACAAATTTCAAATCTAAGATACTTAATGCTTCGTTAATAACATTTTCAAATAAATCTAAAGTCGGTTGTATTGGTTTCAATTCCCCATTGATACAATTCAAGATCGAAGTAATTGGATTGATACATAGATTAACCATCAATTTCTCGATTTGAAAGATCAATAAATCACTATATTTGAAATGTTTCCCGTTGAAACTTGAAGCTGGATTACACAAGGAATCAATTATTTCATCCTTGACAACTTCTTGTTTTTCTGGATTTTCTTGTTGTTCTTCAGGTAAGAGAAATGGTAATTTGGCAATTTTGAAATCTCCATTACCGGCATGGACAAATTTAAAAGGGTTTATCTTATCATCTTGGAATATACCATGAGATATAACACCTTGAAAGATATGTCTTGGACGTGTTTCGATATTTGGCCATAATGTTTGATATAACTCTTCCATTATTCCCATACCATTTTGGATCAATATGATTCTTGTTGACTTGTAATCGATGAATGGTAAGACCGATCTTAACGATTCTAAAGTATCAAATGTCTTGACACTTACGATCAAGTAATCTAATTTGAGCTCGGATTTCAACTCAGTAACTTTCAAGCAATCGTTGATTTTGAATTCTATCTCCTTGCTATTGTTGAATTTCTCGACTAAAGTGACGTTGTAATTCAAATCATTACGAAGCTGATTGATTTTGGAATTCGAACGTAGGATAAAATTAACTTTGAAATTTTTCACCAGCTGAGATGCGACTAAAGAGCCAATTCCACCGGCTCCTAAAATATAAACAGACTTCATTTAGAATATATTATCAGGTGAATAAAGTTGCAAGTTACGAGGTGTATAATCCATATATATCCTTTCCATGGTCAGATGTTGAACAAATAAACATCACCAGATATATATATATATAGACCAATCGATATCGTCCACAGTGGCTCTCTCACCCGCACCCGAACATCACCTGACGACGCGTCTACCGAGATAACCCCCTGCCCTCCGCCCTACCGCGCCTTGTATTCCCCATCGCAGGCAGCCAAGAAGTTTTCAATTGCCCACGCGCGCCAGCTGAAAACAGCGCCACAGGCTCTCTCTGCAGAATTGGGTCATCTATCTCATCTTTAATCAAATAATTAATTACAAGTTTCCTCTTGTGCTCTCTCCTTATCTATTGCCGCCTTTACCCTTCATTCATCTGTTCTCCTCTCCCAAGACACTACATACACATTCTTTACGCATTCACACTCTTCTATCGATCATCCATTGATTAGTTCTTTTCGTCAAATAGAACTTATATCCATATATCTTTCTACAACAAAACACTCAGCCCCTTTCAGGACTTGCATCGATAACTAGAAAATCTTAAAAATCAACTTTTTATTATATTCTACTCCTCAATACACAATACACACAATATAAATAAATATTCTTAGAATGTTTTCACAGATACCAGGCTATCTATTAGACCAAGTTGCTTCAGTGACTTTACCGAAAGGTACAGCAAGTATCAATCTTTCTGAGTCTTTATCCTATTCTCATATTACATTTTTGACATTTCAAGCTGTTGTTGAAGTCATCATCATCTGTGTCTCTGGTTTCTGGTGTGCCAGAAGAGGCCTTTTAACTAATGATGCCACCAAAATGTTATCGAGGTTAAACGTTGACTTATTCACTCCAGCCTTGATCTTTACAAAATTGGCATCTTCATTATCTTTAAAAAAATTATTGGAGATTATAATCATTCCAATATTTTATGCCGTCACCACCGGTGTTTCATTGTTTTCTTCAGCTACTATATCTAAATGGTTAGGTTTAAATGAACCAGAGACAAATTTTGTAACTGCCATGTCTGTATTTGGTAACTCTAACTCTTTACCAGTTTCATTAACTTTGGCATTATCATATACATTACCAGGTTTAGAGTGGGATGATATAGATAATGATACACCAGATCAAATTGCATCAAGAGGTATATTATACCTTTTAATCTTTCAACAATTAGGCCAAATGCTAAGATGGTCTTGGGGTTACAATAAATTGTTAAAAAAGAGAACTCATGACGAGATTTATGGATTCCCTGATGTCAACGCTCTTCATAATGGTGGTGATGTTCCCCATGAAGCGGATCTTGTTGAAGGTATCGTTGCATCAAATGGTGCTTCATACGATGATTCAACATCTATCAAGAAGGTTAATTCAAAGAGCTTTTTAAATGATACATTGTCAAATGATATAACAGTGGTCGATAATGTAGGTTCTTCATCATCTTCTTCTTCTAGTGAAGGTAGTACAGGTAACAACAATATACAATCATCGTCAAATATACTCACAAGTATACCATATAATAGACTTTCAATGGTTGGAAAATCAAAATTTATTGTCAAGTTATGTATATCTAAATTCATCTCATGGATGAATCCACCATTATGGGCGATGTTTGTATCTGTCTTGGTGGCTTCAATTCCAGCCGTTAGATATGAATTTTTCGAAAGCAATGGATTTGTACAAAATACTTTAACTTTGGCCATTAAACAATTGGGTACCGTTTCAATTCCTTTGATTTTAGTTGTCTTGGGTGCTAATTTAGCTCCTTCATCCGATATCCCACCTGCATGTCCTCATTATTCACGTATGGTGTTTGGTTCTTTGATATCTAGAATGTTTTTACCTTCTCTATGTCTTTTACCTCTTATTACTTTGTGTGTTAAGTACATAGGTTTGAGTATCATGGATGATCCTATCTTTTTGATTGTGGCATTTATATTGACTACTTCCCCTCCAGCTATTCAATTGTCCCAAATTTGTCAATTGAACGAATTATACCAGAAGGAAATGGCCGGCGTGTTATTTTGGGGTTACGTTATAGTTACATTACCAGTTACTATCTTTATCGTTGTTTCCAGTTTAGAGTGTCTGAATTGGGCAAGAGGTTAAAACAAAAAAACAGAAAACAAACTATACGATACGATACGCCTTTCGGTTATTTATTTGCTACTTGCTTTTTATTTCTTTCATCTTTTTTTTTTTATTTTATTTTATTTCATTTTATTTCAGCCTTCTTCATAATGTGTATAGAAATAAGATCCCAATAATGGTCATGTATATACGTAGAGTAAAAAAGCTTAGCGGAGCAGAGATAAAATATATATATATATATACATACACCTGGCACAACTGAGATCTGCGAGTGGATCTGCAAGGGAAGGATCTCGACGCGCCGATCCTTGCCACAGCGCAAAAGAAACGACGCTCCCAGGCTTTCCAGATTGAGGGCTGGTTTTGATGGGCTGGCTACGTTAAGAGTTACTTGGGGGTGGTGGAAGATATGTGTATATATTGCTTCCTTTATTCTGTATACCTGTTATTTTCCCCCCAGATTCACCCATTTCCTCCACATCACTCATCGATTGGATATACCTTTTGTTCGGTATACATAACTGGTTAGAAACCATTCACCTTACACTACATCACTCTCACTCACAGAATCTTTTATCGGCTATACATTAACTAAAAGTTTGGCATATATATATTTTTTTAAAAAAATCTGAAAGAAAGAGGCTAGCTTAGATTAGATCTATTTTTTTGTTTTGTTTACATTTGAATAATAGCACACAATACAAGCAGACATCACACTTACTATCTCTATTGTTTCATTTGCTTCATATTGAAAAGAATGGCTAAAGAACGTAGAGTTGCAGTAATTGGATCCACGGCAGTTGGTAAATCTTCATTGATTGTTCAATTTGCTGAAGAACATTTTGCAGATTCATATTATCCTACCATTGAAAACAAATACAACAAATCGATAAATTATAAGAATAAAGAGTATTTATTGGAGATTTTAGATACTGCAGGTCAAGATGAATTCAGTATGATTTCGAATAAGATTCTTATTGGAATTCATGGATATATCTTAGTATACTCTATAAATTCCAAAAGTTCATTTGAGATCCTTCGGGTTATAAGGGATAAAATCTTGGATGCCACGGGACAAGAAGATATCCCAATGATCATAATAGGTAATAAATCGGATTTGAATTTACAAAGACAGGTAAGTTTTAAAGATTTACAAGATTTATCAAAGGAATTTAATAACTGTGCATATTTGGAATGTTCTGCCAAATTGAATGAAAATGTTTCAAATGCTTTTAAATTGATCTTAGATTCGGTTGATGGTGATAATTTGAAATCTGAAACCGACATTGAAGAGGCTGAAAAACTTGAAAGGGAAAAGAATGCTAAAAATTCGAAGAAGAATGCAGGTGGTTGTACAATTGTTTGAATATACATCATAATTATCATCATCATCATCACTGTTTGCATATCTCCAGTTAGTTCAAAGTGTTTATGAATTACATTTTACGGTATATACTTTTTTTTTCTTTATTTTCTTTTTTTTTTACAGAAATAAACTCACAGAAATCTCTATTCACCCCATTAGTTAGTTAAGAGACAACTGGTGTTTTTTATTAATAATCGATTTAGCAATAAATATTGTCTTTTTCTTCTCAAATAGAAATGTATTCGCTTGCATTAGTATGTACTAGTAAAACATCTAAGAATAGAAAATCTGAGATGGAGTAGGTATATATATATATATATCAACTATAAGATAAATTGTAGATTGACATCGATTGGATGAGAAGCACTTAATTGAGGTTTTTGAGTATATTTACTACCCAAGACAGATCTCATGTTTTGTAATAAAGTCAAATAACTTTGATTTGAATTTTGACTCAAAACTTTCAAGAAACTGTAAGACATGGCACCTGTAAATGCTTGATTTTCCTTTGCGTCTGCAGATGTTTGATCATCTTTACAACCAGACATCATAATGACATCGGCTGATGAAGTCTTTGTCTGTCTTTGTTTCTTGATCGCATTTTGATTCGGACCTCCAGAGGTAAACATACTGACTAAATTAGTGGCTCTTGTCATAACTCCTGACATATCACCGTTCATATATGAAGTAACGGCTCCTAATAAACCTTCTCCTGCTTCAGCCATAAGATTTGGTTCTTTAACAACACCCTTAGTAGAGTAAGTGTAAGGCAAATCTAAAGCTGAACCAGAATGACAAGAATCAAACAAAGCGGTTAATCTAACACCTGCTGGCAAATTACGAATTAATACATCGAACAATTCATCATCGATAATAGGTCCACTTTTCTCAAAATCTAAAGGATAGATACATTCATCACTACCATCATATTCATCACCATCTTGATCGGCTACTTGACCACCATGACCTGAATAATGGAAGAATAAAGAATCGTTAACTTGTACATCTTTAGTCAACCATTTCATAGCGTCCAACATATTTTGTCTCGTTGGTATAGCACGTAAATTAGTATTGGCATCGGTTAATATAACAATATTATCTTTGGGAAACCCAAAGTTTTGTAAAAAACCAGACATATTATTAACATCGTTAATACATCCATTCAATTGATTTGAAGTACCGATATAGTTGATACCGATCAATAATGCCTTTTTCTTACCGTTACATTGAGAATATTGATAGTTATAACCTTCGACACCAAATGATTGGGGTTGAGCAGGTGGTGCTTGTAAATTAGATGCCTGTGTCAATTGATGGTGTGTACCACCTTGAGCACTCTCTTGCTGCTGGAAAACTGATTGTGTGTTAGCCTGTGCTTGTACTTGTTGCTGGCTCCAGCCGGGTGGTGGACCCGCTGGCCTGCCTCCAGATGATCCTCCTTGTTGAGGGATAGGTTGTGCAGCTCTTTGGCCGCCTGATGGGGCACCCCAACTTGGTGGTGGGCCGGATGGACGTGACATGGTGTATGTGTAGAAGATTGTCTTGTCTAATAATTTGATTCCCCAAAGTCTATTCCCGCAAGATCAGAAGTAACAGTAACCCACAAGAATGCAGCGGGAGCAGTTAAAATAAGTCCCACCCACTATCGCAGAGATGAAATTCCCCCAGCAACAAGGCGCAGCGTGGTGCGCCACACCATTGGTCACTCATGCGCCATGTATGTATATATCTGGCCAGTGTGTGGCGGGCGCGTAAGAAAAAAAATGGCATTTTGTACTGTTTTTTATCGTAGTCTGCGTGATCTAACGTTCCCGGGATTTTAACATCTCGGTAAAATAACTATAGCTGGTTGACCTGATCAAGTAATTACCCGTTTCGTCTAGACTATTCTTCTACTATTGAAACATTCAACACTGGCTCACAATGGGTGTAATCAAAAAGAGAAGCCCTCTTGCTAAGAAGAAACCAAAAGGAGATACAACTGCATCCTCCGATCAGAATAAGTCCACGAAAAAGGTCAAAACAGGACCTATACAAGATGAAAATGGCATACCATATAACTATATTGTGGTGATAGACGCGGGATCTAAAGGTACGAGGGCCTATGTGTATAACTGGCTTTCCACTCAGTTTCTATTGGCCAACGGTAAGATCTCTGCTGATTTACATGAAGCACCAAGGCTAGAATTGGTAAAGCGTGTGGACCTCGACGTGATTCTCTCAGATACGGTAGTCGAAGAAGACAAGAGAGGAGACACAGAAGATGATAGCAATAATGATAATCCCCCTGTGGAATTACCAAACATTGGCACACAATATAAATGGTCAAAGAAGATAAAACCAGGTTTAGCAGCTTATGAAAATTCACCAAGAGAAGTAGGACCTAAATATCTTAAGCATTTGATGGATTCCGTTAACAAGATCGTTCCTGAGGGACAACATTACAGAACTCCTATATTCTTACATGCTACGGCTGGTATGAGACTTTTACATCCTCGAGCTCAAAGAAGTATTTTGGAAAATACTTGTAATTACTTGAAAACCCAAACTAGCTTTTTCTTACCCGATTGTGATTCGCATGTTAATATAATAGATGGGGATGTAGAAGGTTTATATGGTTGGATCTCCTTGAATTATCTGACTGGAAGTCTGAATGATCCAAATGATCCTTCCAAATCGTATGGTTTACTAGAAATGGGTGGTGCCTCAACTCAAATTGCATTTCAACCATCTTCGGAAAAGAGTTTATCCAGTTCTAATGCATTATTCAAATTGGAGCTTAGCTCATTGATTTCAAAGACCCCAAATTTATCATTTGATGTGTTCAGTGCATCATTCTTAGGGTACGGTTTGACTCAAGCTCATAGTAAATATTACTTATCATTGGATGAAGGTAATATTGATGATTCAAATGCAGTATTGATTGATCCCTGTCTTCCAAAAGGTCTGAGCAAAAAAGTGGAAATTGAAAAGCAAACCACCACTACCGAACCTGTAGCTACGGCAACCCCAGTTCCAAAAAAAATCAAGAGGTATGAGGAGGATAACTTAAATGTGCAAGCAGAAGATGAAGCTGTCAATGGTAAAGTTATCGTCAATAAATATACAGTGGAGAGAAACGTTCAAGGTAGTGGAGATTTTGACAAATGTATGAATATCATATATCCTCTATTAGTCCAAGAAAGCTCTGCGTGTTCGGTGGATAATCCTCAAGTTGTTTCTTCGTGTTTATTATCGGAGTCTATGCCCTCTTTTGATTTCAAAGTAAATCAATTTTATGGTGTATCGGGTTACTGGGATGCCATGTCCCATTTATTGGGTCTTTCAGAAGCAGAATATGGTACTGCGTATTCATATGGTGCATTTTCTGAAGAAACTGCTAAGATTTGTAATATGGAGTGGAATGATATAGACGTCTTGAATAACGATAAACCGGACTCGATATTCAACGATTTATCAGATGATGAGTTATCTCAATTATGTTTCAAATCGTCTTGGGTTTTGACTGTTTTAAACAAAGGTTTGGGATTCCCACTAACCGTTGGTGAAAATCAAGAGGCAGAGTTGAACTCTGATTCATTCAAAGTCTCTGACAAGATCAATGGATCTGAATTCACTTGGACCTTAGGTAGAGCCATTTTATACGCCAGTGATGAAAGTTCAAGGGACTATTATAATTACGTCAACAATAACAAACCGGGAATATATCCCAAAGTAGGGTACTATCATGCTACATCACCTGGTTTATTTATAAGAGGTTCTGAAGCGGATGGTATAGAAAGTAGACCTATATTTGATAGCAGAACAAATTCCAAGGGTAATAACGCTGATAATGACTATGAAGACGGTGATGATTCATCGGATAAGGGTAATTTCCCACCTTCTGGTCCAGGTATCTTCGACGCTGGCAAAGATTTCACATCTTCATCAGGTGGATCAATTGAGAATGGATCAGGCAATTATGGCGACAGGCCAACCGTTAAATTGGTTGCTTCATTCGTATTGGTATTTGTATTTGTATTCATTGTGATTATGATGCTTGGTGGTAAATCCAGGGTATTTGGTGTGTTCAATGAGGTAATATTGTTCTTCAAGTCGATCATATCTAGGGTCAAATATTACTTGGGATTGGGAGGAGACTCTAATAGTAATTCTAACAGAATTCATTGGCCATTGATGTCAAGAAAGAGGTATAAGAGATTGAGATCTTTGGAGATGCCTAATACCTATGACCCTGAAACAGGTTTCAGTATAGATGACGATGAGGATGATGATGATGACGAAGACAATTTAGAGATTGATGATGATGATGATCTAACAGATGCACAACTGGCCCAATTGGGAATCGACATTGGACATCCATCGAACAGTAATGATGTATATCATAGCGAAGATGCAGATGACAATGATGACGATGATGACGATGATAATGATGGTGATGATGATGATGATGATGATGATGATGACGATCAAGATGAAGGATTGGAGTTGGATGAATTTGACGTTGATAGTGTCCAAAGTGATGATATTGAAAATTATCACTACGAAAGTGATCGCGAAAATATAGACGATCAACCATAGGTTTGCAATACAAAACCTTTTTTTCACATTTGCATAATGATAACACACAAGTTATTTTACTGAACTTGAATTTACAATTTACTAATAATAAGTTAAACTGTTTTATTCTGTTTTTTTGCTTTTTTTTTCTTTTTTGATGTATCGATATTTACTTACTCTCTATGTACACATTTTTCCTGTTCAAGCTTCGGCTTTGTTGTATATACTCTTTGAAAATGGATACTTAGTATCGTCAATATTTGAAACATGCCAACTACGTAAATCTTGTCTCACGTCCAACTCGCTATATGGACTTATCCATAATCTACATTTTGATTTGTTTTTCTTGCTAGATTGAAGATTCTTGAACTCATTTGAGTCATCATCAAGTGTCTTCTCACCAGTGTTAGTTTCATCGTCATAAAGGAATGAATCTCTATCATCCTCGTCTTCGTCGTCGTCGTCGTTATCATCCTCATCGTCCTCTTCAAATTCGTCGAGAGGACCAGACCTAGTATGAGTGAAGAGATTATGATAAGATTTATCGTTATTACCTACATGGCTTCCTCTTTTCATAACTTTTGTCTTCTTCGGTTTCTCTTCTGTATTCAAACGATCTATATAAGGAATACCTTCATCGTCTCTTTTCCAACCAATACCATTGTTTCTGATTATATCTTGAACACACTCAGCGGGGGTGAATTCTGTATATGATAATGCTTTATCTTCCTGCCAGGTAAATTGGAATGTTTTGTTTATGAATTGATTTAAAGTTGGGTTATTCGAAAGAGAATCGATTGTAAAATCATTCAACAATCCATTAGATCCCGAAACAGGGGCTTGTGTCGGAGAAGTAACATTGTTGGTCATATTCCATATAGCAGGACCTTGAGTTGGGGTACGTACCCCACTATTTGACGAATTGGCGGAATTATTGGATAGTATAGGATGTAGGTTTAACCCACTACCGGAATGGGAAGGCGGCGAAGTAGATAAATTGGAAGTCTGTATCGTTGGTGATGGTACGTTTGATTTGGATTTACTAAAATCAATACCACTGTCAGAGGAACTTGTACGTGCATGTCTATTAATAGAGGATGATCTTGAAGGTATGGAGGAGGAAATTGTGGTTGCGGCAGTTGTTGAAATAGGAGTTGACTTAGTATCTGAATTTCCCGAAGATACCTTGTACCCACCACTTGGTCTACCAGCCTCAGAGTTGAGGAATAAGGTCAATTTACATATAGAATTGACTTTGGAATCCTGCAATAAAAATCTATTTGTCACTGGTCTTGTTTCATTCACGTATTCTGTCAAATTGATGGATAACATACCCAGTATATTTTTGTCCTTATTTTCATTTTCGGAAATAAATGAAACGGTTAACCATTTATCGGTCAACAAACCAGTCTTCCCATCTTCGTATAACTTGAATTGTAAACCGGATATCTTATAATTCCAAACACATTTATGATCCTTGATATCTATCTTGTCTGACTTCTCCCTGAATGAAATCTTACGACTAGAACTTCTCTCTTTCAATTGGGAATCCGAAAGACTCACGATCATATAACATTTCCCCTGAAGTTGAGGAATATTGGTTAGCTCTTGGATCGAACAGTCTAGTTCGAAGTAGTGTCTTTTCGTCGAAGGTTTCAGTCTCAGCATCTTGTTAGTTACAATTTATACATAAAACTCTCCCAAAATGCTTAATTATCTATGTACAAATCCAGCCACCCTTGTTCGGCAAGTAGGGGTAGCAAGGATAATTACGGCATAGATAAACCCACCAAACGTTCTGTATATGCCACAGCGCAGCCGTTCCCTGCCACGCGAGTATGAGAGGTGCGAGGTGTGGATGAGGGGCTTGCAAAAAGGTTTCTGTTTCCCGTGATCACTGGCAGCATACCTTCTTATTTCTCTACTTCTGCATTTGTATATTTATATATATATATATATTACGGGGCATAGTATACGTTGTTGGTTTCAGTGGTTTATCATTCCACATATACACGGAAACTTACGAGACAAACGTTCTATCACCAGCGCAGTACCAGCACAACGATGTCAAATTGGAGAAAACTGTTCAACAAGAGCTCCACACCAACTTCGCATTCCTCAGCGAGTGTTTCTAGCAAGTCACAAGCTACTACGCCTACACCAAGCATCACACAGACCACCATAAGCCAACATGATACAGAGACAACAAATACCAATGAGGAGTCCCGTGTAGTGTTACCCATTCCTGGCTCAGATACAATCACTTCCCCTTCGCCTTCCAACGTTTCAAACGATAATATTCAACGTGATTCCAGAAAGACATTGGTTCCAGGGGATGACAATGTTCCTACTAGTATTCCTGGTTCTAGCACGTCGAGTATAAATATGCTTTCCAACGACGTTAGTCACATGAACATTAATGAAGAAGTCATTAATAAAAATCTCGAGGATACAGACCCAGTATTGATTAATGATGAAGCTACTTCGACTAAATCGCAACATTCTAGCGCATCTAACTCGTTGAAACTAAGACCTGGTTTATTGACTATCAAAATATACAGTGGCAAATCCATAGTCGTACCATGTCCTATAAAATCGGACAAAGGTGTACTATCAAAATTAGCAACATTGGGTGCTAATATAAACTACGAAGAATTATCGAGAAATATCGAAAGCTTGAAAGGAACTTCAGCAGAAGATTCTGATAAAATAGCCAATTGTTTACCTTCTACTTTGCAGATAAATAACTCCACTGGAATGGATAAGAATTCTATCAGTACATATCATTTGGTTTATATTGTCTTGGAGATTGAAAGCTCATCAGACAGAATCAGTTCTATCGGTGGTACCATTTCGAATCCAAAATTCAACAGTGTTTCAACTTTTGATATTACCAATCCGAATACTTCCGCTTTAAGGTTGAATTTATACGTTAGAATCCCTTCAAGTCTGACTGATTCGTATGCTCAAAGTGATAATTTAGTTGGTAGTGTTGTTTTCCCATTGACTTCAAATTTAACAAATGAAGATATCAAATCTTCTTCATTCCGTATATTGAACCATGAATGGAAAAGATTTTCCAATAACTCAATCAATGAAGATTTAGGATCTATCAATATCACATTAGATTATAAGACAATACAACAATCCACTAAATCATTAAGCATTGATGATTTTGATCTATTGAAAGTCATTGGTAAAGGTTCTTTTGGTAAAGTTATGCAAGTTCGTAAGAAGGATACCGGTAAGATTTATGCACTAAAATCTATTAGAAAATCACATATAGTTAACAAGATGGAAGTTGTTCATACATTGGCTGAAAAATTTGTACTGTCAAGGGTAACATCGCCTTTTATCGTTCCATTGAAATTTGCATTCCAATCAAATGAGAAATTATACCTTGTTTTAAGTTTTATCAATGGTGGTGAATTATTCTACCATTTACAACAGGAAGGTAAGTTCAACTTGGTTAGATCCAAGATGTACATATGTGAATTATTATCAGCCATTGAAAATTTGCATGAGATGAATATTATTTATAGGGATCTAAAACCAGAAAATATCCTATTGGATGAATCGGGACATATTGCATTATGTGATTTTGGACTTTGTAAGATCAATATGAAATTAGATCAAAAGACAAAGACATTCTGTGGTACTCCAGAATATTTAGCACCTGAGTTGTTATTGGGTAAAGGTTATACAAGAGTTGTTGATTTCTGGACTTTGGGTATATTGTTATACGAAATGTTAACCGGTTTACCACCATTTTACGATGAAGATGTGAATAAGATGTATAAGAAGATCTTAAACCAACAATTGACATTCCCACATTATATAATAGACTCTGCCAAGTCATTAATCACAGGATTATTGGAAAGAGATCCAACTAAGAGATTAGGTACCAATGGTGTTGAGGAGATTAAATCACATCAGTTCTTTGCAGATATTGATTGGAATATCTTGAATAACAAAGGTTATATTCCACCTTTCAGGCCGGTTGTTAAAGATTTAAACGATACCTCTAATATCTCATCTGAATTTACCGCTGAATTGCCTAAGGATTCTGTTGTGAATGAATACTTAAGTGAATCTATTCAAAGACAATTTGCAGGTTGGACTTATAATCCAAGTAGTAGTTTCAACAATGAAAATGAACAGTAAATTAATAACTCGATAGTTTTGAATGAAATAGAATGCATATTTATCAAAACTTCATATATATTTATATATATATAGTTAACTGAAATGGAATGGAAACCTTTTAGGAACGAGAATATTTTTAAGATGTATTAAGCAGTATTAAGTAAATTATAAAATCAGAAATTATTAGGATGAGAAAGTTTTGTTTAAAAGGATAACGGTTAAAAGCGTATTTATTATCTGTCATGTCATGAGATCTACCAACATTCATAACCACCATCAACTACTAAGTTATGACCAGTTGTGTATGAGGAAGCGGTATTTGATAAGAGATATAATACGGAGCCGATAAATTCATGAGGTTCGGATAATCTACCCATTGGAGTTCTTTCGGTCCAATGTTTATTCATAGCATCGTTACCATTGATGACGTTCTTTGTCAATGGGGTTAAGATATAACCTGGGGATAAAGTATTGACTCTAAGTCCATATTTTGCCCATTCTGTACCTAATGATTTAGCCAAATGGATAACGCCGGCTTTGGACATATTGTAGGCAACTTGAGGTTGTGGATCATTAACAATGGTACCAGACATAGAACCAATTAATACAATTGAACCACCTGGGATTTTTTGTTTGATTAAAGGTCTTGCAAATGATTGAGAAACGTATAATGAACCCAATAAATTAACATTGACCAATTGAGCAGCATTTTTAGCTGGATATTCTTCAGCTGGATAGTTTTCACAATAACCTGCACAGTTAACCAAATGTAAAGGTAATTTACCGTGATCTTCGGCAATCTGTGCAAATGCTTCATCAACGTTATCAGCTTGAGCGATATTACATTGCCATGCAGAAACTTTTGGAACAAATTTAGAATCAACGCTGCTTTCAAACCATTTGATCAATTCATTGGCTTTTTCCTTTGTTCTTTCCAAATTCATATCGACTAAAGCGATTTCAGATCCATATGCAATTAAGCCCTTGGCGATTTCGAAACCTAATCCACCGGAACCACCGGTGATAATGGTTAATTCGCTATCTAATCTAAAGTTTGGGATATGAGCGGACATTATATATTGGAATTAATTTTCTGGTATGTGTGTGTATAGTGTGTATAGTGTGTGAATTTTATAGTGTTGTCGAAATAGCGTATATTATTAATATTGTATGAGTTTACAACAAGTATGAATGAAGTGAGAGATAATGAAGTAGAAGAAAAAAAGAGAATAGAAGGGTTATTACGGAAGTGTTGTCCTGTTGAAAGATAGAGGATAAATGGTTGTTTAAATACCTCGATTGATCATCCTCCCCCAGATGTTATTGTTTCTTTTTTTCCATTTTCGTGACTCCCGTGGATTTTCTTTGTTTCAAATTTTTTTTGTTTTAGTGTCATCGCTGCGGTGCGGTGCGGTGACCGGGGTGGGATTCCAGCGTGGATCTCTCGAGGTATGTGGCTCTATTGGACGTTGTAGTCACACTTAACAACGGAGTTTGCAGTATATAAGATCAAGGAGTATATTTGTTGGTCTAGACTACTTGTTCGGCCATTCAATTCAAGCTGAAACAGGTGCAACCGATGATTTTGAACCGAAGCTTGAAGTCTGTCTATCGCTGGCTAGAAAAGATCTGGCATGCACCGCTGCCAGCTCGCGGAGAACAAGTGACCCACAGCGAACACAAATCCGCGGGCGGTGTTTCTGCGATGCGCTGGGGGAGCAACGGAAGTCCGAAGGCAAATTGGGTCATGAGTGGGACTCCAGAGCAACGGTATTAGTCCAGCTTTTACTAGTCTCTTCGGTATTCCATTTATTCCCATTTGTAATTTCTATCGATTAGTCTGTTTACTTTGATATTCTATATTCTGTTGAACCCACACTTCACGTGTGCAACAGCAATTGTTTTTTTTGCCCAACTGGGGTATGTGGTGCTAAGTAAATCGCAATGGGTAGCATAGTTAGATAGTAAGTTAATTAATTAGTTAGTTAGGATCGTACCCGATCTTGTTACTGTACCGAAATTGGTTGAATTCTGTTGAGCCTCCTTTGTTAACAACTAGTTAATTGAGTGGTTTTCATTCTGTACCTTAAATCATCTAGTGATTGCGTGGGCGGTTCTGCGGTAATCTAATCTATTGTCTATTAATACATCCCAGTTATGTATGTATATATTTTACCACCGCCAATCTGTGCTACATTCTTATAGTTGTAAATTGAATATATTTTACCTTTGCTATAGCAAGATTCGATTCAATCAGTTAGAATGTTCGGGAAAACGAATATTCTTAATGCTTGACTACAACAATAGGCTTTTCGGTAACTTAGACAATAGAGACAAAATAATTAGTACCTGGAATTAATTTTTTTTTTTTGTAATATTTCGTGCAGTATATCTGTACTCTATGATCTTTCTTTCATGTTCCTTTTTATGAAGATTATGATAGGTTGATTGAGTATTATGGGCTCTGATAAACTTCTCTAACTGCTTTACCGTTTTCTGTTTTTTTTGTATGGTCTAATTATAGAAACGTACATTGATAGATCTATCATTATATATGAATTTACAAAAGAAAGACTAATTAAATAGTAAGCTTAAATGGTACTGTATATCGTAAATTCATGCGTGGTGACGACTATTTATCTGGTCTATTTAACTATCTATCGAATTGCTTTTATTTCTTTGATTGGGTAAATGAATGGTGCCCAGTTTGATCATGTACTTGATTGCTATGATGACCGGTAGAATTCAAAGATAATTGAGACAATTTAATAGTGGCATCATTCAAAACGGGGCTTAAAGAAGGCGATGAATCTCTAGATGATAGAGTATTTGATGTAGTTGTACTATTCGATGATGATGATGAAAACTTTCTAGAATGGCTATGATTTCTACGTAACTTGAATAAACCTGATGATGTTACAGCAGAGTTATTTGTACTATTGTTATTGGTGATACCGTTACCACAATTACATGTACATTCGTGATGATTGCTATGATTCGATTGAATCTTGATAATTCTTGATTTTAATGATTTCAAACCGAGAATATGGGAATGACCACCACTACTACTATTTCCTGCTCCATTTTCTGGATTGCTATGACGATGATGACTTGGACGATTCGAGGCATACATTGCACATTTCTTGTCGTGTATAGGACTAGCTTGAACAGAGTGATTATTACTCGTATTATGATGGCGAAGATTTGGGGCAGATTGTTGTTTAATCTTTGTAACTATAGGGGATGGTGATGCTGCCCTTGCTCTCTGTTCTTGATTTATAGGCTGAGCCAACATTGGGTTGGTGATACCACAAGGACCCCTAACTGGTCTGACAATCTCTGGGTTCAATATACCACATGGACCCCTAATAGATGACATATTAAGAATGTTCATTTTTGTATCTTCTTCAATCTTAGATTCACAATCTAAGACAAAGTTCTTATATACATTTTGCGATAATAATGACATAACATAATCTTTGGCACTTGATAGTATCCTTGGGTCATGGGATTCATTTGGATTAATAGAACAATTCATTAGATCTGAATTGGTCTTCAGTTCAGCTTCTTTGATCAAATCATCTTGGGTCTTGTATGGCAGAGAGATTTGGTTTGGTGAATCCTCTGTAATGTACTCTCTAATGATTTCAAGGTAAAGATCGTTTAAATCAATAAGATTCTGATTGAGCCTATGTGAATCACCACATGAACATTGGTTGATATCATGATTATGATGGTGACTATCATAGTTATAATTATTGCCATCATTATCATCATCATCATTGTCATCATCACCTTGGTCTTGTTCATGTTCTTCAAGTTTATGTTTGTTCGGGCTCGCAATTTCAGGTTCACTAAACCAATGATTTTCTGAGTGATTACTCAAACGATTTGAATTCAAGTCTATGAAGGATTCAACATTGGCAACTTTAGAATTCAATTCCAGGTTCAGAGAATTTAGATAGGACAAACTTGATCTTGGGGTAACTGATTGAGTTTGTGGATTGTCTAATTCGTGCAATGTCGAATTACTTAGACTCATCAATAATTCATTCGAAAAGGAACTCTTTAAAGACCTTTTCCTACCATTTGAACTGTATATTCTATTCGAACCTTCGGGTGTAATTGTGGATAATCTCTTTCTACATGATAAACAATTGGAATTCAAATGGAATAAATCATTCCATAGTTTCTCATACCTTTGAATTGATACCAAAAATTCCAGATTCTCGGAACAATGTTTCTTATCGACATAATCTGCAAAATTCTTATAACTAAAATATTCCTGATATTTTGAATTTATATTATTACTATTGTTAAAGATGTTGTTTTTGAAGGATATTGAGGAAGATATCATCGAAGGTGACGATGAAAACGGCTGATCATCTATTTTTGGTGTAGTTTCTACGTCAGTTTTATTGGTATAACATTCGTATACCAATTCTTGTAAAGACGGCACTTTATATTCCTTGGGCTGAGTTCTTGGTATGCTACTACTACTGCCATTACTATTTGAAGTGCTTACCGTGTTCATTATAGTATGTGTCACATTGTTTTCCTTCGTCGAGGGATCTATACTAATGCTTGAATTGGAAAGCATTTTAATATCTGTATAAATTAAATTGTGTTTTTTCTCTTATGACTAATATGATCTAGTAACTGTATGGTTCATGCGATTACTAAAGTAAATAAACTTGTTGGGTAGATGATCAGATAAGCAAGCAACGAATCCGATACAATTTTGGATGTTTGTTTTGGCAACCACTAAGCCCGACGATGAAGATGTGGAGATGGCAAAGAAGATATACAGCGTAAACTGCAAGGTATATGATATTGGAGAAACCGATAAGACAGAATCAACGAAGCCAAGAAAACGGCAAAGGGAATTGGAAGAGGGGAGACTTTAAGAGGGCCAGAATAAAATTAACGAGAGCAGCTAGCGAAGGCATGTTCTAATTAATTATTAAGTAAACCAACTTCTTGCCCGGGCACTACAGGTGCTTCAAGAGAGAAAACAATAGGCCCGAGAAGAGAAATTGCAGCAGCGTGAGGGTACGATGGGGCGAGTGCGAGTTCGAGTGCGAGTGAACCCACCAGATAAGCCAGATCTGGGTTTGCCCTGTATGGGTTTACAGGGGCCACATATGCCTCTAACCAGCTATTCTGGGTAAAATGTGTTTGTTCAGACCTCAGTGGAAGATATACAGTGGTGGTACTGTGAGTACAGTGGATTTTAATATGGAGAAGACAAGGGTAACGTGAGAAAACGGGCGATGGGGGCGGTAGTGTAGGGCAAATGACAGCAAGATTCCACGAGCTTCACTTGCATGATCCAGAATGTGGCCGTTTTCTGGGTTTCTGGGCAACGAATGTTTCAGTGAAGTATTTATATACGGGGAATTGCGTATGCGTACACATACATAGATATACAAGTTTGTACAGGTCCACGCATTGTTGAAGTAGATCCAGTGTTTTACGTGCCATGATATTGAGCTTGGATACAACAGATTGAATAGCGATCGTACAAGGGCCTAGAGCTTAGGCCACGGACCTCTCGGGTGCAGAATACGGAAAGAGAAAAGAAAAAAAAAAAAAAAAAACACAAGACTAGTAAATGAGAATCCTTGGTCGTTCACTAGTTTAATGTAATATCGGCTGTAACCATATGTTTTAGTAATTGACTCTTTGTATGCTGATCATATAAACCAAGGTCCCAATTTACTAGTTCTCTATAATTATCTTCAAAATCAGTCCACAATCGAAGGCTAAGGAGTCAATATATTTGACTGTATATATACTCTTTTTATAAAAGCATCCGCTCAGCTCATACCATATACGTAATTGACTCATGGTCTGATGCACCGTAACATAAATCCATAGAACATTCTATACCTTTACCAAGAAGGTCTTGTGTGGTTCGAGCAAATTTCAGTGCAGCAAGCTGTTATTCACGCTACAAATTCAACTCATCATACCATTATACTACATTATACTCCTTCCGATTATATATCACACAAAAAAATCCCGTTCCTTTTTAAGGCTCGAAGCAGAGAATAGTTTTGTACTTCTGTACTATAAACTTTAAAACGCCGTTCTAATCATCACCGTGAGCCAAGGCTTTTGGCCTGATCTACTAAAAGGGTTGCCTAATTTATCCAGATTACAGATCAATTGTAGTATACATGGTAGATCTGGCCCCCACCCAAGCCACTTCCTGAAGATTCAACTAAGCAACGAGTAAACCCATATATTCGACCAAATAGTTACTATTGTCTCTGCAAGACTAGTCCAGAAACTAGATGAATAGGATAGCTCACGCGGCTGCAATCCTGATTAACCAAACGCTGCCTCCAAGTGCCTCGGTCGTTTCACCATGAGAGAATGTCACGTGGAAACAGTCTCGCCGTCTGGGCGTGGCTGTGCTACGCTTTTTGCAACCGTCGCGTCGCCGTTGTCCGATAAGCCGATCGACGTACTTAGACGGGTGGCTGGATGGTAAAATAAATGGCATGGGGCTGGCTTTTTCTATCTCTTTTGGTTAGATTATCTGCACTTGCCTCACAACCTCCTTTCCTTGTTCTATTCTTATCACTTACTCTCCCATATACCTTCTGCAACAATTCAATAATTTTCTCTTACTTATTCGATAGTAGAAACTAAATCCATCATCAACATCAATTCACCACTGATATCAATTCACAATACCTACCTCATATCCTTATTCTTTCTCGAGGCAAACAAGGTTATTTAATTAAACGACCCAAATTAATAATAACTTGACTTACCTCCGAAATGGGCTTTAACGAGGACTCTTCTTCTGGGAGTCCAGCAGATGGAGCTCAAACGACGCCTATACTTAAACCATCAAACAGTAGAGCCAACTCGTCCAATAATGTTTCCTCTTCAAACTCTCAAGAAGGGCAATCAGAGCAGATTGATAATCGCAATGAAGATCCGAAGACTCCACTTTTACAAACTGGTTTTCATGATGACGACGATGATATATTGGAGAAAATCCCTGCTTTACCACTCTCTCCTCCAAAACATATATTACGCCGTCTGACCCCCATTGGACAATTCAGTCCCAATGGTAGTGCCTCTTCGGGATCTTCTTCTTCTTCTTCTGGGACTTTTCTACAGAATTTTGATGAGCATGAACAGAGGAAATTGAAATTACTCAATGAAAAGATTGCAAAGCTGGAAAGCTATACGAGGACAGTAGATTCAAAAGTCAATAATCTCAAAGTATTAAGGTATTTGAACAAAGAAGATAACAGTGTCAAATTGCAGAAGAAATTAGAGAATGCCCAAAGGCTAAGAGATGATTATATTGAAAAGAAAAGGAGGGTAGCCTCTTTTATCAGTTCAAATATTTTATCGCCTCCTCCACCCCCTCCCTCTTCTTCAAGTTCTTTCCCAACTGCATTAAACGAGGAATCTTTTGCTGCATCGCCATTCATGGACAGTGTCAAGACCAGACATTTCCACCAAACTCCACGTGAAAGGAAGTCTTCTTCCAATGTTGCTACTGATGCTACATCAGGTAGTAAATCCGGTAATGCAAATACTTCTAACTCTTTCAGTACTTTGATTGTTTCAGATGAAGAGATTGCTGGTATTATTCAAGTCTTCTTCAAGTTTCCTCAATTCACAAGGCAGACCAACTATTCAAGAAGAATCAAATATGAAAAAGTTGTGAATTTTGTCAGTTCAAAATTCATTGTAGACTCATTGGTCAAGATATTCAAATATTTTGATATTATTTCACTCGATAATTTAGGTGGTGGTGGTAGAAAAAAGGGAGGTACAAAAGGAAATATTGCTCGTGATGTCTATGTCAAGAGTTTCTTGTATGGATTTTTAACAATCAGTGAAAATTATCAGTATCTTAAAAACCAAGCACCACCCAGTTATGATACTCGCTTGGATTCAAATAATTTCAATTATAGCGATTTGATTCCAAATATTCACAAAACATACTTGGATGATTCATTCAATACTTTTTTGATTGAGAGATTCATTAAACAATCCATCTTAACCTGGAATTTGTTCACGAATTTTATAAATTCTATGAAGGATAATATATTGGGCAATGACAATTATGTTGCCTTGAATTCAAGTAATCAACAGGAACAAATATCCAACTCATCAATAGTCAATTCTTTGAAATCATCTCCTACAATTGAGCTTCTAAACGCATTTGCTGAGAATTTCAATACTAGCTTCTTGCCTCTTTTCCAAGTCTATAAAAATCATCATAAACAGAGAAGTTTATTGTTACTTAAGCGCTCAATTTACAACTTACAAAGACATGGATTTTTTATTGATGTTTCCAAGAAAACTGAGACGGATGTTAGTCTTTTACATGAATACACAGAAATTGGTTGTTTGATTCAGAACCAGTTGATCAAGTTACAAGAGCAATACGATACTTTGAAAAAAACTAGTTCTGGAGTTGATGGCCAGTCCAATAAAGAAGGTAAGAACAATGGGTTGGGTTATGGTGACAACAACAGCGGTCCTTTGAATTTCGATTTTATCAACGATGAATTCCCTGATGATTTTAATTATCATTATTTGAACAATGAACTTTGTCTTGATCACTATACTTTAGATACTCTTGAAAAGAGTCTAGTTATTGATCACAATAACCAATTGTTATCTAGTCTGTTATCATCTGATAATCCGCTTGCATTGAACAAATCCGCTGCATCAATATCAGTTGCATCACCTTTGTCCCCTGCTGATGGTAAGAACCTTTCATTGGCAGGTAGCCTCTCTCCAAGAAGGCCAATTTATCCCTGCAGTGATTCTACTGATGAAAATGCAGCCAATATATTCACAAGTTCACTAGACGATGATCAGGGTCATCCTACAGATATTAGGAAAAATATGGTATTGGTTCCTCCTCAATTTACCGTTAATCAATGGAGAGAGCATTTGATTAAAGTGGTTCTAGATTATAGATTGATGGTATCTTCCAAGAATATATCAGGTAATGCACCATCGCCCAACTTTGTTTCTCTCAGAGCAGGTAGGCCTCTTACTTCGGCTTCTGGAAAGAAGGGTGCATCTCTATCAGCTGATAGTTCTTCGACTCCAAGTTTTCTAGAGTATATAGAATATCAATGGAGTCCAAATGTTGAATCAATCAGAAGTTTCTTGAATTTGAAAACTTATCTTCAAGGTTATGATGAAGCAGTAGAGAGGTTATCGTCGTTAACAGGCTCAGATACTTTTATCAACATGATGGGCGATATTTCAAGTATGGTATTCCGTACCTTCCATGCGTTGTATATTGTCATTAGGAATAAGAATGGTAAGATTAGTATAGTCTTACCAACGTCTGAGAGTCCAAATGTGAATATCTATGACTCTTTTAGAATGAAACATAAAAATGATATCTCTCAAATCGTTGATCTTGTCTTTCTCATGAAAAGATTCAAAAATGAAGATTTCTCGATGTTTGAATATTTTGGATTAGTCTTGAATATTTTACTTGAGGAGGTTCCTTTCTTCCTGAAAGAAGAAGGTAACTGTCTTATCAATCTCTTGAACGACTTTGAAACCCAATATAATTCCGCCAGTCATAGTGATGATAGCACGCAAACTCAAGGTGGTTTTGTTTGGCTTAGCGATACGTCCACCACATTGGGAGGCAACAAATCCAAGTACGCGGCTATTGATAAATTGATGACAAAAGAGTTTATTCAAAAATTTATTGAATTCATTAAAGATTGTATGGTATTTGGTTTGAACAACTGGGTATTCAATTGTACCCGAATGGCGCTGATTTACAAATCTGGTAATGGTATTATTCATCTTGAGAGAAGATTATTTAGCAATGGTTACAATTCAGTCGATCACTCTGATATAATTGAAAACAAATTTTGTAACACTTTTGATTTGATAAGAAGCTACAAAGACATAATCATACCGGTTTCAATCAATGGTAATAGTTCTACTTTCGGGTCAAGGAGAAATTCAAATTCCCCATCACTCTTGGATATTGAGTTAATGGATAGGTTTGGAGTCGTTGAAAATATAAATTCCATGAGTCTTGATCAATCTTTAGTTTCATCGGTCGATTGTTACGATTACTTTAACAATTTGTTTGTGGAATATATTTGTTCTGGTGCGCTCACTAATGACACATTGCCGGAGCAATTTGATTCTTTCATCATTGGACTTAGTTCATTATCCAACTCAATTGAATCATTGGTCTCCACTCAATCGATTTCCATTATATTGATGAGTGATATATCTAGGTATTTGAATAGATTGCCAGAATCTGTCTCAAAGAGGCAACCCTCGAAGTTTATTGACTTCCCAGTACTCTTGAAAACCTTATTCGATTATTTAAATGTTCATTCATCCTGCAAGAGTGATTATGATATTGATATGAGTGAGGAATTCAATGCCAGTGTTGAGAATAATAGGTTGAGTAGGCACTATAAGAAGGAAATCTTGAATATCTTTGTTGAGAACTCAAGAAAGTGTCTTTCTCAAAGTGGATTTACTTCAACCACAATCGGGAACATTGTCTCTTACATCTTTGATGACAAAAAAGTGTTTAGTCTTATTGAAAAGACCCAAGTGTTGAATATCGACGGTCAAAACAAGTCTTTGAAATCGCTTTTCAAAGGATACTTGAAGAGTCTGTTGAAATTATCCAAATATCAACATGGTTTGATCCCAGCATTGTCAACCGAATACGAAATTGGCGATGAGAAGTACTTCGAATTTGACAAGGGATCATCTGATTCGCCTGAAGATGAAATGATGAACTTTTCTAGTTTTATCAAAGATGCAAGTCAATTGGATGAGAACTACTCCAAGATATCCGAATTCCAGGGTAAGTTCTTCAAAGATAGTTATCTTCAATCTCACTTGAATCAAATCATAGCCAAGTATTATAATTTTTTCAATCTTTGCTTTGAGATCCATTGGCTTGATTTCATGGCTGTTTATCGTCGCTGGCTGAATTTACTCGCCGATGAGTATTCAGAATCGCAACTAAGTTGATATATTTGCGTTTTATAGCGTCGACTTAGTTTCCCCGTTTTTTTTATTTTATTTTTATTTTGTTAGTTTTATATCTATCCTGAGAAGCACGTAGAGGTGTGCTTCCTTTTTTATTGGTTTTTGGTTTTATTTGGTTTTTGTATAGCGTCTTTTTGTATAACTGTATCCATAATTTATAGTGCAATTATATCTGTTGATCCATATTCATATGAGTAAATCTAGGCCTATTATATGGCTGTAAAGAGCAAGATCAATATATTTTTGAATGAAAATATTGATATTGAATCCAAGGAGAAATTCAAGGTGTATATTGCCTTCGTAAATTTAATTTTTGATATTTTAAGAGATAATTTTTTTTGTTAGAATTTGTTGATAGTGACATTACACGTACATAGTTTGTTACACCAAGTTCTAACTATGATAGTTTATCACTCCAGGTATTAATCTATAGGACGAAGTACATATATTTAAGAAAGTGGACGTGTGAAGTAGAAGTAATAAAATAGCCAAAGAGCCACCCGTGAACCATATGCGATGATTCAGATGATTCATTGGATTTACCCATTTCGAGCACTCGAATATCTTTCCTTGAATTTATTAGCTAGTTCACTTGATGCTTTTCAATGTCATCAACTTCTTCCATATTTCAACCCACACTCAAGCAAATATATATATATACCAAGATAGCCTTATGTGCTACAAGGAGAATATTACAAGATGGTGATTTTGTTGTTCAAAAGTTTGGCCCTTTTCTTACTCTTGTTATCGACAAGTGCATATCTGCTGAAGGATATCTTAAAATTTCACCTCCCTGCGCATCAAAGGGCTATACGATCAAGACATCACATATTCACGGAGATAAGTCGCTTTTCTAGGAAGATCATCAACTTGAACTACAAGGTATATGCATTTGTGAATAAACATAGTTTTAAGTCATACGAAAAATACATTATTGATGAAATAATCTTCTACCCTCTTAAGTCATGCGGAGGAATATCTGTAACCTCCTGGAGGATAGACGAATATGGACTTGAATCGGATAGGATGTACATGCTCGGTACATTTGATGAATCTACTCAAAGTTATAAATCCGTGACCCAGAGGGAAGTACCCATGCTTTCACAAGTCCAGCTAAGACTTAACTCAGATGGAGGGAATTCATTCGATGTTTATTTCGAAGAACAGTATTTTTTCAGTCTCCCCAGAGTCATGTCAAATGATTACTTGAGATCCAAGGTCTCATCATCTGTAGCCGAGGAACCAGTTGAGTTATGGGGTGTTGGATTTCGTACGCTTGTCTTGGAGAATGTTATACCGGATGTGTTTTACGATCAGTTACAGATTAAAGACAGAAATGTCAAGTTGTTGTACTCGTATCAGGGAAAAGAAGTGAAAACCAATTCTCCAGATTTACCAAAGGAATCAAATTACACTGGAACAAATAAATTTAGAACGACAAAGTTTCAGGAGTATTTCCCACTGTTGTTAATGGCAAAGGAAGATATAGAAGATGTGAATTTACATCTCGAAAGAGAACTAAGCGATCAAAGGGTAAGTTCTGCCAATTTTAGACCAAATATTGTCATCAGAGATAGTAGTATTCCTTATGATATTGATGATTGGTATAAATTTAAAATCGTTTCACCGGGTGAGACAAAGACGGATAAAGAATGGCTAGTAACGAGTAAATGTCCACGTTGTTCTATACCCAATGTGAATCCAACTTCAGGAAATCCAGATCCAAGAAGCCAAGTATCCAAACTATTGTCCAAGTATAGAAGATGTGATGTAGGGAATCCCAATTTTTCATTCCTTGGGATCCATGCAGTACAACTCACGACTAATTACGGAATCAATATCAATGATGAAATCATTGTCTCCGAAAGAAAACTTAATGAATATAAGCCACTTACCTGATACGAACTCATACCCGACGCACAACCCAAATCCGGTTATACCACTTATTTATATGTATTTTTAGCTTACGATTTGTAATTAATTTATTAATGTTACATTAAGTGGTGATGAAACTCACCGTTTTATGAAATACACACTAGCTAGTAGATAAAATAATAATACTTTTTAAGAGGAGAACAAGAAAAGAAAAACACACACACACACTCGCACACACATAAGGAAGCCTTATTTAAATGACTCTCGAGAATCCTCCATTCATCATAGTTTCTTTAATATTGAATGGTTGTTCAAACAGCATTTCCCACACCTGTTGAATATCCGTGAATTCACCATTATTCTGCTGTTGATTATCAATTCCTTCACCTTTGAAAGGTATGGAACCAGGAGCACTGGCAACAGGGGTCAACTGCTGTGGTATAGATGGTGATGGGATGGTATCGGGGGTTGCTTGTCTTAGATTGCTTAAAGAATGGATACCACTTTGATAAGTTGGTTCTAACAAATGACTATGCAATTTTGATGTATAGCCTGCCAAGGAAGGAGTCTTCGAACTCGTTTCTGCGGCATTGAGCATCGGGGAGGCAAATGGCATGGGTGACGGGTATGAATGATCTTGTTTCTTCGTAAGAGCATTGAAATCAAAGCCCAAGTCTTCATATGTCATGATACTCTTCAAGAAGTCATCTATATCAACGTCATTGCCTTGAAGCCCATTAATCGAATTGAGTGAAGTTGATGGGGTTATTTCAACCGATTTTAGGTTTCTAAGATCTTCTGAACCTTTAATGTTTGTATCACTACTCTTACGTTTGAACTGATTGAGTTTCAAAGGTACACATGTGTATTTCTTCATCAAATAAAACTCTTCATCTGTAATGTCAAATCCAAAATTTACAACGTCATTGGTCAGAGTTTCTTGAGTAGTCTCATGTTTGACGAAACTGGCGAGATGAGAAGATAGATCTGTGATGATCACTGAAGACCGCATTCTACCTTTACTTTCATTTTGTCTCTTAGTAATTAAATCTCTTGTGGCTTGGTACATATGCTTCAAGGTGTTGCCAACGTTGGCCGCAGGCGGACAACATTCCTTCAGGTAGTCGATCAACTCGAAAGATTTGTCCATCAATAAGTTTGTTACTTCTAAAGTGTTAGGATCCAGCGATAACAATTTAGAGTTCACAAGTGAATACATAAAACTCATTGAAGATTGATGGATGAAATGAACGGACAGATACTTGAAATTAATTCTTTTGTTTTTGTGAAGCCTTTCATAGAGTAATATGATTCTAGATGATGCCATTGCTAATATCTCTAAATCATCCTGCAGGGGCTTTGAACGTTGAGGTGATGGTTTGTACAAATGTTGTATAAGTTGGAAATAATTCAAAAACACAAAATCCTTAATATTGTGGAAGGTGGAAGTAATATTTGGATTCTCCGAGTTTTCCAATTTGATAAAGTCAAATACCCACTTGTTGAGGTCTGTGTGAACTTTGGTCGTGAAAGAATCCAAAGAACCACTAAGCAACAGTAACGGGTGAGTAGATTCTTTATTTGCAGACGCTGGAAGGATCATAATCTGCTGAATAATACTTTGGATCTTACGACCTCTAATGTAGTATCCGGGGAATAAAAGTGGATTGTTTTCAGAAGGAAGGTATGCATCTATATTTGAGGTTATATCAAAATCACTGATGTTGAAAGGTTTGTTGACATAAAATGATATTTGACGCTCCAATGCATAACAACTCCAGAACACTTGACGATGGACAGACCTCGATAAAGGACTAAACTCATTTTGGAAATCATATTCACTCATATTCCTATATACTTTTCTGTTGTTGGCAGGGGGAGAATTCATAGAGTCTGTTTCAAGTTGCTGCAAGACAGATTCTTGATGTAAATCCATGTCCACAGCAAGTCTCATAGCTACTGATATGATATACCAAATACCAGGCGAAATTGGTTCCAGGAGTCCAAATACTGAAATTAGGAGTAGACATTGGAGTGACTTAAATTGAATACTGAAACATTTCAATTTATCATTGGAGTGTAAGTTAACCAAGTCGGGAATGGAGGTAAAAAACTTCTCAAGGAAGTAAGTTGCAGTTGTGAAATATCTCTTTGGTGAGTCAACTGCCAAGCCCTTCTTGATAAGATCGCCAATCGTGGAGTCAGCAGTTATACCTAAACCAACAGCTAATAGAATGTAGACTACAAATAGATCGAGATGATTCACTTGTCCTTCCAATACTTTCAGTAAGTGAGATACCACATCTGATTCCTTGAACTTAGAGTCCAACTCAACATGATCCATAACGTTATATATATGGTCGATCTTTGCTTCCAAATCTCTTTTGTCAAAACTAATAATAGGGAACTGAATCCATGCATGATTGAAATAATTTTCTAAAATGACCTCTTTTGTCAAGGATTTAGCAGGAAGTTTAACAAGAGGCCCTTGATCCGCTGTACCAAGAATCAGCGAAGGTGACCTTCCAGAAGAGTGATTACCGCCGAACATTGAAATATCGTTGACGTTGGACTTGTTATTGCTAGGACCTGTGAAGGAACTTTTGAAAGGGACGAACGATAGAGCGGTAATTTGAGAAGTTGACAACCCAAACTTGGTAGCCTTTTCGGAACCTGGCACAATCTCTGTATTTGGTAGTCTTTGATTGTTAAAAGCGGTGTTTGGAGGTGGGTAAATATGAGGTAAAGAGAAAGGATGGTGTTGATGCAGATGTGGAGGTGGGTAAGGAACACCATAACCTGGTGGCGGTACTGGCATTTGACCATTTGGTGGATATCCTATAGGGGATGCAGCAGCAGATAAAATGCCTAATGGGTGCTGATGTTGGATAAGCGGTTGGTTGGCCTGTGGGGGAGCAAAATTTTGATTGAACATTGAACGTTGTGGTGCGTAACGTGGATCAGAAGGTGAAAGAGGTGGTGGATTAGGATTAGCCGATGGATCAAATACAGGATTCCACATCGCAGGATCTGGGCTTGCTATAGGTTCATTGTGTGACCAAGGAACTGGTGTTACAAATGGTGGTACTTTTGGTAGCGTTACAAATGATGGTACTGTTGGTAGATCGTCTTGTGGCTCATTGAATTTAGGATCGAAAGTGTCTCTCAATCTTATTTCCTTCGTTGACATATCTTGAACCATGCAATCGATCTTGGCCCTTTCACAACGTGAACATTTTGGATACCTAAAATCACACTTATGCTTCAAGGATCTGCACTTTTGACATGCTATCTTAACCCTTATTGCACCCATGCCCTTTGAACGGAAAAAATCAATAAAATTAGTAGGCGAGACAAGAGTCGGCTATAGTACGATATAGAGTCTAATACAACTATTATCGATCTCCTTGGGACGAAACAAATGCGAAAGCAACACTAATAATCAAAATCAAAAGCTGACGAAACACAGTAGCCTAGTTCTATACACGTTGATCGTGTCGAATGGATTGCTTAGATTATTATGCCTTCGTTAAATAGGGAAGTTACAAACCATAACTCAACACGCTGATTGTGTCAAATCTGCAGATTCGGATGTCAATTGGGACTTTGCAGGCTCGGAAAGTCGGCAAGGGGTGGGCAGGGGTCTGGGGAGGGGTCACCCGGCGATCCCCGCTGGGGGTGTGCGCATAGCCACAATATCTACATTTTGCACTTTGGTCACTCGCCACAATATGATTTGCGTGCGCCACAGCACACACACACTAACAACTGGAGCGCTTACGTAAGATGAAATTTAGAGGCCAGTAAAATGCTTATAGGGGGAATCTGTGTGTTTGTGGTAGTAGCGTAGCAGGCAGGAAGAGAGACAGAAGGAGGATATCTGATTGATTGATTTGCTATTTCTTACTCTTCAATTCTCTACTTATCCAATCCTGTTTCTCATCTAGATTTCAACTCAATTAGCACAACTGGGATGTCGTCCACGGTATGTACTCCACTGTCACACTTTTGCAGACCTCCTATCTGGCAATCGCCTGCCTCCCGCACTGGTACTAACTATTTATTGTCCTATTTTCAAATCCATGCAGAATACACAAGAAGCAAATGGCTCTATTTCCAATGGTGTCATCTTGGATTTGGAAGCACCCGTCAGTAAATCAATCGGTAAGAAGGCCTTAGAAGAAGCCCAGAAGATCGAAGATGCAAAGAGAAAATCACATAATGCTGCCTTTAGAGGTTGGAGAGAAGTTGGAGGTTGGGAAAAGGAAGATGAATTGACCCCAGAAGATGAAATTATGGATCTTTTATCTCGTCCAACACTTCTTGAACAATATTTACCAGAGAAATTCTATGGTGACTGGTATCATTCAGTTGCTATCATTATCCTTGGTGGCTCTTTATCATGGTTATTTGGAAGATTCAAATTCAGTCTTGGTCCTGTTTTCATTGTCAGTCTTGCTTGTGCCATGTTTTACAGAGTTTCAATTAGAAAATACCGTCAAAATTTAAGACTTGAAGCCCTTCGTGAATTTTCAGTAGCCCATATCGAAGATGATTTCGAATCAATGGATTGGTTAAATGTCTTCTTGGAAAAATACTGGCCATACTTAGAACCTTCTGTCTCTCAACAAGTATGTGATATTGCAAACCCAATTATTGCTTCTCAACCAGCAATTCCTGCTTTTATCAAGGAAATTTGGATCGAGAGTTTCACCCTTGGTGGTAAGCCTCCAAGAATCGATAGAGTTCGTACCTTAGACCGTACCAGTGATGATATCACCGTTATGGATTGGTCTGTCTCTTTTACTCCAAGTACCAAGGAAGATGCCACCGTTAAACAAATCAAAAACAGAGTTAGCTCTTACATTGCAGTTAAGGCTAAAGTTGGTCCTTTCACCTTGCCTGTTATCGTCTCTGATATGGCTTTCAATGCCACTTTCAGAGTTAGAATAAGAATGATGCCAACTTTTCCTCATATTCAAACTGTCAATGTTTCATTAATGGAAGCTCCTCATTTTGATTTTGTTGCCAAACCAGTTGGTGGTAACAATATTTTCTCCTGGGAAGTTCTTAATTTACCAGGTTTATTCATGTTCATTAATGAAATGGTCAAGAAATTTGTTGGTCCAATTGTCTTTGCTCCTTTATCTTTCCAATTGAATTTAGAACAATTATTAGCCGGTAACGGTAATGGTGCTCTTGGTATTCTCGAAATCAATGTGAAGAATGCCAAAGATTTGAAGGGTGCTGATAGATACGAAAACACTATTGATCCTTACTTAACTTTTGGATTTGGTACCACCGTATTAAAGAGAACTAAATCAGTTTCTGACACCAATGATCCTGTTTGGAATGAAAAAGTAAGTGTTGTCTTAAAGAGTTCATCTGAGCCATTACAAATTATGGTATTTGATGATAACGAAAACGATGGTAAGAAGGACAAATTCATGGGTGCCGTTTTATACGATTTAGAAGAATTGATGACTAAATCTGTCTTGAAGGATGTAACGTTACCATTATTAAGAAACAATAAGCCAATCGGTACCGTTACCTTTGACTTGAAATTCATGAAGAGTCTTCAAGGTTCAACTTTACCAGACGGTTCATACTCTGCACCACCAGATCTTAATACTGGTGTCGCTAAGATTGATATTCTTGGTGTTAAGAACTATTCCAAAGATGTCAAAGAACCAGCTTCTATATTTACTGAGTTATTCTTGGATGGTGAATTGATCTTCACCTCTGGTATCACTAAGAAGAAAAATGAAGCCTCATTTTCATTCTCCCACGAAGACATTGTTACAGACAGATCTAAATCTAAGATTAGAGTTATCGTTAGAGATTCTGCATCCAAGAAGAAGGAAATTGTTGGTTCTAGAACCTTGGCTCTTTCCGAATTAATCGATTACTCTTATGCCAATAACTTATGGTTACCATTATCCAAAGGTTTAGGTGAAGTAAAGATGTCTTGTAACTGGAATTCAGTTAAGATGTCTGGTGTTAAGGGTTCTATGGGTTACCGTGCTCCAATCGGTGTTGTTCGTTTGTTTATTGCCTCAGCTACCGATTTGGTTAATCTCGAAAAGATCGGTGTTATTGATCCTTATGTCAGAATCATGGTTAATGGTATTCAAAGAGGTAGAACTTTAACTTTAGAGTCCACCACTGATCCTATTTACAATGAAGTTATTTTCATCCCAGTTTCTTCTCCAAATCAAATTATTGATATCGAAGCTATGGATGTTCAAAGAAGTACTCAAGATAGAACCTTAGGTTCTCTTTCGGTCAGATTGAATGAAATTCTTGATCACGATGAAGCTGGTAATTATATCGAAACTTTAGGAGAAGATAAAGAAGGTGTATTATACAACAAGAAGAGAGGTGCCAAGGGTTCCATTAAATATAACCTTTCATTTTTCCCAACATTACAGGTCAAGTCTGCTGAAGATTTAAAAGAAGAAGAAGCCGTAAAGCAAGCTAAACTTAAGAGTCAAATGGAAAGACGCGAATCTGCTAAATCTCAAGAGAATAGTACTACCAAAGAAGAATCACCAGAAGAGGAAGAATTGGATGAAGAATCTGATGTCAAGGAGAAACTCGATTTACCTCTTTCAAAAGTTCAAGAGTATCCACAAGGTGATATTGTATTTTCAGTATTGGAAGGTAACTTCCCTAGTGCTGGTCATGTTCAAGTCTTCTTTGATAAGGCTGGTTATTCTGCCTTTGCCTCAGATAGAGTTCAAGCTGGTAAGAGTGTTGCTGTTGGTTTAAGTGGTGATAGTTTGATCAAAGAATTAGAATACTCTACCGCTACCATCAAGTTCTCCTCTAAGCCTGACGATGACTTCCTTAAACAAAGTATTGCCGAAGTATCTATCTCTACATTAGAGTTGTTAAAGTATTCCTATGATAAGCCTGCTTGGATGAAACTCTCAAATAACTGTTCTATCCTTGTTCAATGTCGTTGGATTCCTGTCTTGATGAAGTCGCTTTCTCCTATGGATTCTGTTGGAAACTCTGGTGTCTTGTCGTTGAAGCTTATTAGTGCTGCTGATTTGCCCGCAGGTGATTCCAATGGTAAATCTGATCCATTTGTCAAGGCTTATGTCGATGGTAAAGAAGCATACAAATCAAAGACTATAAAGAAGACTTTAAGTCCTACGTGGAATGAAGAGACTCAAATCGATATCCATAGTCGTTGTGCATCTATCTTACGTCTTAAAGTCAACGATTGGGATTTTGGTATTGAACAAGATGATACACTTTGTGATGTTAAATTCAGACTTGAAAACATCAATCCTTTCTCCGACTCATATGAAGAGTTTACATTGGATTTGGTCGATGATGATGGTAAACCAGCTGGTACAATTACCATTGCATGTAAGTTCTCACCAAAGTACTTCACAAGGCTCAATGCCGAAAAGAACCTGCCCAACTTTACCGATAATGCTCTTACCGACGGTGCTAAAGGTGTTATCGGTATTGGTGGTAAGACTCTCGGAACCGGTGTTGATGGTGTCAAGGGTGTTGTTGGTGTTGGTGGTAAGGTGTTGACCAGTGCGGGCGGATTGTTCAAGAAGAAGAAATAAGTGTTTTTAAATGATACGTATAGCATTTGCAAGCAAGTAACTTAAGTATATATGTACCCCGGCCAGCTGCCGAGGCAAACGGAAGTCTATTTGTTATCTCCTGCTCCCCCTGTTTCAAGTAGTAGTTGCGTAAAAGGACCAGCAAAAGGAGGCCCCCAATAGTAGGCGCCCACCCGCAGACGATCGGCGCACAAAAAGAAAAGCGTGCGGCCCTCTCGCTGTTGCGGTAACTTTTAAAAAATTTTCCCACTTGTGCTCGTCCTCTCGTTTCAAGCAAGCTCGAAACAACAAACAAATATGGCATTGGATTCTGGTCTGCTGAATTGTTTAGTAGTTGATAGCGATACTCCTGGCGTGTGCCGTTTTCTTGGTATAAGCTTAAACGTGATCTGATACTTACCCCAAATAGGCCTATTTGTAGAGCGTGCATTAAGTGCTATATAATATCATAGGATGGGTAGACCAAGAAAGGATAACCTTAGAACTACCCCCAAGGTTAAAGTCAGGGTTAAAAAGCAGAGGACTTTTACAGGTTGTGATACATGTCGTAAACTTAAGATCAAGTGTGATGGTAGGAGACCAGCCCCATGTCTTCGTTGTGAAAAATCACATAGAACCTGTTTAGGTTATGACTTAAAGTTGAAATTCTCCAAACCCGTTGTGTTATCAAAAGATGGGAGTTTAGAAACATTGACAAGTGCCTATGACGATGGGAGCGATGGTCCTGGTTCAAGAACTTTTATCCCCTTTGTCCAGTTCCCTTCAGAGATGTCATACACATCTTTTGTGGAGATGGATGAGGTATTGGAAAAATTAGAGGAGGAAAAGTTTAATGGGGAACCAATTGTTTCTGGACCATTCACAGTCTTTTCACATTCATGGATTGATACAGGATCTCTTGACGAGGATAAGAGCAAGGATTTAGATATCTCGCAAGGAAAAATCGATGACGAATCTAAAGTTTTACAATTACAACGTCATAATACTATGGCAAGTAACAGAAAGAATTTGAGTACATTGCTTAAGTATTCTTTGAACGACGGAGTTTCATTCTCTGGTTTACAGACTAGAGTGCCTAAAAAGACAAAGTCTAATAGTGAAGCTTTGTTCAATCAAAATGTATGGATTCATCCAAGTCTCAAACCGGATGCTCTGATTACATACAAGATCAAATTGGGTAACGCTAACGTTACAGCAAACGATTGGCAAAAGATCAAACACGTTCTATTCGAAGAGCACTACGGATTTTCAGTTCATTTAAATCACAGAATTGTCGATAAATTCACAAAAGATGAAGGTATTTTAAACCACATTTCACACGAAAGATTAAAGGAAACGATCCTTATCTTAAATAATATGGCTACAAAGTTTGATATGGCTAGTCTTTTATCCACCAGTGGATGTCAAAACTTGATCCGTTCATTCCCATCGGTTGCGCAAAAGATGTTTTTCCTATCATTTAGCAACGATCTCTCGCATTCTATCTTATTACCTTGTTTTTACAGAATTGCCGGTGAGATGTTACTATCCGATTCTGCCTTTTTCTTTTCTGAAGACAAGGCTCTAGATAAATTTTCTAAACTTATCAAAGAGACACTCGCATTGGAAGCTCTAGCTTTGACTTCATTAGGAAAGTTCAAATGTATTTTCCAAAGAAGTAAAGAATCTTCTGAATATTTTAAATGTCTTCAATGTTTTATAAACTTTAGAGAGATTACTTTGATCAATACGAGTAGAATATTTTTGACTTTAATTGGTGACTACAACGAAGGTGATATTGTTAAGATTCAAGACAAGGAAATTCTGAATGGTATTATCAGCTCAGGATTGTTGAAAGAGTTATTATTCACAATTCATTTGGCGCTTTCCATTGATGAAAATGTGAGCATCATCCAAAATTACAAAATTCTTCATGAAATGAGTAAGGCAGTTTGTGATTACGTTAGTGTATCTGGATTTGCTACTGACAAAGAGACCGAAAGTATTTTGCTTTGGTGTAGATACAGACATGCTATCTTCAAGAGTACATCTACTATTGATATCAAGAATTATGTCATTGATGAAGAAGGTTACGAAGATTTAGACGAAAATTACAATTTAATCAGTACATTCAAATTTAACGACGCCCTAGATTCTACTGAACAAAGAAAAATTGAAATTCAATCATCTAATATCAACGATCCTATCAGTGACAATGAAGTAGATGAAAAGGATAATGAAGTCGATGCTGGTTCAGAGACTGAATCTGAAGTTGAAGCGGACGAAACTGTCGAGTTACCTTCCAGATTAGCATTCAGACCTTTGATCGATGATAAGCCACCAAGGAGATTCACCGTTCGTTTTAGTTACGACGAAGAAGACGAGGAAGACGAGGAAGAAGAAGATGATGAAGGCGCTGGTAGAAACACTAATTTCTCATCTGACGAAAATGATACCACTAATGAAGATGCAAATCCAAGAATGTCTTTAGACAACGAGTTTATCGATTTAAACGAAAAGGGTAGTACTCACAAGGTAGGAAAAGTAGATAGTTTAACTGGATTAAGCACTACCACCAAGCCTATGTCGATTCAAAAGAGGGAACAACTAAACAAGGGTAAACTAAACCATCTTATCGATATCAAGTTCCCCCTTAATCCCAATGACAGTGACATCAATCCATTGGAAATTAGTTGTGGTATTCCTATGTCACTTGTTCAATTGATCGAAAGAACAGTCTTATTAGCAGATCATCGTAACTGTTTTATACGTAAGAAGATTTTCCCAAGAAATTTTCCAAAATTCTGTTGTGATCTTGAAGAAGATTTGGTGAATTGGGGATTGCCATGGAACTTATACTATTCTACCAATGGTAATGACATGTCTCTCAATAACAATGGTGAAGTAGCTGGTGCTGCTTTACAATTCCATAGTCCTATGCATAAGGTATTGTACCACTCGGTTATTTGCCATTATAACTGTGTCTTGTTGTATTTTTACAGATTGGTTAAAGATACAGATCCAAGTCTATTACAAGGTCATGTGGTTAGTACTTTGAACCACTTAGAAAGTTTGTATAATTTGTCACTCGAGGCAAATGATTCCAAAATTTCTCAGTTCAGTATCAGACCACCATTTTGGTGTTTCTTAATTGCTGCTTCTGATGCAGTTAATACCGACATTCAAGTTAGATTCGATAGATTGACTAAGCTCTGGTTTGAACCAGGTGAAAAATGGGTTGGTAAACAATTGGTCTATGAATGTTATAGAACCAGAAATATGGAGACTAGTGGTCTTCCAGGTGTAGATTATCATGGTGTTTTATTATCCGATGAAGATGACCCCAATGGTCATTCGGCTGTCAATAGGGATGAAGATGACAGCGAAAAGGAGATTTCATGGTTGGATATCGTGAAGGGTTGGCAGCTTGCGGGTTATAATTAGGTGAAATATTTTTTGTTATTTTTTATTATTAGTATCATTGCTAAAAGAATGCTACTACTGCTGCTCAATTATCATAGTTTTTAATTTTTATTTTGTTTGTTACAAGTTGCTATTATATTTCATTTTACAGTGGTTATTATATTGGTTTCTATTTGCTATTATCTTGTGCTTCATTGTTATTTTCATTTCGTCATTTACTTCATTGCATGGAATCAATTGGTGTTTTCAACCGATTGATTAATATTCTATATAAAATTTCTTAGTTTATATTTTCGTGTTTTCTCGTTTACTAGTTTCGATTCGTGCATTTTCCCACCAAAAAAAAAAACGCAACAAAAGCAACAACAAGCGTTTTTCCATATGCATTCTCCTTCTTAAGGTGATTTGGCCATACTCATCGAAGTGGTGTGTATTATTATTTGATACTCACCGTTTTGAGACGTTGAGAATCCCCCTTATCTGCAGAGCATACACACATAGCTTATTTGTTGACTTATTTGTTGACTTCTAATTTTTATATTTACAACTTCAATTTATACACTTCAGTTCGATTATTAACTTCAGATATATTAAATTCGTAATTTTACCAATGAATTATTGTGAAATGATTCAATGAGTAATTAGTAGTATATTAAAGTATGATTTCATACAACGATATAGATAAATAGTTTTTTTTTTTTATCCCAAGATAAATAAGCAGCAGAAATAGAGCAATTTAAATAACAAAGCAAAATAAAATAAAGTAAAATAAACAGAGCAAGAAGACAAAGTAGGAAAAGGGATGGGGAATTAAAAAATCAAAACTCAAACTTCTAAATGACTATAGGATGGAATATCTAAATGGAAGAAAGGAGTATCGGTACCCAAGACACTGTAATAGTTGACGATTTGAGAACCACCTTGTTCTTCATCTAAAATAGCAGCAGATTCTTCAGAAGTACCGATATCGAAATAACGATGGGTGGAAACAATGGCACCATCAACGGATGTATCGACACTCTTACCGAAACCAGCAGCTACTAAACCCTTTTTAACCCATGGGTTAATGATATTGGAGAAATGGAATTCAACTTCTCTACCAGAGTATGAATTGACGGAAGTTCTTAGATCAACTAAGTTTTGAACGGCAGTGGCATCAATGGTAATAACTTGAGAGAAATCAAAATGGATGATTTGTAAAGTTGGTCTTGGATCATCATCGACTAAAGCTAATTGAGCGGCACTGTATTCTTGAACGTCTCTTTGTTGTTTCTTAGAGAATAAAGCCAAGAAAGATTTGAAATTTTGCTTGACACTCAATTCACCTGGGTCATTCCATGGTCTGTGTAATTTAGAAATATATTTGACAACGGCTGATCTCTTTGTTAATCTCTTAACTTCGTCTAAAACGATATCAACTTGACGCGATGAATTTGGATAGATAAACGATTCAGATGGTCTGAATATGATAACACCTGGAGGGGGAGGGGATACTTTGATTTCATCATTGATTCTGGATGTATGAACATTTGGAGAACTGAATGGTGATGAATATTTTGGAACTGGGACCCAACGAGTATGAAATTTGACATCAGCTGGTAACTTACGTTGTAAACTGATATCTTTACCATTCTTTTCGTGGATATGCTTAACTGTTTGTTGTTTCTTTGTTGGTAAGGAATCACTTTCAACGTCAACCTCTTCATAACTAACGTTAGATGAAGAACTTTCGTAGGCTGCATTGGAATCATCAGAGTTGTCAATGGCAGGGTTAACGACTTCGGCAATCTTAACTCTACCTAAGAAGGAACCGTTTGGAATACACAAGTTCCATAATAAGTGAGCAGCAGAAGCGGCAATAGAGAAGTAAATACCTTCTTCAATGGTACCAAAGATAGTAATGATTAAACCAATGATGAAAATACCGAAATCTAATGGAGAGATTTGGTACAACGATAAAGAAGTTTTGTAACTGGCGATTAAATCAGAAACGGCATGGATAATAATGGCAGATAACGTGGCTTTTGGAATAAAGTAAAAGGCCTTTGTGAAACAGTATAAAGCTAATAAGACACAAGCACCGGTAAAGATACCAGCTAAAGGAGTTCTGACACCGGATTTAGCCTTTAAAGCAGATCTAGAGAAGGAACCAGTAGCTGGGTAAGCATTGAAGAAAGTACCGATTAAATTGGTAACACCAATGGCGATCAATTCTTGATTTGGGTTGATCTTATAATCATTGATTCTACCGAATGATTTAGCAATGGAAATATGTTCCAATAATAAGATAATGGTAGAGACTGGTAATTCAGATGCAAGGTCACTAACAATACCATTTGGAATAGTCATAACACCGGTATGTTTTAAACCACTTGGAACTTTACCAATAATACTATAAGCTGGCTTCTTCTTCCAGTTACCAGATGATTTTCTGAGATGATAAACAGCACCCCATGATATCAATGTGGAAAATACAATAACAACTGCATGTCTAATGTTATTTAAGAAGAAAAAAGTTTGGGATCTCTTAGGATACTTGGCACCTAATTTAGTACAAGTAAATTTCCAAGCATAAAGGATGAAAAGTCCAACTAAACCAAAAGCGGCATCAACTGTGGTATCTGGTAAATGTTTTAGAGTATGAATGATGACAAGGTATGTTGGGTCTCTGGTATTAACTTTTGAGTTATAACCCATTAGACCTGGAACTTGTCCGGATAGAATATTAAAAGCAGAACCACTCATGAAAGCCAAGACGGCTGGAAGTGAAATCAATTCTAAAAGAAAACCTAATCTGAAGATACCTAAACCAAATGAAATACCACCACAAATTAAAGTTAAAACAGTAGCGATAACAGGTGCTGAGTAATCACCGTTTTTAGCTTGCACTTTAGTAATAATTCTACCAACTTGGGCAGACATAACGGCAACAGGACCAATACTGACATCTTTTGAAGTAGCAAAGAAACAATATATAAGGACACCGATGAATGAAGAGTATAAACCATATTCTGGAGACAAACCAGCTAATGTTGCATAAGACATGGATTGTGGAACTAAAACAACACCAACGGTAATACCTGAAATTAAATCACCTGTTAACCAAATGTGATTATAATGAGGTAACCATCTAACAATTGGAAATAATGAAACGACGTAATTCTTTGCCTTTGTAACTGGATCAGCAGAGATATGTTTGAAATAGTCTACAGCGTTAACCTCATCTTCACGATATTGTGGGATGACAACCAAATCCTGATCATTTGAGATGTCTGTATCATCAAATGTAAATTTATTGTTGTTTGGAAGGGCTTCCTCTGTATAGGAAGGTTCTATATTAGACGAAGACATATTATGTGATATGTATTCGAGTAAATATATGAAGAGGGATCAAATAGATGGAAGGAAGTAGTTGATTTTAAGATTGAAGATTTAATTTGACAGATCTGATCAAACCAAAGAAAGGGATGGAATCTATTGAATATATATGCGTGAAAAGTGACTGAAAAATTCTACACGGTTGTTCAAGTTTTAGTTTGTAGTAGATCTATGTAAAGCCGCTGCAGGGAAGGTATAATGGGGATAAAAGGTGTGTATTAATGGTATAGAATGGTATAAGATGACAGAAAACAGGAAAAGAGACACCACATTGACAGAATAGTAAGATAAAGTAATGAAAAATTGGACTTATTACAAACCACAGTAATATCACACAACCTGTCAGAAGAGTGTTGTAATCTCAGAAAACACCACAACTGGGGCTTAACTATGGGGAGGACCGGATCGCTTATTAAGATTCGCACTTGTTTTTGCCCTTTTCTGACAGATTTGGGGCCAAGTTAGCGCTTGAAGAATTTTTCTGACAAATTTCCTCTTATCACGTGCCATTGTCTGTCTCTGGGCTGCTGCTTTTTATTTCCCCATAGGGCCCGCCTATGGTGTCACACAACTGTGCGTTGCGCTGCGATGTGTGGTGTGGTGTGCTGATGTACTGTGTTATATCTTATAATATATGGGGTTAATTGTTATGTATAGCTATGTATGGCTCAACTCGATTTACATACTGTCAAAAGCCTCGTTTAATGAACAAACTACCGTATGTACATCCTCGAATGTATTGTACAATGGACATGGTGCAAGTCTGATCACATCTGGTCTTCTTTCATCGCAGATAACCCCATGATCGTCTAGATATTTCTTCACCTTCTCCATAACGTTATTTTTCTGTGGCGCAAATAACAATGAAAGCTGGGCACCTCTTTCTTCTTTGTTTGTTGGTGTCACTATTACAAAATGGTTGTTAGTTAAATCACCACTTGACGCTTTAAAATATTTAGACTGCCTTAGTAACTTTTCAAGGAATTGAGTCATAGCAATACTCTTGTCTCTAATGGCGTGCATTCCACCTGCAAATTCACTAAATACTTGTAATGATGACTTTAAAGAAACAACATCAACCACACTCGGATTACTCTGTCTATAACCTAATGCACTCTCGATTGGGTCGAATTTTTCTAACATCTTAAATCTATTGCTTGCGTTATTTCCCCACCAACCTGCTAATCTAGGTTTAAATGAATCACTCGAGCTACCTTTGGTGAATTTCTCATGGACAAATAAACCACCAATTCCACCAGGTCCAGAATTTAGATACTTGTATGAGCACCAAGCTGCAAAATCAACATCCCATTCGTGTAACTTTAATTCGACATTACCTACCGCATGTGCTAAATCAAATCCAACTACACAACCTTTAGAGTGACCCTTTTCGGTGATCTCCTTCAACTTAAATAATTGGCCAGAGTAATATTGAATTCCGGGGAAACAGATTAATGCAATAGAATCACCTTCTTTTTCAATTAGATCAATTATGTCATCGTGTCTAATATAAGTTTCACCTTCTCTTGGGGAAATTTGAAGTAGGGCATTTTCATCAAAGTTATGTAACTTAGCTTGATTCAAAAAAGCATAGTAATCTGATGGGAAAGCGCCTTTTTCAAACAAGATTTTATACTTTGTAGCAGTTGGCTTATAAAAACTGACCAATAATGAGTTCAAATTCATGGTCAAAGTACCCATACAAGCAACTTCACTGTCCAAGGCACCAACTATAGGTGCTAGTAATGGTACAACCGGTAAATCGATATCAAGCCAAGGAGTACAATTATCTGATTCAGTATAAGGATGACGGAAATGTGACTCGACAGCTCTTGCTCCCCAGGCATCCAATTCCCTTTGGATGGCAACCGGTGTGTTCAAAGGCATTAAACCAAGCGAATTACCGCAAAAGTAGGTTACTTCATCGTCATCTTTATGGTTATCTGGGTACGGCTTTGAAATTCCCATAGACTTGAAAGTTGGGAACTTGAACTTATGTTTGAGCAATTGATATTGCGCATCGAGTTGTTTGGCTTCTTCTAAACTCATCTCTGGTTGTGGTATATCAAGTTACTTTACTGTAGTAGACTGGTTTACCTCCGTTAAAACTCGGATCTATGACACACCCTCTTCACTCCAACTAAATGACGAAAAAAGTGAAATAAATCTGGCCCGCATTCGACTCCTCCGATGCGTCGATTTTACACTCCATCGCCGGCTGGCTGTGTGCGTCTATCGTCGCTCGTCGCCGGTGCTCTACTGTTAACTGAGTGACTAGCTAACGGTAACCCTGCGAGAGATAACTCCATCTATTCACTTGTAGTTTCTTCGTATATGTCAT